>JAJOZX010001337.1:195000-795000 GCA_023014485.1 Bathynomus jamesi
TTGAGTTTTTCTTGGCTTTGGAAGTTCATGCCAAGGCTTTAAACCTTGCCTATGACGGTACAGTCGAATGATCTCACCACTAACGATCTTTCCTCTCAACACTTCGATCTCTCTAGAAATTTTAGCACAGCTGTTTTTCCGCTTACGCGTACCGCTTTCAATGATGTCCTTTGTTTCCTGAGAGAGTGGCAAATTTGGGCGCCCAGATTTGGTTGTATCCATTTCACATTCATCCAGTTTTATTCCAATTTCTTTTGACGAAGTTGTCACTTCTTCGCAACTTTTTGGCAACCCATGAACGTGTTATAAAGGTGGCTCCAGCATCACGAGCTTCCCGAAATGTTATTGCTCGTATGCGATCTATCACACGTTGCCTC
Source organism: Bathynomus jamesi (assembly GCA_023014485.1). Lineage (NCBI taxonomy): Eukaryota > Metazoa > Arthropoda > Malacostraca > Isopoda > Cirolanidae > Bathynomus > Bathynomus jamesi. The sequence continues at coordinate 195,378 of JAJOZX010001337.1, forward strand.
TTCGAATCACCAATTAATTGAGAAGCCATTATATTATCACTTTATCAGCTAGAGTAATTTGAATACCTGCAATAAATAAAGAATTTTATATATTTTTATAATCACTAAAAGCTATTTCGATATAAGTAAACATGTAAGCTGCAAATAGGGGGGGGGCTAATGTTTTTTGGAACCCCTTACAAGCTTCCTAATGCCATCATAAAAGAATGTTTTTGGCTATGTGCGTAGCCAGTCATGCTCCGCCTCCTTCAGGTCACCATCGCCTTGGAATCACTGACCTCTCAAAGCGTCTTTTAGTAGTCCAAACAGTTAAAAATCTGAAGGTGCCAGGTCTGGACTGTAGGCTGGATGGTCGAAAACCTCAAATTTAAGTTCTTGAAGGCATTTTCTAGTCTGTGCAGCGGTATGAGGGCGCGCATTGTCGTGTATCAGAATAACACCTTCCCGTTGCAAGGAAGTTCAAAGCGCAGCCGTCAGCAGGTAAAGTTATGCTAACACTGTTATTCTGTTACACGACAATGCGCACCCTCGTACCGCTGCACAGACTATTAAATGCCTTCAAGAACTTAAATTTGAAGTTCTCGACCATCCAACCTACAGTCCAGATCTGTCACCTTTGGATTTTCACCTGTTTGGACTACTAAAAGACACTTTGAGAGGTCAGCGATTCCAAGGCAATGATGACCTGAAGGAGGCGGTGCATGACTGGCTACGCACACAGCCAAAAACATTCTTTTGTGATGGCATTAGAAGCTTGTAGATCGCTGGACAAAGTGTATTGAGAAACAGGGAGACTATGTTGAGAAGTGATGTGTTTATAATCTATCAGATGTGAAAATAAAATTGTGACAATAAAAAGTGCCGATACATAATGAATTACCCTCATATTTGTGTGTGTGTGTGTGTGTGTGTGTGTGTGTGTGTGTGTGTGTATATATATTATCGGGGTTTAATGGAAATTCCGGACTTAAATTAATGGTCCGCATTAGTTGGCCTGAGCATTGTGCCAGCCCATGGCTCTCCTGGCTGATTACAAATGTACTTTAAAATTACATCGTATCACTGAACTGGTTACAGGGGTCACCAACCTGGGCGGTAGCGCCCACTAGTGGGCTCACATTAAAGGTAATTAAACATTTATTTCATTATTTATTTTATCGGTTATGTTGATTTATTCTTTTTGATTAAGGTGGGCGATAAGCTTTTTTAATTTTCAAAAAATCGTAAAAGTGGGCGGTGAACAAAAAAAGGTTGGTGACTCCTGGGTTACACGATAAGCGAAGATTATATAACGCAGAGAGCACTGAAGATTGCATCGTTGCAGTCTTAAAATTGGGGAAGGTGTCTGCATAATGCGGTGCTAAGATTACCAAGATGGCTTTTTAAGAGAGAGCTGGAACTGGGAAAGGGATGATGCTTGTTTGATTAGAATAGGAAGATTATTTCATAGTGAGAGAGCGACTTGTGATACTGCCATTCTACTAGAATGAGATTGTCTCATGTTTGTTTGTAGATGGTCATTATGTCTGAGATCCACGTCAGGATGCAGGCCCGTAGCCAAGATGGGGGTTCGACGGGGGTCGAACGACCCTCCCTCTTTGACAGGAAAGGTCCACTTTTGTAACCATAGTTATAACTTATGATGTGATATTATAATCTATAACATCATTTATTAAATAAACACTTACATTTTTTTTGCATTTTTTTTAACTTCACACACTACTCTAAACTACTCTCAACTTACCTACTCTAAATCCCCTACGCATTGATTAGGTCGTTGCATCAATAGGTCCGCCTTTCTACAATTTCGACCCCCTTCTTGGGAAGTCCTGGCTACGGGACTGGGATGACGTTGATGGTTTGAAGGATGGTATGTAACACCCACCGAGGAAGATGGTCGTACAGTTTGAATGCATACGTAAATACATCAGATTAGAGTTTCAGTTTTATTTTAGTCAGCCTCCCTTTTCTCTAAAAAGGAATTATATAATCGTTTTTTTCTCAACATATCCACATTAGTCCAGGCAATCTAGAGCAAAAATAGCTTCAACCTGGGCAAAATTGCTTCAGAAGCTTTCTAAACTGTTTCCAGCTCAGGAACCATTGCAGAATAACATATCCAAAATCCGACAAAATTGGACCCAGGGAACACCCCCAAAAATGAAATTCAAAATGGCGGACTGGCAGTTTCCTACGAAATACAATAAATTTTAATTTCGCTTTGTAGAGAGAGTTATGACGTTTTTCTTGATCAGTAAAATGTTTTAAAACACATTTTCGTTTCTAAATTAACCTATATGACACTAAAAATTGTATTAGGCGGCTAGTATTAAACTATGACGTCACGTAATGTAAATAAAATATACTGTATGGAGTGTATGTGAGAATGGACATTGCTACATCTTTATAAACTTATATTATATACAACTCTTTAATTCCTACTACCCACTATCAAATCTGCGTATTTGTGCTTGTCATTTTCTTTAAAACTGTTATTATGTACTCCTTTTAAATACTGCAACACAGTTTATTAATTTGTGTTTTCTGTTTCAGACTGACTCGGTGTACGGCTGACTCGGTGTGCGTCCGCCTTCAAGAATGCAGACCCCTGAAGAATTGTGCGTGATTTGTAAGGAGAAATTGGACAGCGGACAGGAAGTGGTTCACATCTCGCAAAAAGGAGCAGATGGTATAAATGCATCCAGCCGCAGCCGTGGAAGCGATGTTGTTGCAACAGCTGAAATAAGTGTTCACGTTGTATGTAGGAAAAGGTTTACGGATAAAAAGACCATTGAAATAAAGAAGCGACAGACCGCAGCCGAGGCAATACCAAGGAAAAGTGCTCGTTTTCATGAATACGCATTTTCCAGTGCTACGCACTGTTTGTTTTGTGATACCTTTGTGGACTTTTTTTCCAAACACAAACCAAAATCAGAGCATGTCAAAATAAGAACTACAGAGCAGAGCTGGGCACTTGCGGCATATTGCGGTACTGCGGTACTGCTGCACTACCAAACCGGTACCAAACCGGTACGCGGAAATTTGAATGCGGTAGCGGTACTGCGGTACTTTCAGCGATCCTTTGCGGTACTGCGTTATGGGGGCCCGGGGTGGTAGTGCGGTGGTACCGCAAGTACCGCAGTACCGCAAAATATGCCGCAAATGCCCCACTCTGCTACAGAGTTCTCCGAAACCATAAAAAGGTGCTGTGAAAGCCGCTGCGATGAATGGTCGTTTAATGTAAAAGGCCGTCTGGAGTATTATCTTCGTGATCTTCCTGCTGCAGATTGTGTCTACCATCACACCTGCAGCGTAAATTTTCGAAGTGGAAAAAACATTCCTCGCGCATACTCCTCCGACGATCATGATTCGAAGAAAGGGAGACCAACTAATGAAGAGCAACACCAAGCATTCCTTCAGACCTGTGCTTACCTGGAAGAGAATGATGATGAACAACTGTTGATTGGAGACCTAATTTCCAAAATGGAGGAATATCTTCAAGGAAGTCAGAGCTCTGTCTACGAACGCAGGCACACGAAGAGAAAGCTTTTAGAACGTTACGGAGACAGGATCATAATATCAGGTAAAAGTGGGAAGGCAGATGTAGTAACACTACGAGAGACAGCTAATGAAATTCTTATAGATTATCACAAAAAGTCGAAAGAATGTGATATATATATAGAGCTACAGAAGATTTACCTAGTAGAAGCTGCTGCAAAAATAATCAGAAGTGATATCAAGTCTGTCGACTCGCCTAGAAAAGATGTGTATCCATCTCCAAATGACATCACTGCAGAAAGTGCTCTTGATTACATTCCCAACAGTCTGAAATTGCTATTATCAAAAGCATTTGCGGGACAGGATGCTTCAAGAAAAATAGGTGCAATTGGGCAGAGCATTATGCAAGCAACCCGTCCTAGAGGATTACTATGTCCACTACAGATCGGTTTGTCGGTTCAGCTACACCACAACTTTAGGTCAAGGTACCTTATTGACGTTCTCCATCAGCTGGGTTACTGTTCGTCGTATGCAGAAGTAACAAGATTCGAAAGAAACGCGGCGCTGGCAAGTGGGTCTGGCTCTTTTACTGTTGATGAAAACACTGCAGTCCTTCTAGCAGCAGATAACGTCGATCATGATGTCTGCACTTTGGATGGGAAGAATACCTTTCATGGAATGGGTATGATTGCCGCAATAACTCCGAAGATCAAGATCCACCCTTCTATTCACAGGCGTAATGTTGGTGACAATGACATTAAGAAGATTGCAACCGTTGACATTAGGGAATATAGACACGCGAGAAGCATGTTGAGGGACATCTCATTCCGCGAACTTCGAGTACCCACTGCCACCATAAGTCGACTTAGTCTTCTCTGGCAGATATCTTCAGCAGAAAGATCAGGTCCAAGTTGGTCCGGAACAATGCAGGCAATTCACGGTGGATCAAGTGTCTCACATCCAGGTGTGGCGTCGATCACGTTCCTTCCCATCATAGATATGTCGCCAACTGACATGACCTGCATATTTTCGACATTACTATATTTGAGCAAGATAGCACGCGATCAAAAAGTCCCATGCACTATTACCTTTGATCAGCCTTTGTTCTGGAAAGCTTCCCAAATTATCAATGAACAGAGAGACCTGCAGGACATTGTTTTAATGCTGGGATCATTTCACACTCTGATGAATCTTTTGGGAGCAGTCGGTACTCTTATGAATGGTTCAGGATTGTCTGAAGTACTTCAAGAAATATACGGACCAAATGCCGTGCAACACATGATGTTTGGAAAAGCTGTTTCAAGAGCGATACGTGGTCATATGATAGTAGATGCAGCTCTTAGTACCTTACTAGTCGCAGACGTTTTCCCTCGTAATGAAGATGGAACTCCTCATGACCTCCATAAGGAAGCTTGTGACCTGCTCGACGATGTTATGACCGCCAAACAATCAGTTGAGGATGTGGAATCTTCGAATGCATTGTCTCAGATTGCTACCACTTTGGATGCGAAGAAAACTGACCTACAATCTACTTCGCAAACAAGTCAACTCTGGTTGGAATATCAGCGAATGATCAACATTGCACGTTCCTTGATAACAGCAGACAGAACCGGCTCGTGGGATTTGCACTTGCAAGCTATGCTGGAGACCATCCCCATAATTGCAGCAGCCGGACATCACAATTACCTGAAATCGATATACCTGTACCTGCAGAAAATGATAAGTTTGCCTTCTGAAAATCCAGCCGTTAACAAAATGTTCCAGGAAGGTAAGTTTGTGGTAAGAAGAAGCGACAGATTATGGGCCGGACTCGGCACAGACCTGGTGATAGAACAAGTACTAATGCGTTCCCTGAAAAGCAGAGGCGGACTGACACGCGGAAGTGGATTTACAGACATCCAAAGGACAACGTGGCTCTTTTCTATGCCTCTGTGTTCCACTTATAACTTAGCAATGCAGGAATACACCAGAGTTTTGTTGGAAAGTAGTGAAGCACAAGGAAATGAGGGGAAGTAGACAAATCAGGGACAGTAATGACATGAATAAAGTACTTGAACGTCTGGAATCCTTATCCCCATTCCATTCTACCTCGGGTCTCTGCAACATTGTAACAGGGCTAACTGCTGATCCTGGAGTTAACGTTCATCAATTGCATTCAATCGGTACGAACATTGTCGTAAAAATGATTGGGAAACAAGCCTTTACATATTCTGCCAAAAGATCTGACAAAGTGAAAACACTAGGATCTGCTTCTGCCGTTGTGATCACTGATGCTTCAGATATAGAAGTAGATCCTGCACTACTGTTTCAGAGAATGATGACTGTTGCCACTGGCGGAGACATGAATCTTGAAGATGGCATGTGTTACGAACTGTGTGCATATCCTCCTGCATTGTTCGAATCACGAAGTATCTTGAGGAAACCCGATAAGTCTCAGCTAGCTCATGCAATAATCAAATACACTGACACTTTACGCATGGAAGAAGTTCAAGAAATTCAGTGCACAGACGAGTACGTATTGGATGGTGGATCTCTACTACATCGTGTTTCCTGGCGTCAAGATGAAACATATGACAGCATCGCCAACTCATATGCCGATTTCACTCTGAAAACATATGGAAAAGCAATCATTGTTTTTGATGGCTACAGCAGCTCTCCTACGATCAAGGACATGACCCACAGAAGACGCAGCACCAAGACAAGCAGAAATGTGAATCTCAGTCCAAGCATGAAGTTTGTTGGCCAGAAGGAACACTTCTTGGCTAATGAAAACAACAAGCAAGCATTTATTTCCCTCGTAGGTGAGATGTTGAAGAAGCACGGGTGTACTGTTCACAACGCAGATGGGGATGCTGATGTGGACATCGTTCGTGCAGCAGTTTCCTCATCAGAAAATGCAACTACAACAGTAATAGGGAAGACACCGACTTGCTGATTCTCCTTCTGTACCATGCCAAGGACAGTGGTTTCAAGTTGTACTACCGCAGCGATATAAGACGGGGACCATCTCCTAATCCTGTGTATGATATTCTCAGCATTCAATCATTGTTAGGCAATGACATCTGCAAGTATCTCCTGTTTGTGCATGCTTTCACGGGCTGTGATAGCACATCCAGAATTTTTTCGATCGGTAAAGCCAAAGCATTCGACACACTGATGAAGGTGGCTGAACTCCGTTCAGTTGCAAATACATTCTGTTCTGATTGTTGCCAACACTCTGACATTGAAGCCGCTGGAAGAAAGGCAATGCTTCTGTTGTATGGCTGCAAAACACTTGAATCCACTAACGCACTACGTCATCGAATGTTAGTTGAAAAGGTAGCTACAGCTAAATCTTTTGTTACACCCGAACGTTTGCCACCTACCGATGCGTCCACAAAGTACCACAGCTTTCGCACATACTTTCAAATACTAATCTGGAAGTCTACAGAAGAGAAGATCGATGCAGAACAGTGGGGTTGGTATGTAAAGAATAATTCCTACTACCCTACAGCCTGCGACAAGCCACCAGCTCCAAATTATCTACTCAACATGATCCGCTGCTCCTGCAAGACGAAATGTGCTACTTCAAGATGTGGATGCAAGCGTAATGGAATGCCCTGTTCAGCCGCTTGTGGCGAGTGCCAAATCAGTGGTTGCGATGACAACCCAAGTACCGGTAATCTATCCGATGATAGTGATGAAGAGGATTAATTTCTGTATGTTTGTGACCAGGTATCACTTCTTCTGTAATGAACATAACTTGAAACTGGGAAAAAAAAATTGTTGTATTATTGATTATAAAAATCTGTAAAAAGCTATATAACATTATATTTGCGTAATAACTGGTTGTGTTGTATATTGTTGAATTATTTAAAACATTACAACTGAAAGAAAAAGCATCAAATGTATCTCTATAAATAAAAGCGTAAATTATATATATTTTTTTTTCGTAGGAAACATTCAGTCCGCCATTTTGAATTTCATTTTTGGGGGTGTTCCCGGGGTCCAATTTTGTCTGATTTTGGATATGTTATTCGGCAATGGTTCCTGAGCTGGAAACAGTTTAGAAAGCTTCTGAAGCAATTTTGCCCAGGTCTAACTACAAATTGCCTGGACTACATGCCATTTTACTGCAAAATTTTATTGTTTTAGAAACTTTTTTAATTAGATTGAAGGGTTTGTTCTTGGGGAACCGTAACTTAGTAAGGAATAAGAGGACGAGGAGATAGTACATGTTTATTTACAGACGTTTCGGAAATTTCAGTTTCCATCATCAGTGCTAAAAATTTAAAATCAAATATAAAGAATGAATAAATGTGATAAACAGAAACATACCATATATTTAAATAAACGTATGATAATTAATAGTGTAATTACAGTATATAATTAATAGTATAATTACAGTATATAATTAATTAATTAAAATTAAAAATAAGATAATATAAAATATAGGTGTGGTCAATAGTCAAAATATAAACCAGTTAAAAGGTAAATCGAAATTGAGAAGCGTCTTACCAGGTTATTATCGGGGTGAGGTGAGGGGACTAATTGAACAGAACGTTGGGAATTGGTTGTTGGAAGAATCCATATTAGAAAAGTTGGAGCCAGACGGAGTGATGGTGGATTTCTTTTCGGTGGTAGGGTATGAGAGTTTATCTGGCGATGTTTAAGTTAAAGGCGGAACTATAGTCGTTGGGGGTTGGTTTAATACTGATGATGTAAAGGGACTCTAGAATGTGGAGGTCGGTTAGTTGGATGGTTGAGTTAATAATTTTGAAGTTGGACGGAAGTAGTGGTTTATTTAAGGACTGTGATGTTCTAGTAGAAATACCGCGATGCTCGTCTACTCTTGTTTGATACTGGCGAATGGTACTGCCATTATAGTTCGCTTTGCAGCGAACACAGTTAAAGGCGTAGATAGAGGACGAAGCAAGAGGATGGGGTGTTTTTTCTTTGTGGTTGAGGTATGATTTGATGCTGTTAAATTCGTGAAAACGAATTGAAAGTTAATTTGGGGGTAAAGCGGGGTGAGTAGGAGGTGGAGTTCTGAGAGCATTTTGTGGCTGATATGGTCGTAATAGGGAAAGGAAAAGTATTGTACGTCCTTTTTAACAGTGGAGAGTTTAAGGAGAGGTTGATAAATATTATTAAAAAAAATTCTGGTTAAAGATTGTAGCAGATGTTTTGGGAAGTTGTTAATGCCGAAATTATGAATTAGTTCTATTTCGTTGTGGAAAGATAAGTACGAAGAACAAAGTTGAGAGGCGCGGTGGATTAAGATTTTAATGCTGTTAATTTTATATGGCCAAGTGGTTTGGCTTAGGTAATTAGTGCCTAGGCCTGTGTATGTGGGTTTTCGATATATGGAGGAGTGGAGGTGCTGAATTTGTTGTTTCGTTTTGTTATTGCTATATCTAAGAAGGGTACGGTGTTATTGGATTCGTCTTCTTTGGTGAACTTAATATTTTTGTGTTGGGAATTAAGATCGTTAAGAAAAAGGGGGGCGTGGTTGGCATTGTGAAAAAGGAGAAAGGTGTCGTCAATGTATCTTTTATATAGGTGTGGTTTGTAGTGGGTGAAGCAATGGAGTTATTTTCATGGTGACAGAGAAAAATGTTGGCTAATGTGGCACTTAGTGAGAATCCCATAGCTAGTGAGTCGGTTTGTTGGTAGAGTTGTTGATTAAAAAAGAAATAGGTTTCTGAAGCGGCAAGCATTAGCAGTTTGGTGAATTCCTGTTTCATTAAATTAAGGACTGTGTTCGGATTGTTGGCAAATAAGTTGTTGATACAGATGTCAATGGCTTCTTTAATTGGTACGTTGGTGTCCAATTAGTCCCTCATCCCGAGAATAACCTAGTAAGACACTTCTCAATTTCGATTCACCTTTTAACTGTTATATATCTTAACTATTGACCACACTCCTATATTTTACATTATTTTATTTTTAGTTTGGATCACCTAAAGATCAGGGCCCCCAGCCTCAATTACCAAATGATACCTTCGTTAAAACTAACGAAAATATCACGACTTAACCTAACCAATCGTCAAGAGCGTACAGTTGACCTAACCGGGCATTCAATTTAATTTATTATTATATTTGGTACTATAAAGCTAAAAACAAGAATACATGGGGGCCCTGATCTTCAGGTGAGCCTTTAATTTTAATTAATTAAATATATACTGTAATTATACTATTAATTATCAAACGTTTATTTAAATATATTTTATGTTTCTGTTTATCATATTTATTCATTCTTTTTATTTGATTTTAAATTTTTAGCACTGATGATGGAAACTGAAATTTCCGAAACGTCCGTAAATAAACATGTACCATCTCCTCGTCCTCTTATTTCTTGCTTTTTTAATTATGTTCAGGAACTTTATCGAGTGATTACTGATAAAGACGAGTTTAACGTTTACTCGCGGGTATAATCAAGTGATAAGTTTGCCGGTCTCTTTTCTGGATTCGTAAGCAGTCTGTTCATAATAAGAAAATCTTACGTACCGCGTATCTTTAGATACACTTGATCGAATTAATGGTTGTTTCTAAAAGTTATTAAGGAAATTTCGGAATTGTTTCTGAACAAGATGCGTTGGAAAATATATTTTTTAAAGAAACTTATTAATATATTTTGTTTAGTGGAGGAATAACGTTTAAGTAGTACAATCATATAAGGTTGTCAATTGTCACCTCTATTAATTATTATTCCGATGAGGTACTTTTGTATAACTAAATATATCTGGTGTTGGAGTGTGGACATAATGATGATAGCCTCAATTTCAACAAAATCTCTTTTCTTACCATTAACTTTCCTTCATTCTCTTAAATAAGTTATAAGCTTACAACGCAACTTTGCTGTACACCTTGTACCTGATGAATTATGCACACGGCCCTTAAAAGAGCCAGAGAATATAGCTAAAGTTTTAAACTATTAATAACTAAGCGTGTACATTAAGTGGTTTAAGCTGTATAAAAATGTTAATTAGAGGTGAAAACAGTCAACGATTTATTGTGGTGGAGAAAATAGAGAGATCATTAAATTTCAGATTTTATAAAAACAGGAGATATAGAGATAATCGGATAATAAATTAATTGACACAAACACATTAGGAATTAACACACACAAGAAATAACTTAAAATTTTGCACAGAAAAGATACAAAAGCTAATATTAACATCTTTTATTTATAATGGATTTTCTCATCGATTGTTTTAGAATCATTGTCATAATACTGAAAATCAATAGATTTTTAACACATTTTTACCTTATTTAACTGTAGTGATTTAATAGTGTATGGAATGGGTATGGGTATGGGTAACAATTCAGAATAAATAAAAAGACCTTAAACATAATAAAACTATTGATGGTAAACTTTTAGCTATGAGGATTAAGTTTAGCATTCAACACTTTTAAAGTCTACTTCAACATCGTTTTTGCAATAGGCAGGATAAGTATCTTCTCGCTCCTTCTCCTGCTCGCCAACCTCTTCTTCCTCCTCCTCCTCCTCCTCCGCCGCCGCCGCCGCCGCCGCCGCCGCCTCCTCCTCCTCCTCCTCCGCCGCCGCCGCCTCCTCCTCCACTTCCGCATCCGGCTCCTCCCCCTCCTCCTCCACCGCCTCCGCCGCCTCCTCCCCCACCGCCGCCGCCTCCTCCTCCTCCGCTTCCGCATCCGGCTCCTCCCGCTCCTCCTCCACCGCCTCCGCCTCCGCCTGCCAATGGGTAGGCCTCAGCACCAGAAAGTCCAGGAAGTAAATTTCCACAATGAAACAGGAGGATCACGAGGAAAACAAAGAAGAAGTGGTTGAACACACGCATTTTGATTGTTTATATTCAAACAGTCACTGTAAAAACAAAAAACAAAAATGACGAAATGGCGAATGTATATTTATAGAATGTCAGATCCGTTCAAGCTCAAGCTCAAGCTAACGACAAAATTGGTAATACAAAAATAAATATAAACAAAAAAATAAAGAGGAATAAAAATGTTTCCACCTATCAAATCTCAAATAAAAAATCGAGGTAAATCTTAGCTTTGATAACGGACTAAATTCTTTCGTACTGCGTATACAGATATAAAATTATTCCAATTCCCGCGGAGTTTTATTTCGGGAATCTCTACATTTTTAGTTGATAAATGTAGGCGACTGTTCGTTCTTTCACATTTCTAAATGGGAATAAGTGATAAATTTTGTCGTAATTCAAAAATTTACTATAAAATTCACGTCACAAAAACACTATTAATATAACCATGAATTACGCTGTCATTGAAGGAAAATTTATTTAAAAATATTTTTGAAATCCCAAAAGGAAAAACACTATTTGTCGTCGAAAAAATAATTGCCATACGTAAAATAAATTTTAATCCAAAAAGTAAATGTAAATAAGTTCCATCGCCGTTATTGGTTATAATAATAATAATAATAATTACCACAAAACTCGAAAATATAAACACACCCCGGTGTATATATATATATATATATATATATTATATATATATATACATATATATATATATATATAATATACACATACATATATATATATATAATATATATATATATATATACACACACACACTCATATATAAGAAAACAATATCGAAGCTTCTATGCTAAAGCGAATAGGATTATAAGGAACTTCCAGTTCTGTACAAGAGACGCTAAAAACACTCTCTTTCGTACTTTGTGCAGTAATATATACGGACAGCAACTCTGGGTGAATTATAAATAAGGTTCTCCAGAACCCTAAATTTGCTATACAACAGATCTTTTAAACTCCTACATAAAATACCCATGAGATTCTTAGCTTTGCAAATGTTTACTACTCACAATGTCCCGAGCTTGCCGGAGGTAACGAGACATGCTCAATACAGTCTAATGCAAAGAATAAAAAAATCAATCAACCACATTATCCAAGCTATCAGCGCTTCCATATGTCTTCTAAGGTATGGAATTCATGGTACGAAAACGTTTGTCTGTAGCTCCACTTAACTTCGACATTACTCTACCATTTTTTCTTCACTGTATTTTTATCTTTCTTTAGTCTTTATATTTTCATTGTATTCTATGGTCAGTTCATATTATTAATATTTTTTCAAATGGCTAATAGTTTGCCATTAAACTTTTTCGTTTTCATTTTCATATACTGTGCTTTTGTGCTGCCACTTTACCTAAGCAAACTGATTCGTCTTTGCTTTTCATCTCGTACTCTTTCTTCCTGTAGGAAATTTGTTTTCATTCAGCCTGTCCCAAAGAAGGATGACCGCTCTCAACTCTCCAACTATCGTCCAATTGCTTTGATTTCTTGCCTTTCTAAAGTTTTTGAATGTATCCTTAATATGAAGATTATTAAACACCTCTCTTTTCACAATCTTTTTCAGATCGTCAGTAGGGGTTCCGCGAGAGACGCTCTACTAGTGATCTTCTTGCATATCTCTCTGACGCTTGTCATCTTCCTTTCGGGATTTCGGTGAAACTTTTACTATTGCGTTAGACATAGCTAAAGCTTTTGATAGAGTCTGGCACAAATCTTTAATTTCAAAACTGCTCTCTTTCGGTTTCTATACATTTCCCTTCTGGCCGATCTATAGCTGCGGTTGTAGATGGCCACTGTTCTTCTCCTAAAGCTATTAATAGTGGTGTTCCTCAGGGTTCTGTACTGTCACCCACTCTTTTCCTTTTATTTATCAATGATCTGTTAAGTCGCACGTCCTGTCCTATCCATTCTTCTGCCGATGATTCTACTCTTCACTTTCCAACCTGTTTCACAAAACGTCCCTCTCAACAATCACTCCATGCTTCGCGTTGGACGGCTATGGTTCATCTGACCTCTGAGCTTTCTTCCATCTCTAATTGGGGCAGAGAAAATCTTGTGGCTTTCAATGCCTCAAAAACTCAGTTCCTCCATCTGTCTACTCGTCACAATCTTCCACACGACTTTCCTCTTACCTTCGACAACACACAACTCAATCCTTCCTCTTATCTTAACATTCTTGGAGTTTCCTGTTCTCCTGATCTTTCCTGCAAAGATCACATATATTCTCTTTCTAAACTACCTTCTAATAGGTTCGGTATGCTTTATCGGCTCCGCAATTTCTTCAACCCTACTCAGTTGCTGTCTCTGTACAGGGGTCTTGTCCGTCCCTGTATGGGATACGCTTCTCTTGGGTGGGATGGCTCAACCCACACAGCTTTACTTGACCAGGTGGACTAAAAGGCTTTTCGTCTCATCAATTCCCCCGCCTCTTACTGACTGTTAATGTTGCCTCACTCTCTCTTTACTTCGCTATTATAATGATACTGCCCTTCTGAACTCTCTAACTGCATGCCTACTCCTTTAATGAGAACACGCAGTACCAAACTAGAGTTCGGTTAGAGTTTGGCAAGAGTTAATCGGTATTTTCAATCTTTCATCTACTCAACCGGTCAACTCTGAAACACTCTTCCTCAATACATCTTTCCCTCTATCTCTGACCTCCAATCTTTCAAACGCAGTGTCCACAACATCTAAGGTCATGTGATGAATGAGAACTGCAGCTTTACGTGGGATCCGAACCACGGGTCGTTGCATAATCTGGACGCAGAAGACAGTCACCCATACAACTACGACCAAGACCCAATCTCTCTTAACTTCGCTCATCGAAGGTAAGCGGTGTTACGACATTGGCTACGACGTAGCCCGTCCAAAGTGATAACCATTAACCCTTTCATGCCGTGTGGGCGCAAATGAGACCATCAAATTTTGTGAGATATTAGTCATTCTGGAGATATAAGACAAGTTGTTTTTTTTGGCATGAAAAGTGAACTAAAATCAGGCATGAAAAGGTTAAACAAGATTACGATGCCTTTTCTACCTTTTATAAATATATTTATATTAAATATCGCAATAATTTTTCAAGGGCAAAGGATAATTAAATTCTTTCCTACTTCGAATGATCCCGAATGACGCCACACATCCCTTTTCGGCGATGCCTTTCTCAAAGGCGGTAAGTTTTTACTGTAAAGTCTTTCCTCGTTCGAGTGAACTCAGGCGATATGACCTTTGAAAGTGAATGATGTCACTGATTCAGAGTTTATACACATTTTCTTGTCTTGGGACGTTTTTAATTTATTTTTATTTTTTTCATTTATAAAATAAACCCTTTTTTCATTTATAAAATAAAGACCGTTCCATTTACAGCTCATCACACTGTGTTCCACTTATTGTAATTTACGTGCATAATTTAATTTCTTTTTTTATCAATAAATTTAGTTTAGTTTAGGGTTTTTCTTCCTCTTCCCTCTTTCCTCCTGTTCTAACCCCTCTTTCTCTCCCCTCTCACCCTTTTCCTGCTTTCTTGTTTCTCTTACATTATTTGGGGAGCACCGGGGAGTTCACCTCTCTCTCTCTCTCTCTCTCTCTCTCTCTCTCTCTCTCTCTCTCTCCATATATATATATATATATATATAATTATGCGTTTCAGCTCACTGTATGTTTTCAAATCCGAATATATTCATATATTAATTAACTCATTTGGCTATACTATGTTGCACTTTACCTTCACTCAATGAATTATGACTGGCAATGCACTGGCACTTTTAACCACTTCGATGTAAACAAATTAAACAGCCCATTAATGAGTCACTTTTAATTTAGTATTAGAATTTAGTATTGTAGCAGAGAGAAAAGAAAAGCGTCACTTCACCTTGAAATATCATATATACTTCATATATATATATATATATATATATATATATATATATATATGAAATATCATATATACCGTACTTCATATATATATATATATATGAAATATCATATATACCGTACTTCATATATATATATATATATATATATATATATATATATATATATATAATATATATATATATATATATATATATATATATATAAAGATGGAGTGAAAATGATAATTTATAATAGTACCCTGATATTTTATTGTAGTTTTTGCTGAGAAAAATGAATATGATGATACAAATTGAGCCAAGTTTCTTTAACTGCCCCATTTTTGCATGAATGTAATTTAACAAAAACAGGAAATAGAGTTCTTATCTAGCATACATCCGTCAACATTACAACGTATGAATAACCCCCATTAATGTCATTATGAAACCACAATTATAAATTTTTATAACTTTTATATATTATTTTGCGTCATTCCCAGATTTAAGTATTCCTGCCAATGTCGTACTGTATATTTGTACGCATCGTGTCTTCTGACTCCCCAGACATCACAGTTCGTCTGACAGCCAGCTGCAGTAGTTGTTCCCCAGCTACAGAATCCAGAGCTAAGAAGCTGGTGAACATGCTATGAGAAATGCTATAAAAAAATATTCTTTTACAATTGTTACAATGTACATTTGACTGACGTGCGTAAACTGAGTAAATATTTGTTGTTTTTCCTTAAGCAATTAAAATTCACTGAAATTTATTTGAGTTTTTGTTCTTATTTTTCAGTTAATAATAATTCACCTATGGAAGAGCAGAGATAGAATCAGCATCCCACACACCAGTGTCTCCACAAATGAAACAACATCCTTCTTCACATCAAGCTAGCAACATCCCCTCTTGCAGCGACTCTACACCAACAGCTTTCCATGCAGCAGCATCTACGCTTTCAAGTTTCCCATGCTATTCAGCAAGGAAAAATTTATGAGCACGAGGCATTCTAAGCAACATCGCATGTTTGAAACTCCTGAGAAGTTGCCTCATAATCTTTTGCCAACTAATTTACGAATGGATCGGTACTTTATCTCAAAGAAAGGAAAAAAGCAGCTAACAAGCCAATCATCAGATAAATGACTCAGGAGCTACTAAAACTTTGGCAGCAAGCATCAATCCCCACAGTTCAGGAAAAAGCTGTGTGAAAAGGTAACAAGATTCATAGAAAGAGGAATAACGTTGAGTAGATCAGAAACATCAGTGAAACTAAAAAGTGAATGTATGAATAGTCTCAGTAATTTGTTTGATGAATGTGCCTGTAAATGTAATTTAAAATCTCATACAGACATAAAATGCGGTGATGATTGTGAAGAAATTCACATACTGTAGATTGCACATGTCGGAGAGACAAAAAGTACCAAAAGAGGAATTACAGTTTCTACTTGATCAGAGGTGTGATCGTAAAAAGTACAGTTGCGCTCATTATTCGGAGGACACTCTTGAGAACAGATAGCGACACCTTGCATATATTTGTTGCGTGCAGAGATGGGCAAGATCACCAACTTTGGTGATCTTGAAGATCAAGATCAGATCACCAGAAAAATGTGATCTTGAAGATCAAGATCAGATCACCAGAAAAATGTGATCTTGAAGATCCAGATCAAGATCGTGATCTTGAAGATCACTTTTCAAGATCACTTTTTAAGATCACTTTTATATGAATTGAAAAAAGTTGTACTCTTGTAGAGTAAACAAAAACAAATTATTTTGTTAATCACTCCTGAAAAGTATCACTCCTAATACTCCCCTGAGGGCTGAGGCAATACAAGCATCGCATCCTACCCATGTCACCTGATCTAAACCACGGGGATTGACGATTCCCCTTTCAGTTTTTCAGGTGGTAAACTTAAAACTTAGTATTATCATAACTTATCAGCAAAGAAAAAACTATTAAATGACCTACATATAGTTTTTAGTTCTATTTTTCTCAATTCTCATTTCACCAGGTCCATAACCCATATCAATGAATGGTCAGCATATATAAGTAAACATTTTTTACATAGAATTTAATTTTACAGTTTTACCGCAGTACGCAATTACTGACAATATAAGGGTAAAAACCGCAAGTTAAGAGTGTTAATTTAATGTTCAACCGCTGTAAACATTTGCTTTCAGCAAAACCAATTGTTCAAAGTTATCATCCGAGAGACGACTTCGTTTGGGGCTATGAACCATGCCAGCAAACGAAAACAACCGTTCCACTGGTGCAGAGGAAGGTAGCGTGGTGTTATACCTCTTGAAGATCTTCTTTATAGCAGGATACCTATCTAAAGAGTCGAGTGCCTTACTGGTGTCCTGCAAATAATTGAGGACTTCCAAGTCTTCCTTGTTGTTAGGAGCAGAGAATGAGCCGTCCATAGTTCTGAAGAAATCGTCTTCAGATGATGAGTCTGAGTTCACCGAACTATTACCACTGCTGTCAGAATTACAATTTCTTACAGCCATTTGCAGCTTGTCTTTTACTTGAGACTTGATTGCTTCATGATCGCCGAAATTAGGCCCTTGCAACAATGATATCCATCTAAGTTTGAAATACGGATGAGATACTGAGGCCAAAACGGCATCAGTTACCTCGGGGCTCAACGACAAAAAATGACCAAATCTGGCATTGAAGCCAGAGACGACTGCTGCCAGTAATGGCATGCAGTGTCTCAAGCGCAGGTCGTTTGGTTGGATAGGCTCCAATCTTGCGAGGGCATCTTGAGTCACTAGGACTGTTGGAAGAAGACAACCGTAGTAGCATTCTTTCTCTGCCTGTAATTTGTTGAGGGCTGCTGCAATTGGTTTTAGAACAGACAAATATTCTGAAATAAATTCCAATTCATTGTCTTTGAGGATGGGTAGATTCAGTTCTTCAAGAGCTACATTCACGTCGTTCTTATGTTTATATATTTGGCTTAATGAGTCGTACATTGAGTTCCATCGGGTGACGCATGGGTACCTAAATTGGACGCCAGTTATTTCCTGTATTTTTTCTGCTGACTTGGGTTTACCAGCAGCATTCCACAGCGCCGAACATTTTCCCATTGCAGAATGCTTTATCTTCTTTAGTCCAGGTGAATTCAGTCCTTTATCTGCATCAGTTGTTGCTACCAAGTTCAATGTGTGGGAGGCACATCGAATATGGGATGATAGTTTCACTGACTCCTCTCCATGCTCTCCTGAATGTTCAGGAAAGTTGCTGATGATAACCTCTTCATCTGAATCTTTTTCATCATCATCTTCATCTGCATCATCTTCATCAATGTCGTCAGTACGATTCTGAACACGAACACCGAACTCTTTAAAGCATTTCACCATGTTCGATGCATTGTCGGTGACTGTAGATACAACTTTTCTATAAGATAAACCATGCTCCGAGTTGATCCTGTCCAATATTCCAGCAATTTTATCAAAGCTATGTGTTCCACGAAATCTTCGGCATGCCAGTGCAGCTGATCCTCGCGACAAGTCATCATTGATCTGTAATGTAAGAATATAAAATCAATGTTTGTATGAACATTTTTTTAAGCTTAATTTAATAATATTGGTTAGACACGCACCAGCTAAACTGCGCCACCAAACATTGAAGAGAAGAACTATGTGATATAAAGGAGGCAATTCAGCGATGAGTCGCCTACCATACCACCACATCAGTGACCCATCCCATAAGAGCAAAATGTGGAAGAGTCCATATTCACAGCCTGTGAATATGGACTCTTCCACATTTTGCTGTGAATCAGACACAATGACAGATGACAGAATCAGTGAATTAGTGTGAAATTACTGTGAATCACAGCAAAATGAAGACTCACCAAATTAATGAATGAGGAACACATGTCGAATAATTGAAAAGATTATACTATAAGTCTATCAGACTATCAGTCTATCACCAATGGTCAATTTATCAATTATATAAAAATAATACACTAAATCAATAGCATACCCAATGCGCAGTGACTCCCATGAAACTGCGGTGATTAGTTGACCATATGTCGCATGTAACACACATGGTCAACTGCTGCCAGTTTTGCTTGTATGTCTTCCTTCATTGTACTGGTTGTTGTTGCAAGAGATCTAGCCAGGGTGCGTCTAGATGGCACCTGAACAGCCGGGTTGACGTCTGAAAAAAATATTTAAAAATTAAAACAAATACAATAGATTAGCTATGGAAAAAATATCAAAATATTTAGCTAGGCTAGCGATAGTCTAATGTTCATACAAATAATATGATTAATTATTTTAATCAGATATTAGCTATGGAAAAAATAGCAAAATATTTGAGTTATACTAACATGAAAGAAGATCCTTAAATTCATGTAGTTCAACTAGGCTCAATGGTAGGAGCCCATTAGCCACAAGCGAGAGAATCTTCTTTTCAAGGATATCCTTGCATATTGGTGGTCCTGGTTTTTGCTTGGAAATGTGGAACATGCTTAATGTTGACTGCTTGGCAATTTTGGCAGGGCCAGCATTGCTGCCGCTGGCATCTTCTTCTTTAGCTGGACGCTTGCGGGATTTCTTCTCCGATTCATATTCACCCAAAAGATCCGAATGTAGTTTCTGCACAAGAAAATAAATTATTATCATGCGGAGAGACTTCTTGAACACCCTGTATAATATTTATCAGAGTATCAAACTTCTAGTTGAAATTAATACTTAACAAGATTCTAAAATTTTGTTATCTTTAACTAAAATTATTTTCACCATGATCAGTGCATTTTTATCCTATGTTAAATTGAAAGCCGAATTTCGTCCTTCAGTAACTAAATAGGAGAAATTACAGACATGGATCAGACAGAGAGAAAGACAGATACACCTAACGTTTTATTATAGTTGGATATCGGCAGTTTTTAATGTAGTTTCTAGTCCATAATCTATTAATATCTGAAGTGCACAATATATTCAAATGGACGTCTATGTAAATGTAGCATTAGTCTTGTATGGCACCAGTCACTTAAAATATGACTTGAACCATTATGTTAATGTTGCTACTTACTACTTAGTTACTAAGTAGTACTAACCCTGAGGTGCCTCAGAAGATTGCTTGTTGAGTCGAGGCCAGCAGACAGAATTGTAGTTTTCTTTGTACACTGCCTACAAATAACTTTGATACTGTTTCCAGTTTTTTCGACAATTTGAAAATATTTTCCGTTCAATAGCACAGATTGATCCTTATTACCAACATTGTTATCTAAATATATTGAATACTGTTCTGGTGACAACCTAGAATATTTGGTTCCCTTGGGAGCCTGTTGAAGTTGTAAATTGCATTCATTATTAAAAAATTCAATCTGTAAATAAAATATGTTAGAATTAATTTATTATGAATACGGACCTATAGGCTATATTTTATGCCTATATATAATAATATTTAATAGAACACTTTAACATAATTGCACAGTAAATTACACTTTTTACGAGCCTAAATTCCACAGCAACTACACCTTCCATGAGCCCACGCATGACGCAAGTCACCCAACTAACAGAAAACATAAACAGTCGGTGTTGAACAAAGTTGCCACCAGATGTCGCTTGGACAAAAAACAAATGACATTCGCATAGCGGCATATTTAAGAATCTGAAATTAAAAGTGATCTTGAAGTCTAAAGTGATCTTCAAGATCAAGATCACAAGAAATAAAGTGATCTTAGATCAAGATCACAAGAAATAAAATGATCTTAGATCAAGATCAAGATCACCATAATAAAAGTGATCTTCAAGATCAAGATCAGATCACGATCTTGATCTTCAAGATCACGATCTGATCTTGAAGATCAAGATCGTGCCCATCTCTGGTTGCGTGTACTACAAACGGTTGTAACATTTTATGAATGAATCTGGGTGAGTGAGCGTTGATTGATTGGTTGACTCATTGCCAAATGTCTTTAGAATATAATTATTTCTATTCAGCACTCTGGTTTACATATTACTAAAGAAACATAAATGAATAATTAAATATAAATTCAAGAAGAGGATATATATTAACAATGAAGTGAATAAAAAATGGTCTTGTAAAAACTAAAAAATCTTCCGACGTGATGACAGTGCACATGGTATTGGCAAGCCTGTCACCCTGAACGAACTGAAGTTTCAATGTATGAAAAAAGTGCTGTTGGTAGGCATTATTGCGCCCTGAGCAAATTTCAAATTGATTAATTTATTTATTTATTTATTTATTTACATTTAATATTGAACATAGATTCAGATATTATTTTGTGTTATAACAAAGACAAAGTAAAAACCTCATATACTGTGTATATATATATATATATATATATATATAGGCGGTTTATGAATGAAAAAAAACAATGTTTTGATGCATGTTAAATTTTAATATCATTATAATATTACCAGATTGATCGGTATCTGTAAGTTTCATACGTCACTGCTTAAAATATCCTCTAACTGGCAAATGGACGACAGGTGAATGGATACTACTGGTATGGCATTGTTATATCCGGAGCAAATGCTATGTCTAGATCAGCAGCACTGATATAGTAATAAACAGTCACTGAGAGAAATATTATTTAGAAGTGAAGAATGTTTTGTATTGAGGCAGCATCATTAGCCCTGTTCAAAAATCAACTTTTTCTTATTTTCATAGGTTTCTGTACTTTTTCCCATGCTTTTTGACCTGAAAAGGCCGAAACTCACAACCATTTTGACCTAGGTTGTTGGGAAGCATTGCCGCATGGAGCTTTAAGTTTTCTGCCTTGAAATCGGCCAAAAGCACCAGTTCCGGGGTCCCTTGAATCATGTTTTGCACTATAACTTTTTATCTAAACAAGATAGAGCAACAAAATAGGCACCAAATTAAAGTGTTTTTAATCCTCTTTCTAACTTATACAATATGATAGTCTTGGAACAAGAAATGGCACATTGGTACATACAAAGATTTCAGAAATATCACAAATTCGTTTTCTCACACTCAAGGCAGACAAGGCGCCTTATTCATGACACAAATTTGAGATTAACATTTTGTCACAAGTCTAATCGATCAAGAAGTGAAAGCATTACATGATGATTAATTTCATAATGACATTTACACAGTCAGTTGTTGAGAGTTTGTTTCTTGAAGCTGTCAAAGCGGCGTCTGTTGAACTCCACAGCTTGAAGGAGATAGTCCTTTGCTTGGCATCTGTTGTTATGACATTTGCAAAGTCGCTCATCATCTTGACACCATTCAGCAATGTCATTCACCGCTTTCAGATTCTTAACATAGTCCAACGCTTTTCTGTAGTCCTCATTCGTGGCCAAGACGTGACAGGTTCCAGAAGCCACTCGGATCCAATGTTCAGTGTGTCCAGCAGGAAATGTGATTCTGGGCCAATGAGATCAACCAGGTGGTCTTAGCTGTGACTCTCTGGAATAGAGGCTTTCCTGTTCTGAAGCTGTCTGGCTTCTCAGTGGCATGTAACTGGGCAGCAATGTCGTGCTTCAATGTGTCACTCAATCTACTGCTGAACAGGGCAAATGGCACGACTTCCTGCGTCAGGTACCATTTGTGGTTTTCCATCTTATTAAGTACTGCATCAGCAAGCTCTGGGTCAGTTTTCTTGTACTTCAACATGTCCTGGATTAGACTTAGATCATTCACGGGAGCATCTGCAGCAGACATTGACATCATCCATACAGGAGTGTAGAACAGCGCATGGAAGGTGTTGAGTCTTTCCAGCTTTGATACAGTGTCTTCGTCGTACTCAAGTTGATCTGCAAACATCAGCATTTTCATGGAGTACAGGTTTCTGGCCATCCATCTGGCCTGATGAATGGCGCCTGGTCGACTCCAGTGAATACCTCGAGGAGGCGTTCCTCCAAGAACAATGACTGTCAGTTCAGCCATTTCCCTGTAGTCGGCTCTTGGAAGCCTTTCTGCTGTTAGAATGTCTTGGAGTATTTCTTCACTGTTCTTCTTCTTTTCCTTCAGCCATTTGCTGTTGATAGCCAGCATCTTTGGGTTTTCCTTGGACAAGTCCGTCCAAACATCCTTCAGATGCTCAAACCAGGGATTATCTGGCCCCTTCACCTTCCCAAACAGCTTCTCCCAAACTGCTCCTACTAGGATTTCCTCGATGTGATGTCGACAGGCCAGATAAAACACCTTTTTGTTCAGCATTTTCTCTAGCAGTTTGGCAGCTCCTCTGTGAACTCCACTGTTACTGGATGTAGTGTCAAAAACAAGGGCAGTAACATTATCCGTAAGTTCCCATGTCTCCAGTAAATCCATTGAAGCCTCAGCCTGAGCTGTGCCAGAAGAATTGTCGATGACAGGTACTCCCAATAACTTTCCTTCAGTGTATGAAGGTGGACCAGACACTAGCACAGCTAAAGTCTCTGAGGTACTTCCAGGTTCACTGCCCAAGACATCTTTGAGCAACTTTCCATCCCAGTGTAAGGCAGCGTACTGTGGGGGGTTTTCACAAAACTTGGACATGTGACTCTGGCTGATATTATACCTGGACAGCATTCTGTTGCGACGTGTTGTTGAGGTTGAGATGACGAAGTTATCCAGATCAGCCCCTCCAGCTTTCAAGGTGGCAGAAACCATGGCAGTAACTTGATTGTCTGATAAACCAAGACGATCAGCTGTATTGCAGATGACATCACATTCCATGACCTTCCTTGGAAACGTCAAAGTCACACTAGTCACAGTGTCTTGATGGTGAGAACATCCAGGACGAGGCTGATGGTAATCCATGTCCTCTGTGTTAGCGTCGTTGTCAGTTGAGTCACCCCAGGTAATGTCATCCACATGAACAACTGCCTCTTGTTCTGCTGCAGCTGTAAATTAGTACAACATGTTAAGACAGTAATTGTTAAGTACATGCCAAATATCGCAATGGAGTAAAACTTAAAACTTTTTGTAACGTTCAAAGTAATTAGTTTTACCTTGTTCTTGTCTATGCTGCAGTGTTTCATTCCTCGCTGCTTGCTGCAGGGATCTTGTCTCAAAAATCTTGTCATGACCAGACATATGACCTTTCCTCTCAGTCTTTTGGTCTTCGTTGAACCTGATATCCTCATCTTTCTTCTCTCTGGATAACAGTCTGTTGTTCTGTATTTCCTGGATTGCATCTGGAGCTCCTATATCGAACAGGCTGTCTAATTCCAGCACAAATGCTCCTCTTTTTCCTCCAGGGTTACTTGCTCTTCCTTTGCTTTTCACCAGAGCACGATGTTTCTCATGTAGTTTCATGAAGAGCTTCATTGCGTTGTACTTGGTCATTGTCTTGATCCTAGCCATCTGCCAGAATGGGATGATAGATTCAACTGTTTCATATGCAAGGTCTTGAACCATGGGCCTCCCTGCATTTTCCGGTAAATTCTGAAGATTAAGGAAATACTGGAACGCCTGTCTGTTGGTGGGAAGCTGGGAACCACTGACAAAAGCTGAAGGGTATCCAACCAGGAAAGTTTCAGTGAGAGATCTGGTAGATGGCCCAGTTGACACCTGCCTGTGGACAGTACGTGGAGGTTCTGAGATATCAACTGTGCGCCCACGGAGCTCCCTCAGCTCCTTGCTTAATGCCATTGTGAAGTTATAACTTGTAGATGGTTTTCTAGATTCTGATTGAGTTTCTGTTGTTTCCTGAAAAATGATAAATAATAATTATATTATTATTATTATTATTAATTATTATTTATTTATTATTATTATTATTATTATTATTATTATTATTATTTATTAATTTTATGCTCTTTCATTTGATACCTAATTTGTTGCTCTATCTTGTTTAGATCAAAAGTTAAAGTGCAAAACATAATTCAAGGGACCCCGGAATTGGCGCTTTGGCCGATTTCAAGGCAGAAAATTTAAAGCTCCATGCGGCAATGCTTCCCAACATCCTAAGTCAAAATAGTTGTGATGTTCGGCTTTTTCAGGTCAAAAAGCATGGGAAAATGTACAGAAACCTATGAAAATAAGAAAAAGTTGATTTTTGAACAGGCCTACAGCATCATAAATGCATATAATTTTTTTGTATTAATAAGTTCCATGTTATAACTTAAGTGTTGAACCACTGCAACTGTGACTGTTGGCGGTCTCTCACCTCAAAGGAGAGAATTACAGAAAATAAAACTATTACAGTGATTCATATCAATAAACATAGAACCATTTAAACGATGATATTTGACAATTTTGCAAAGGTGTTACACATTCTTTATTACCATTGTACGAGGGCCACTCAATATATTTTGCCTCACCTTTTCTTTTCTTTCCAAGTTTCCTTGTAAGTTCCAGAAATTTTGTACACAAGTAGTTACATAGCTTTTTTCACAAGTTTTTATTTTTCCACATAGTCTCCATCCTTTTCTACGGCTTTCCTCCACCTCTAAACAAGGGCCTTTATTCCTTGCTGGTAAAAGTCCGCTGGGTTCCGCTGGAGCCACCTCTTAACCTCCTCAACAACCTCATCGTCACTGAAACTTTGTTCCAAGAATAACATCCTTCATTGGCCTAAACAAATGGAAGTCTGAAGGTGCCAGATTCGAGCTGTATGGAGAGTGGGGGGGTAACACAGTCAAACGCATTTTTGTGATGGTCTCTCTTGTTTGCAAACTGTTGTGTGGTGTTGCGTTATTGTGCGAAAGAAGGAAGGCTTCCAGTTTTCTCTCCGGTCGAACTCGCTTTATACGTCTCTGGAGTCTGTAGGGTAGCAGTATATGCCTCTGAGTTGATTGTTTGTCCTTTCTTCATAATGTCCACCAGAATCACCCCTTTCATGTCCCAGAAGATGGTGGCCATAACCTTTCTTGCAGAGGGAGCCATTTTGAACTTTTTCTTGCATGGGGAGTCTGCGTGATGCCACTGCATGGATTGGCGTTTTGTTTCAAGTTCAAAGTGGTGTACCCAAGTTTCAACCCCAGTCACAATTCGTGAAAGGAAGTCATCTCCTTCTGTCTCGTATCGAACCAACGACTCAGAAGCAATTTCTTTTCTTTGGGCTTTGTGATCTTCAGTCAGTTCGCGAGGAACAAACCGTGAACACACTTTTGAGTATCCCAATTGCTGAATTGTCGTATTCACACTTCCTTCACTAATTCCTAGCTCCTGTGATAGCTCCTTGTATGTGATGCGCCGATTTGATCGAATGATGCTGTTAGCATGTTGCACAATGTGAGATGTCACAGCCGATGCCGGGCGACCGTTGCGTGGCTCATCATCTCCGATGATCTCACACGTTTAGACGTTTATGAATATTTCCAACTGTTTCCTTCTCTGCGGTTAAGAACTCGATAAGAGCGCTCGTTTTCGCGCACATAACTGTCAGACGCCATTTTCAAAACTGCGTTAACAATCGGTTTTATACAAGGGTGTTTAAAAGCGGTTTTATACAAGGAGGGGAGGTTCGAACTGGAAAAATGCGGTTATGTGAAGTGCAGAAAGTTCAAATTTACGGCCCAAAAGACATTTCAGCCCCATGGCTTATTATTTAGCTAAGAAAAAAGGGTGGGGCAAAATATATTGAGTGCCCCTAGTATTTAAGAGATATTTTATACGTGAACACGATAAATTTAATGTCTCGTCCAGACTTCGTTGTTGTCTATGACTTCCTGCAGTCGATGTGGTACAGAAGCAACATGATTATATACCAGCTGTTGATTTCTCCTCAGCACCTCCCTCTCACTAAATGGGTGTTGTAAAAGCTGGTCCGTTGTTCGCACCTCCGCTGGTTCCCACACATTTACAATATTGGCCCATTTATTCTTGATGGGATTCATATCACAACCCTTACTTGGCCAATTCAAAAGGTCGATATTTCTTTGATCAGAGAACCAGCGTGTGACGATCCATACCATGAACAGTGCCATCACATCCGAAGGTTTGTTTTAGTTTTTACAAGACCACTTTTTATTCACTTCATTGACATTCCCCTTGTTAATATATATTCTCTTCTTGAATTTATATTTAATTATTCATTTATGTTTCCTTAGTAATATGAAAACAAGAGTGATGAATGCACAAGCTCTTTCCTCTATGATTGGGAATGTGGGCGATGCGCAGCAGTCGCGCTTGAGTATCCTCAACAAACTGGTGCCACACGATATTGCTGCAAATATAACACATGTCCGGTGGAGGGTCTCCATCGTTCAATTTCTCCAATTTTAGCTGATACAATAATCTTCACAAGTCATGCTGTGGCAAGTGAAAAGTATCTCTTTGGAAGGCTAGTCCATATCTGCCCTCAGTTATAATTTTGAACAGTGCTCTGTCTTTAATATTTCTGTTAGCCTTCGGTTTTAGCGTCAAAGTATGTACCAGGGTATCTTTGTTTACGATTTCGTATACTAAATCAGAAAGTAAGATTTGAACTTTTCAAACTCCAATTTAAGTCTCTCATAATATCCTCGGTTGTCATAATGAACCGGTCCCAGTGTTACTTCTGTAGTGGAGTACTGGGTCTTCCCACTCCAGGCGGAACGCATAGTACCGCCCTGAGTTACTCCCGCCTTTTCACACTCATCACGGATTCTAAGAATTATAAAAACGGGCTCTTTCTTGTCAATACTTAAAAACTTGGTACCCAGTTGAAATTCGCATATTCCAACCCCATATGATTCACACACAACCCAATTCAATGGGACCATGCAGTTTTGTTATAAAGTTGGACAGGGTATTGTTAGGATGTACAGACAGAGAGGCAGGGAACGGGAGTGTGACGCAGAAGTGGTTAGATGCCATGTTGTATACCTTTTATATAGGTGCCATGTTGTATACCTTTTATATAGGTGCCATGTTGTATCCTTAGGCCTCATAGCTCTAACTTTAAAAATCTCATGAGTCCAACCTTGCTCAATTCCTTTGGCGAATTTATTCTCCGAACGCGAGTCTTACATAATCATTGATTTTGAAACGCACAGAGCGTGGTGGTGCTCTACGATTATCTTTTCTCACCTCACGCTCTGTATGTGTACCTCTTTTTAAAATTTCATTAGGTGATGTACCAATCGTTCGGTGGTGTAAACGATTGTAGGATGAAGCCAGCGACTCCAGAATGTTTATATATCTGTATGTGTTTTTAGGTGTGGAATAGCGATGCATGCGTTCCTTTATGGTACGCTGAACTCTTTCGGCTAAAGATGGCTTATGTATAGAATTGCTAGTGTAATAGCTGATATTGAACGCTGCCAACATGCTCTGAAAAGCTCGGCCTATAAATTATTTCCCCATGTCCATACAAAAATAGCTAGGAATCCTGTTTTCCCTCAACATCAGCGCTTTTGTGAATTTAGCAACTGTTTCAGGCGACTTGTTTTTCATTGGAATTAGCCACAAATATCTAGAGAATACATCTGTTATTAAAAGGATGTAACGGTAGCCGCTATTATACACCGAATACCTTTGCATGTCTGTTAAATCAGCCTGCCAAATAGAATCAACCGAGGCGGCTAATGTCTTGGCAATTTTAAACCTTCTTCTCACCGATTTATGAAGTGTATAAGCGTCCTGCTCACGCAAAAACCTCTCAACATCTTTTTACTCTATTCCATCATTATAAACGCTTCTGTACAGTCTATTAACACCCCCGTAGGAGGATGGATTAGAAATGTCATAATAACTTTTTCTTAATATGTTAGACATTTGCGTATTATAGAGGCGCGTGGGTAAGGTTGTGCGTTGCTGCTTGGTCTCTTCTTCCTCTTCAGAATTGTTGCCGCCAGGGGCAAAGGCGTGTTCAGCTGTGGTACATGCGTTGCTTGTCCCAAGTCTTTTAACCTGTTCAGGTTACCTATCAGAGTTTTCGGGATGTTTATTTGCTGTAGTCTAGCATTAATATGCTCTCATCCTGCTGGTGAGGGCCTATCCCACTTTCTCACCAAATCATGTACGATATCAATGATGTTCGAACCCTGTACCTTTGACCCTTCACCAATAACCTTGACTGTATCGGACCATTGTATAGTGGGGTCCTCACTCAAGAGATTGACTCGCAGCGTTGTTCTTTACTTGTTCGTCTATAGACTCTATAGGATCGCCATGGTCAGCATCGCCCCCATGTTTGACAACTACGGTACTCATGAAGAAATTTCTGCAGCGTTTCTTGGTATAAGATTCTTTTCTCATCAGGAGACTTTTCACTGTTTAATAGGCCTACCAATTCGCTTTCCATTCTTTTAAGCTTGCTTTTACGGGGTTCTAGAACCGTATCTGGACTCTTTTTGTGGAATCACAACTACTTTCTTCATTATATTAAACTAGACAATAAAGGGCCCAAAACTGAAAATAAGATGGGTAGGAATGAGCCCCCTCTTTGTATAATAATTCGCTTTTTCTTCCTCACATTTTGACTTTTACGAGCGAGTGCATGTATTATGTTCTTGTAACAATGTAAGCGAGACTTCTGAGACGGTTTCATTGATACATTGCATTTTATAACGTTAAGACAGATTTCGCAGATGCATTTTAAAAAGACGGTGTCAATATTTCTAACAACCAGGTGCTAGAGAGTCCGTGGTAACCGATGATAGATTTTTATTAATTCACGGTATTTCTTTAACCTCTTTGTCATTCTGGGATATATACACAGTTTCAGCCTCGTTTGGGAATATATTCATTCTTAGAAGCACCCAAAACGTGTTTCGCGTGTGAAGGTCACAAACCAAATATCCGTAACGTTGCCTTGTAGCTTCTTTATAAACTTCCAAAAACTCCTTATGCTGATTCAGGAATATCTGATTGGCTAATACCCCAATTTGTGCCACATCTCTACGTTGTGCGAATAAGACTAGATATTGCGTATTTAGCGATACATCGCCCATGTATTTATTTTTGAAAAATAGATTCTGATTGATAAAGAATACGCTTATGTTAAGATGGTGGGAGAACACTGTAAATGTCTCGGCAAACGTTTTATCCATTTCTAACATGAGATCGTCAATTACAATAACCGTGTGCTTATTACCCTTTATCGAACCAACATCATAAACACCTTTGTGGAATAAAATATCATCTTGGTACTCATTGAATACGGTCTGGTATGTCGAATAGCAACATATGAGTTTATGCACAAAATTTGAGAACAGTTCCCCCTTATCTTTAATGATTTTAAACATAAACACGGTTTTGCCACAGCCTGTAGGGCCGGATATAATGTAAGTACTAAGTAGAAGGGTTCGTGAACTTGAATTTTTCTACAGAATCCATCTCTAACACGTCACACTCTTAAGTGAAACATTTACAAAATATAATAACATTTTAATTGATACTCCTTATATTCTACAGTCTTGCTTTTCTTCTTTCCCCAGAAACGAGAATGATGACGAGAATGAGGTACTGTACCAGCAACATGTCCCCATCGTAGATATTGCAGATAAGGTTGATGATACCGATGATAATGTAGTTGTTGTTGAGGCTACAGACTGTACCATAACCCCCGCTAGCGTTACGGAACGGAAC
Organism: Bathynomus jamesi; assembly: GCA_023014485.1. Lineage (NCBI taxonomy): Eukaryota > Metazoa > Arthropoda > Malacostraca > Isopoda > Cirolanidae > Bathynomus > Bathynomus jamesi. Next base: position 225,960 of record JAJOZX010001337.1, read on the forward strand.
GACAACTGCAGCACCCCCACTCGACAATTCGAGAAGAAAGCGGGTGCATAACAAAATAACCGGTGCTGAAGCACCTTCCACGTCAGGTGTAAAGCACATAAAACTCTCTACGAGTGCGTCGGCTGTTAGACCCACAGTAAGTTCTGAAACTGTAATAGAACCCCAGCCCTCTACGTCTTACGGCACAACCCCTACAGTAGCTCCTTCTATAAATAAAACTGTACCCCCTTATTCCTATTCAGTACCACACCCCGCCGTGCTCTCCACCTCGTCAGCAACACCTCAATTTGGAGACAGTAGCATATCATTCGAGCTGGTGCGCAGCGCCACTCCCACCCTAGCCCTGAATAGAAACCGGTACGTAGTCAGGGCCGACCCGCGAACCATGTATAGCAACGATGTTGAACACGTACTGCGGCGTGTAGTTGAGTGTATTGTGGAGTTTCCCCTTCAGAGCAGTAAGGGATGTAAAGCCAGGACGCGACTGTTCCTTGGGTTCGGGTCAGATGATAGAGATAGAGATGATTTTTGGGTAGTAATACACTTCAGACGTCTGGCTGCCGTAGATATGGAGTACATTTTGGGTCGTATAATGCAGGCCTCTCAAAGCAGTACCGAATTTAATATGAACAACTTCACGGTAGATATAGACCACGTTTTCCGTGTTGCGGGCCACACGGCCACACCTTATACGCTTAACTTCAATTCTCAGGCTATTTACAGAGGGCATATAAACTCCGACCGTGGCTGCGTCTTTATAGCAATAGTCTTGGATCATATGCTTACTGTGCTAAACAAAGTGGCTAAAAAAATTTGGTTGCCGACGGTTGTGCAGCGTGTATGTAAATTGGCCACAGACAGCAGGCTCGAATTTGACTGTGATATGGAGCCTGAAGAGTTGAGAAGGGTGGAGCAGAAAATGAATGTGCGTATAGTTGTATTTGGGTTGGATGATCGTCGTAGGACTGTGTATGTTTTGAAAAGCAGTGTGAGAGAACGTACAAAGCTTCCACTTATTTTAGGATTGTCAGGACAACGTACCTCCCCATCCGCAATATAAGGGTTCTTTACGCGAGTTATGATAAAAGTCGAAAATATGGTAAGCATCACGATTTGTGTTAGGGTTGTTTTGAGTTTACGAATGATCTGTTGAAACATTGTAAGGATTGCCACACGGTATGCGAGCAGTGTAAAAGCTCCAAATGTGAAAGTCAAGTAGTTGAGGCTGAGGGAGGGGCTGTAATATATGTAGACGCACGTTTTTCAATAATAACTGTCTTGAACTCCATAAATCAAATGGGACATGTAGGAAAATGAGAATTTGCGAGTGCGGTTTCATACGTTGAATGATAGCGGCGAGTTCGGGCATAGATGTGGTGAAATTTGTTGTACTACATGTTATGAGAAATATAAGGCAAATGGTATAAGACATGTTTACATATGAAAGATGCTAAGCCTAAAATAAACCTTGTATAACTATATACTACGACATAGAGACTTACACAAATCCTGAAACAAAAGAGGTTATCCGGCCAGAGCTGGGCATTTGCGGCATATTTTGCGGTACTGCGGTACTTGCGGTACCACCGCACTACCACCCCGGGCCCCCATAACGCAGTACCGCAAAGGATCGCTGAAAGTACCGCAGTACCGCTACCGCATTCAAATTTCCGCGTACCGGTTTGGTACAGGTTTGGTAGTGCAGCAGTACCGCAGTACCGCAATATGCCGCAAGTGCCCAGCTCTGGTTATCCCACATGTACTTGTAAGCTAGACTATCTGTGACGAGTGCATAAACGTCGAGTGTGATGAATGTCGCAAATGTGGTAAACGAACAAACATTTTTAAGGTGTCTGCAAGAGATTCCCCTGTGACGCTCTTTCTGGACTATATTGTCAAGTTATCGGACCAGTTCAAAAACATGACTGTGTATATTCTTGCCCACAACGCCGTAAAATTTGATACACAATTCCTTTATAAGGAGCTGCTTGAACACAAGTCCTCTGAGATATGTACAGGTGATCCCTTGAAAAGAGGAAACAAGCTTATACAGATGCAAATGAGCGGTAATCTTCAGTTTAAAGACACTTTCTTATTCACGTCTTGTAAATTAGCTAAGCTACCCAAGGTACGGTAGCTATGACAACATGAGCGATAGTGATAGAGAGCGTGAAGACTTTGATCGCTACTACAACAGTTTTAATGAAGATAATCCTTACAGTATAGCGGTTGAATGTGAGCGTTATTGCGTGAATGATGTACTCGTATATAGAGAATGCTTTGAAGCCTTTAGAAGATGTTCATAGTCCAATTCAACTGCGACTTGCTACAAGCCGCAACCACGATCGCTTCATTGTGTTTTACTGTATTCAAAAATAACTTCATGTCTAAAGACACGCTAGCCATCATTCTCCGAAACGTCCCGGGCAGTTATGAGTATAAGGCTATTTACTGGCTCACACACATACAACAGCAGACAGGTGTATACATAAAATATGCTCGCAACACGGGGAAAGTGGCAAGTAAGATCAATGGCCGTGTTTTTTGGGTAGATGGTCTAAGCGAAGACCCCGCTACTGGTGAGAAGACGGTGTACTCCTTTAACGGATGCTGGTGGCATGGATGCCCACCTCCTGAGTGTGGTATCATAGGAAATATGGATGGCAGATCTCCTGCCGACAGTCTCGCATGGACCCGTACGCGTGACCAACTTATAAGCTCCCAGTTCACTCACAAGGTTTTGTGGGAACACGAGTATGATGCCTGGTTGGAAGCCGATGAGCAGTATCGCGAAGAAATAAGGGCTATCAAACGTACAATGGTGCTGGACCTCCTCAAATGTGGCGATAGTTTGTGTGGAGGAGGCACAAACCCCTTCAAACTATACTTTCCACCTCCGGAAGGGGTGAAGATTCATTACTACGATTTCTGCTCATTATACCCTACGTGACGAAGAACAATCCGTACCCCGTAGGGGCACCTGAAAAACTCGTGGGCCCCACCCTGTCTGTCATCGAAGAGTTCTTAGCTAATTTGAACCAGAACTACTTTGGTATTTGTTTCGTAGATGTGCTTCCCCCTCGCGACTTATGGATGCCAATCTTGCCTGTTGTTATAGATCACAAACTCATGTTCCCTCTGTGTGTGAACTGTGCAGAGGAGAACAATGGGGACTGTAATCACACAATCAGCCAGAGGAAGATCAGAGCCGTATATACAAGTTCAGAGCTGTCCCTAGCCATTCGTCACGGGTACAGAATACTGAAGATATATGCAGGGCCGGCGAGAGCTGCCCCGGGCCCCGGGGAACGATTGGTATATGGCCCCCCTGTTTACTCAGTATTTTATTATGATTTTTTTTTGCGTACATAACAAGCAAACGGATTATATGTCCAAGTCACCATTCAAAAAATAGAGTATAATAATCTCTATAAAATGTATGTTCATTAATTATATTTCCTCTGTTATTTAATCAATTGTTTCATTAATATTTTTAGATTTTATACCCCACTCTTTCCGGGCACCGTAGAGGTCCGGGCACCGGGGATTTAACCAAGCTTCTCTGCCCTCTCGGCGGCCCTGGATATATGAGGTGTGGAGGTTTCAGAAGCTCCCCAACCTTTTCACACTATAGATAAATACTTTTTTGAAGGATAAAATAGAAGCATCAGGATACCCGCGAGGGGTTGAGACCGAAAATCAAAAACTGCATATATGCAACACTACTGTGATTGTGAAGGGATACAACTTGAAGGGGGCCAAATTGTGAGGAACCCTAGCAAGCGCTTTAGTGCAAACTTGTGCCTAAATAGTCTTTGGGGGAAATTTTCCCAGAATACAGACAAGGGGAACGTCCATCTAGCTCAAACTTATAACGAAGTGTGGGATTACGCCATCGCCATCGATAAAGACGTCATGGAGATCGTGAATTTGTGTAATACGTACATAATTAAATACAACAAAACCAAATTGGCTACAGATACAGCACGTGCCACAAACATACCTGTAGCCAGTTTCACAACAGCATACATCCGCATCAAGCTTTGGAGTCTGCTTCATTCTCTTGGACGGAGGGTTCTATACGCAGATAGAGATAGTGTGATATTAGTAGTAGAACTACCGCAAAATGTTAGAGTGCAATTCCAGTGCAACATTGCATGCAACATGATGACAGTGTTTTTAACGCTCCCCCCTCCATTCCCTTCAGGCCCCCTTCAACTCCCCCCCAAATTTATATACAGGGTTTTTCTTAACATGTGGGACGCACTTTCAGGATGGATTCAGGACCTGTAAACAATAAAAAAAAGTTTATATAAACATATGCCCGAAATCGCTTTGTTTCTGAGTTACAGCCCGTTTTGTGTACCAGCAATTCTTTCCGCAAACTGTTTACAAACACTGCTTGCCGACAATGTTTGTGAGTGTGTACGAGACAAAAAACAAAAACTTTACTCATTTGAGCTAGTAATAATAATAATAATAATAATAATAATAATAAAGAGTCAGGAGGGCCAGAAACTGGTATAGCGCTCATGTTGTAAAGGTGGCTCCGTCGAGCGTCAACAGATGGCATGGCAGAGCTCAAGCCAACTGAAGTATATGGAAAAATATACTTCTAGGTTAAAATTGTGCGTAATTAATATAATTGTGCTTCTTGCTCCTGATGAATCATAAAGGAGAATTTTATGTATGTCTTCGGTGCATACCAAAAAAAATGGCAAAAGTGTAAAAAAGAACAATGATTATAACCATGACTACGAACATAGTTACTCGTATTTCTACCAGTTCGGCTTAGCTAAATACGGGACTCACACGGGCATATTGACCATCACGCACGACACTGTTCACACGTAATATTCTCAAGGGTCTTATCTCCCATTTCTGAGGTGAAACAATGTAACTGGGCACGAGTGCCCAAACGAAATAAAAGGTTATTCGCGATAAACGATGCTCAGGGTACTACACTCGGCCAAAGTTGGGTATTGTGGGTGGTTAACATTCGGGAAGTAAACAGCGATAACTTACTGGTAAAGGGTCCGAGAGGAATTGCCCGTGGCCGCGAAGGTTGCGGGTCTGTTATCGAAGGTGTTCAACGCGTCGATGTCTCTCATAATGAAAAACTTTCCCCGCACGAGTTACAATGTTGATACAGCGTCAGAGAATTGTCATCAACATCTTCAGTGCCAGCATAGCGCACGGAGGATATCTGCATACACGCATGATTCACTTCAAATTTGTTAATCACTCATTCTTTTACATATTTATATACTTGTGACTAATAACATTACAGAAACATTATTTACTATTTATGTTATTTAATGTGTTTTTGAGAAATCTTCTCTAAATTTTTAAAGTTTCTCGAACATTCAAAATTTTCTTCAAAACAATTGTTAAAGATAAAACTGTCGTTTTACACATATTCGTATATATTTTAACGTTTTGCCAATATCATTCGAGCATCTTCAAAAAACTTATAGATAAGTATATACAGGTGTTTCATAACATGTAGGACGCACTTTCAGGATGGATTCAGGACCTGAAAACAATGAAAAAAGTTTATATAAACGTATGCCCGAATCGCTTTGTTTCCAAATCACAGCCCGTTATGTGTTCCAGCAAGTGTCCGCCTTACCTTTAAAGGAAGTGCTCAAAATGATCGCCTTGCGCTTGAATACACGCCTGAACACGCCTCGTCATAGACTGCCACGCGTTCAAACATTCCAGTATTGCTCGATTTTTGGCATCCTTGTTCTACACGTTGGCGAAGCATTTCAACGTTGTCAATGGGTGTCACGTAAACGATGGATTTTCGATGACCCCACAGGTAAAAATCGAGTGGATTCAGGTCCGGGGAGCGAGCAGGCCACGCAATGGGTCTCCACGCCTATCCATTTATCAGGAAATGGTCATCCAAATAGTCTCTGCTACTCGACTAAAATGAGGGAGCGCCGTCATGCATAACCACATACGACGTCGGACACCAAAGGAACTTCATAGTAAATCGCTTAAATCATTCCTTAAAAATTGGAATAGGATTCTCCTATTAATTTCCAGGCAAAACAAAAGGACAGATTAATTGTCGGCAATAACACTGCCCACATTGATACTAAATTGTGTTGGTGCTTGATGGATGATGGCATGCGGATTCTCTTCGGCCCAGTGATGAGTGTTGTGAAAATCGACCACGCCATTTCTTGTGAAGGCAGCATCATCAAAAAACAACAGGGAGGATAGAAAAAGAGGATCGCGAGCATACTGTTGAAGGAACCAATACAAAAAGCCTCTCGTGGTGGAAATCAGCTTCAGTAAGGCCTTGTACTCTCTAATGTATATGGGTAAAGCTGTCCATAAAATTCTCCACACAGTTGTCTATCTTACACCCTCTGCTGCTGCTATCCTTCGGGTGCTGACACCAGGATGTTCCTCCACGCGATTCAGGACCCGCTCCTCCAACTCAACAGTTATGGCGCTGATTGGTCTACCATCATCTAAAACTCGCTTGTTGAATGATCCTGTATCACCAAGACGCTCGTCTATTCTCTGAAAGGTCTTATCTGGCAGACAGCGATTCGGAAACCTTTCCGCATACAGACGTCTTGTTGCGGCCGCATTACTCTCGGCAAGTCCATATATGAGATGCATGTCTGCCAGTTCTCTGTTTGAATAAGCCCCCATTCTCACTTCAAATGCACACTGTCACTGAATAGCACAAAAACTTTTAAGGTTTCTTTTTCACTGGACTGCACTTATTCACAGTAAGAAGTTACGAAAACGAACAGTGAAACACCGCGATGCACCTCTGACTGACTGATGGCTCTACACTCAACGATACTGAAACATGTCATAGAGTGTACGAAACATTACAATCGGCAAGGCCATACATAAAATAAGTCTCGTACATACTCACAAGCATTGTCGGCAAGCAGAGTTTGTAAACAGTTTGCAGAAAGAATTGCTGGAACACAAAACGGGCTGTAACTCGGAAACAAAGCGATTTCGGGCATATGTTTATGTAAGCTTTTTTCATTGTTTTCAGGTCCTGAATCCATCCTGAAAGTGCGTCCCACATGTTATGAAACACCCTGTATATATTTTATTATTATTAGTAGTAGAAATATAAAATGAAACTTTTGTATCTGTAGAATTCGATATTACAAATTTTATAGATTAACAAGATTTTTTCGAAATTTTAATGTTCTTTCCTCATTATGTGACTCTGGGCACACTTATTTGAATTTTATCACTTAAACATATTGAATTTGACACTTATTTTTTTTAATTAATTGATAAGAAGTGATTCCGCCATTCTCAAACTGTTAAAACCATTTGTTTTATATAATATTGAAAAATTGTTTAAGGTCGTGTTATCTACAGTAGGTTTTTTATAATTTTTTTTTCAAATGTTTGTGAATTTTGCTTGGTTTAAACTTGTGCTGAAGCGCTCTGAGGCGCAGTGTGTTTAAGGTGTAACCAATGTAAAAGGTTTAACAACCCTCTTTCGAACATCTAAACTGGTGCATCACGTTCGTACTTTCACTCTCAGAATGGGTGACCCTTGGGCAGAGGCGTAACTAGGGTTGATCGCGCCCAGGGCAAATCAATAAATGGCGCCCTTAAAACCAGTATTCTTTAAAATTCTGGCTAAATTCTTATAATGGTACTCAAACTGGTTACTCGTAATAATACCGCTAACAAAATATACTTTTAAGAAGAAGTTTATTTTATGACAAATGAAAATGAAAAACAGTTATATACATAAAATTGTACAAAAATATGTAAAAATAAATTGAAATGAAATGAAAATACAATTCATAAAAATTATTTTTACAGTTTATACTTTAATGTTTTTCTATCCATATACATAACCGCATATATTTACTATTAAGGTTGATATTAAATTTCTATTAATACAATTTAATTTTATAGAACCAAAGTATAGTTAATTATTTGCCGAATTACAACAGAAACAATTAATATATGTACAAGGAGAGGCATAACTTTTCATGAGAATACACTTTGATGTTTTCTTGAATTTTACTGAATTACCGATAGCAGAATTAGCAATTAGAATATTAGATACTGACAAAAATCATTCCAATTATATGGTACTTTAAAAGAAATGCCTTGTTTGCACCTATTATTTTTGGCTCTTTTAATGAATAATTTGGAACTTCACACTAAACATGTATTTTTCTTACTTTTGCTGATGCAAACTTATCAATAATGTCATCAAAATTTGTTATTTCAGTTTCCTCACGTTCAATGCTGAGCAAGGCTAAAGCAGAAAGTCTTTCTTGGCCCATTGAAGCTCTCAAATATGATAAGATCAATGTTAACTTGCTGAAAGATCACTCACAGCTGGCAATTGAAATTGCAATAGTGAGCATTATCTGAATAATTATCTGAACAATTATCTGAACAATAAACTTGAGGAGTTCCTCAGCTTTAGAAATCTGAACATTTGGGCGACTTTTCAGAAGCATCTTACAATCCAGGATTTCTTCATAAAGCTCAAAGCCGTCAATATCATTGCTATAAAACTGTCAAGGTTGAGACAACTTTTCTTTAAGATATTTACGTCATGACTACTGTTGCTTTCATTTGAGTCAAACAATAATCCTCCAGCATCTAAAAGAAATCCAAATTTTGAATCCAAGTCATGGAGACGGACAAATCTTTCTTCCATTTCATTATGGAGACGATCAATAGTTTCTTTCATTATTCTCATCATTTCTTCTTTCGCAGTTAACCCTACATCCTTGGCTTTTTCACCAGGCATTTGTTTCTTCTTTCTGGGGGGTCTTTCTACTTGAATATCCCATTCATCACACAGTTTCAGCCCTGCTTCAAGTGATTCACTGGCCAATGATTCTCGACTGCTTAAAAAATAATCTTGAAGGGCTTTTAAATCATAAGCAGCATCATAAAAGTTCATGGTATGATCTTGGAGTCGTTTTTGAACACGATCAATCCGAACAAGAATTTTGTTCCAAAATCCAAGCAAAGCCAAGAAATGAAAAGTCAAAATTTGATTCAGCACCTGCCTTGCATCACCTCTTGTATCAGCAGTTTCATTTTGATCATCAACCATGCTTTGCAAGAGTTCCACTATAATATCAAAGTATTCATGAACAGGCTTCACAGCCTCTGTTCTGGAACTCCATCGAGTTTCAGATTCAGATTTGACAACTATTGGTGTGGTATCTTTCAGCTTTTGCCAACGGAGAGTTGAACGTGAAAAGAATGAATAAAGCGACTGAATTACACCAAAAAAAGTCACCATCACTGCATCATGGTTAGCAGCACGCACTCCAACCAAATTGAGAGAATGGTTATCGCAGTTTACAAACTAGCTTTGCTCTTTTTTTCAATAATCCTCTGTTGAACACCACTTTTATAACCAGCCATAACTGCAGCATTGTCATAGCATTGAGATCGACAGTCTTCTAACGGCATTTTGTCTTTTTCCAGTTGTTCCAAAATCACTTCCACAATGTTTTCAGCATCCTTTCGTTTTAATTGGATAAATCCAAGAAAAGACTCTTTTTAAAAATTGTTTTTTCCTGAAAATCAATATCAACATAACGAACTGTTTCTGCCATTTGCTCTCGATGTGCTTGATCTGGAGTAGAATCAAACATGAGGCCAAAATATTTGGCCTTATGAATGCTCTGTAACAATTTCTGGCGAACAGTAGAAGCCATCAGCTGAATAAATTCATTCTGCACTAACGGAGATAAATATGATGTTCTTCCAGGGTGCTTTTCCACAATACTGAGATGTTTTTTCATGACAGGATCAAACCTTGCCAACAATTTTAATAACCCAAGAAAATTTCCAATATTGCTTTCCTTTTCCTGTCTAAGGATTCCTTGTGACCACGCAATGCAAGGTTCTGAGTTCCTAAAAATTTTACGCAATGGAGAATTCTGTGGAGAACATCTCGCCATTTTTGTTTTTCTGTTGCAATTTGTGCTTGAAGCTCTACGTCAATGATTCCTCTGTTTTCTAAAAGATTTCTTTCCATTTCCTTCCATTGGGTGAAGCAGTATCGATGATTTTTTGCATTTTCATGGGTGCTAAGCCTTTCTAAAAAATAAATAAAAAATAAATAAATAAATAAAATAAAAGAGGTAGAAAACCCAAACTAAGCTAACAAGTCAAGCACCCTACAAAAGCTTGAACGCGCAAGGAAGGTGATTCACTTATCACCAGACCTTAAATTCCCCATAAAAAAAAAAAAAAAAAAAAAAAAAACTGCGCATCCTTGGTGAGCCCGAGGACCTATCAACTCTTCATCTATATTTCCCATTTCCCCACTTTCTGTTATCACTCTACTACTCTAATTTCACCTCTTATAACGTCAACAACAACAACAACAGGTGCTTTCCAATGACTGAACCCATTTTCTTGCTCCAATGAAGACTGATTGTCAATTTGAGAAAATAGCAAACAACAAAAGCAAAAAGCTGCTTTCTTCTCTGGAGAATAAACAAGCCATGAGCGCCAAACTTCTTCCACATCCATTTCCCAACTTTCTTTTAAACCATCTTTCATTCAGTGATCGGTTTTGTGTGGGAACAAATGGCCCTTCACTATTTTGAAAATACTTCGAACCCAATGTGACCATTTCTGTCCTCAGGGCATCTGATAAAATTACTTTTTTTGATATTTTATCAAACTCCAAGAAGCCTACATCGTGATGCTGAATCGCATGATTCGCATCTGGTATAGGCTGTGCTGTTTTTTCCTGCTGTTCGCTACTCAAAGTTTTAGTATCTTCTGGCTTCTTGAAAGACACTTCTGGTTCTTGAAAGACACTTAATTCTCCTTCTGATACACTGGCGGGTTGGTCAACACTCATATCTGATGCAGTTAATGCTGATGAAGGACCAGCTTGTTGCCGTTCAAGAAATGACATCATAAAGCCACTTGACTTTTTAGCTTCTGCTTCTTGCATTTTTCTTTTCTTCCTGCCTTCTGCTCCACTCAGCTTTTTTCGGACTTTCGGTATCGGCAATGTTCGCTTCATGGTAAAATTTTCTAGAGAAAGAAACAAAAAATAGAATAAATTAATAATTCATAATAAAATTCTAATAAAATTAGAATGAATTAATAAAGTTAAATGAAGCTAAAAATCTGAAATTCATGGAAATTCGATGGCTAGAGATATGGTACTGGTACATTTCCAAAAGAGCATGTTTTTACTCTTAAATTTTTTTTTTTTTAATCATAAAAATGGCGCCCCCCCCAAATTTGGCGCCCAGGGCACGCGCCCCACCTGCCCCACCCTAGTCACGCCACTGCCCTTGGGGGTACACTCACCCAACATCATGGGGAAACACGCTTCTTGGATCTTACTTTTCTTATATATTCGTATGGGTAAAACGGTAGTTTTGATTTTTTCAAAAAGTGTTTTGAAGAAAATTTGTGAATGTGCGAAAAATTCCTTTAGAAATTTGGCGACCTTATATTTTTTATTTATGTTAATACAGGGTGTTCAAAAAGAAACGCAACCTAAAATAAAAAAGAAAAGGGTTAGGTTACAATGATATATGCATTCTCCAATGGATTACGTTTCTTTTTGAACACCCTGTCTTATAACACGAAGTACTTAAATTTTAAGATTTTGGCCCATTGGTCTTGGGATGTGAAACTCAAAATTTTGATGGTTGTTTTTTTTTCGTGAATTTATTGATCGGCTGACTTTTCTGGCTGTTACAAAAATATAAAATTTTATAGAAGCGAGGACAAGAAGGGAAGGAGATTCTAAATCTGTATTGGACTATATAATCATTAAGTAGGAAGATGATTCGCATGTAAAGGAAGTGTATATAGATGAAAAGAAAATCTGGACCCCTTAGAGTAACTGATAAATTTACTTACAGTGACCACTGTGCAGTGGTGCGTACTATCAACTGGTATGAGGCAGCGTGTAAAGTAAATAAGCAAAAGGAAAAAATGATAAGAGGAAAAGGACTAAAGAAATTTAATAGATTAACTCAGGGGGCGGGCCTCATAAAAATTGTATCATTAAACAAGGAATGTATAATATATGAGAAAACAAAATTCAAGAAGTAATGGAAGAATGTAAGACAGTTATTAAGTGGAAGGGAGTACCAAAAATATAATTGTAAAGAAATTAAAAAAGATAAAAAGAATTTATAAGAAAAGGTATGACAGGAGTAATAGTGAAGAAGAAAAGAAGAAAGAAAAAACGCGAGAGAGCTTGATAGAGGAATGGATGAGAGAGGAGGGAAAAATAAAAAATAAAAGAAATAATTAAGACAATGGGACTGTTAAAAGGAAGAGGAGGACTGAATAATGGAGCACTTTGGAAATTTGAAAAAGATATGGACAAAAATACAAAGGTGGAACGAAGAGCTATAAAATATAGAGAAGGAAAAATAGTAGAAGAAACTAGTGAAGTATTGAAAGTATATGAAGAGTTTTACCATGATCTACTTATTACAAATAAGGCAGACGATGAGGAAAAGAAAAAAGCTGAGATTAATAAACTACACCTGGAAACTATTAAAGCTGTAGTAGAGGATAAACATAACATAAATAGCATTACAAATGAGGATGTTGAGAATGTTATTAGAAAGTTAAAAAATAAGAAGTCAATAGGCCAATAAGGATGGAGCAATAGTATAATGAAGAATGCTAGATGGGATGTAATAAGAAGTCTGACAAAATTATTCAATGTAATTCTAAAGACTTACAATATCCCAGAACAGTGGAACAATATTGAAATAATATCAATTTACAAAAGAGGTGATAAAATGGATATAGGTAATAGGAGGGGGATATTCATAACAAGTATAGTTAGTAAATTTTGAGGAAAGTTAGACTAAATAAGAAGAGAAGTGACTGGAATCGGGGATTAAGTATGTACCAATGTGGAGGAGTTGAAGGGAAATCAACAACTGACCACATATTAACGTTGAATGTAATAATTGACTATAATAAATATGTAGGTAACAATACATATGTTTGGTTTGAGGATGCTGTAAAATGTTTTGAGAAGCTAGAGTTGAAGGACTGCATTAAAGAAGCATCAAAAGTAGTAGGCCCAGAAGAAGCACTTACTAATATACAACTTAAACAAAATTGGCATAATACAAATAAAAACACCTGTAGATGACACAAGACCAATAAATATAGAAGAGGTAGTCAAACAAGGCACGTCTCTGGGACCCAGACTGTGCTCGCTGGACACAGATAGGGTAAATAATATGGTAAAAGCCTGACAAGAATAAGAGAAATAGAAATTCAGTCATATATATTTATGGATGATATAATGAAGGCATCGAGTAACATAGGAGTAATAGAAAAAACAATTGTAATTGTAGATCAATGGAAATACTAAAAAAATTTACATTTAATAATAAAAAAGAGAAATCAGCAGTAATGACAATAATTGTGATGAGAAGAAAAGTACCTGAAATGAGAACAATTAACAAAGTGAAAATGGGAACTGGAGAACGAGTGTAAGAATACAAGTATTTGGGGCAATGGTTCAGTAGCAGAGGTGATCACCAAACACATAGAAAAGAAGTAAAGTAAGATAAATTTCATGATGGCAGATGTAAAGAGATATGGAGATCAAGCTAAAGTGGTCCATTGGGCAATGAAGGTGAAACTAAAATTGTATGAAACCATAATAGTACCTACAATATTTTATGGAATGGAAACATGGCCGAGAACAAGCACAAAGGATATTGAAGAAGTGGAACAAATACAGGGAAGAATTCTAAGGGAAATAACAGGAATGAAATGTAGTACCCCCATATTGGGGAATATTAGCTGAATTAAGAGTGTGGCCAGTAAAAGAAAAAATTGGATACAAGAAGATAATGTTAATGAACAATATATTAAACTCAAATGATACTGTAGATTAATTAAAATGATAACCGAAGATCAGTTGGATATGAAGATTATAATGGAAATCTGATTAAATATGGTTGAGGTGAAAGAAAACTATAAAGGAAAATATAAGGACATGAAGTGTGAAGTATGCAGGAAAAAGGATGATACCAAAGAACATTTGTTTCATTGTGAAAAACTAAAAAACATAGTGGGGAGATGATGAGAGTAGAGAATATAAATAAACCAGAAAGTATCAAAAATTATATAGTAAAAGGAATGAAAATTAGAAGGAGACTCTACTAGACAGTTAAGGTATAAGTACGTAATAGGAGATTCAGTATAGACTGTAGAGGCAGGATCAAGCGAGCAATTCTGGAACGTGGAACCTGTGGACTGATGGCCTTCCATATCATTAAAGTCTACGAGTAAACCAAGTCCCAACACGCTTCTACAGTTTAATACACTTTCGTGGATTGAAGAAAATCAAATTGGTGAATAAATTTAGAAAAGAATGTAGCCATCAAATTTTTAACTACGCATCAGAAGCCATGATAGGTAAAAAAAAAATGTGACAAGTTGTATTTGAAATTTAACTGTTTCGTGAGTTTCAAGTAAAATCTGTGAAGTTGCATTTAAAATTTAAGTGATTCGTGAGGTAATTGTAAATATGAAATTCTAACTCGCTTTAGCTTTTTCTTAGGGTAATAAAGGGTAATAACAGCCTTCCGCCTGAACTAGGAAAATTATTCCGCCCATAGGGCGGATTTTTTTTTGCTAGTTATTACAACACTATAATTACTGTCATTGTTGAAACGGTCTGCAAAGCTTACCCATCGTCCTACTGAAGTTCTCACATTTGCCATCATAGCTGGCAAACGTGTGTACAAAACCTGAATGGTCGTCATAATCATCTTCGTATAAAAACCATCTGCAATAGATAATCGTCTTGAATATGAAGCTCAAATTTAAGTTGGTTGTGTTCTGTAAATTTATTAACCGACTGTATTTTTCTGGGGTTCATATAAAGGCATGAGATTTTCTAGAAGCACAGAGTAACTAAGTTAATCTTTCGATTATGGTTAAACCTCTCATAATTTTCACGAGATAGCTACTACACATCTGACCATTCAGATGAAGTTCAGATGGTGAAAAGACCATTATTTCGCTGCAACGAATTTCAGGGTTCATCGATTTTGTTCGAAAGAAGAGGTATTTTAAATTATTTCTATTAAGTCCCACTACTTCTGCAGATTACTTCAAGAGATGCCCTTACACGCATACAATCCAATAATTCGACTTACAATCCAACTCCGCAGGCTGATTTCGCGACATTGATGAATCCTGAATATTTGAAATTGTGCTGGGCGTTAAAAGTTGTGAAAGATTCACCTTCTCCATTCAAACCCGTGTACAAGGTCAGCCACTGTTGATTGAATATGTTGGCTTTGGCACAAAGGCAGAATAAAAGTGACGCAGCAAGGATTAAAACTGTTGCTTGCATTTAATTTTTCTTAGTTGTTGTTGTTGTTGTTTAGCCGATCAGCCCACCCTGATCGAGCAAGCAGGCGGCACGCAGGTAACCGATCACCCTCTCCGGAGTGGACCAGAGGTTCAGCGCACTAGTGATGTTGTGTTGTGTTCGTTGTTGTGCTAGAGCGGTACAGTCTGTCATAATGTGTTCAATTGTTTGTGGTGTGTACTGGCACAGGTGGCAGGTGTCGTCTATGTAGTTGTCTAGTCTGTGTTTATATGTCCGTAAGTTGGGGTGATGTCCACATCGGAATCGTGCTAAGTTAACTCGATCCGATCTGCTCAGGCTGATCTCTGACCTGTTAATGGGTGGCGGCTTCGCACCTAGGACCGCATTCGGACCGAGTCGTGTCAGTGCTTTGTGGGTTAGGTGTGTGTGTGTATGTTTTCTGTACTGTGTGATGTCTGTGGGGCGTGGTATGGAATGGAGTATTTGGTTATAATGTCTCTCTGGTGTTACCTTAATGGTGCGAGGTGTTGGTGCATGATTGTACATGTAGTGGCAAGGGTGTTGTGGGTTAGTTGTCGCTGCTGCCATGAATTGTGTTCCCCTCATGTCTAAATGTTTCCTAACTTTCAGTATTTTTGTTTCTGTGTGCAGGTGTTCTATTGGTGTTGTTTGAGTGCATCCTGTAATGATACGAAGTGCGCTGTTTTGTATTGTCTGTAAGGTGTTTATGTGTGTGTTTGAGATAATGGGTGCCCAGCATGGGCTAGCATAGTCCATAACTGAGCGAATATATTGTTTGTGTATGAGTGATGTTGTTTCCTGCTGGTGTCCAAAGTTTGTGCCTGTTAGCACCCTAAGCGTGTTAAGTCTTGACGTACATTTGTTTTTAATGTCCTGAATGTCGTTTGCAAAAGATAATGATGTGTTGTATGTGACCCCAAGTATTTTGGTCCTGTGAGTGTGTGGAATGTTGATGTTGTTTAGTGTAAACTGTGGAATTACCTGGTGTTCTTTTGTGTTGTTTGTAAGCAAGGTGATGGTTGATTTTGTGGGCGCTACTTTGAGTCTATTGTGTGTGAGCCAGTCTTGTATACTGTTTATGTATGTTTGTAGGTTATTTGTAGCGGTGTCGATGTTGTTGTGGGTGGATGTTAGAGTGATGTCATCTGCATATGATGATAAAGTAAGCTTGTTATCTATGGGTGTTGGAATGTCATGCATGTATAAGTTGAAGAGTGTTGGTGAGAGAACAGAGCCTTGAGGGACCCCGTTCGGAAAAAGCTTGTTTTTGGATGACTTGCCATTAAATGTGACATGTGAGTATCTTCCTGAAAGATAGTTGCTCAGCCACCTTTTGGTATTATTGTGCATGTTTGTGTTGAGTATTTTGCTTATGAGAGGGAAGCGTGAGATAGCATCAAATGCTCTACTAATGTCTATTGTTGCTAATAGTGTACGTTGAGCTGGTCGTCTGGAGTTGATGCCATCCATGATGTACTGCGTGAAGTTAGTGAGTAATGTCGTGGTTGAGTGGTGAGGTCTGAATCCATGTTGAGTAGGCGATAGTGTAATGTGTGGGTTGGTGATTTGTAAGATTAGTCTTTCTGTTACTTTGGAAGTGTGCATAGTAAAGTAATGGGTCTATAGGAAGCTGGTTCTGTTGGATTTTTGTTTGGTTTGAGTAGTGTAATAATTTTACCTTGTTTCCATATGTCAGGAATAATACAGTGTTAGTATGAATATGTGCTGATATTTGTGAGAGCTAGTATTCCTTGTGGACCCAAGTGTTTAAGGTGTATGTTAGATATGTTGTCTGGTCCAGTAGCCTTCGAGTTCTTAATGTTTTTGATGATCTTGGTGGTCTGGTCTGTATTGAAGGGTGTAATGGCCGTGTCGAGTCTGTAGGTTTTCTTGTGTCTGGCTGTTTGTCTGTCTGCGTGTTTCTGGTTGTTGTCTCTGTTTAAGTGACTTATCTTTCGTAGTGATTAACTAGAATGTTAGCTTGTTGTGTGTATGTTGGGATATTATTTTGGCTGCGACAGATAGCCGCGTGTCAGGTGTAAATGCCGCTGTTAGAGTGGGTAATGCAATTTCTGTAAGTGTGCGTAAGGCTGTTGGGGCAGAGTGTAGAATGTGTTGTAATGATGATGATGGGCAGTGGTCTGATGACAGTTGTTTTTCTGTTCTCCATTGTGTATGTGTTGCTAGTAAGGGGGAACAGAACGTTATGTCTGGGGAGGAGTTTGAGTATCCTGCTTGATGTGGTATGTGTGTATGTTCTTCTGTATTGTTAAGAATGAAGAGGCTGTTTAGTTGTGTGGCTATGTTGGCGCCTCTGGTTGTTTTGGTTGTGCAGGTCAGAGCCGGATTTAGACGTGTGGAGGCCCTGGGCAGCCTCCATGTGGAGGCCCCCCTACCTTAGGGGAAGACATAATTGAAGTCATTCATAAGATTCATAATATAATTAACATACATACACTTTCAAAACATCGTGCACTCTTGTTTCTGTCCATTCCACTCATTTTGCAAAATGAAAGCCTCGGGTTACTCGGGTATTCCATTATAGTGAGAGTAGGCCTAAAAGAGTAATAAAAACAAAATAATAATCAGTACACAACAAATAGTAATTGGTAAAAGTTTATGTACTACAGTGGTATTGGATGCGCGTGTTTTTTTGTTCATCATCTATCGGGTTTTTCTAGTTTCGGGTTTTTTCTATTTTGATAATGGCTTGTCAATATGTGGAGGCCCCCAAGATGTGGAGGCCCATGGGCAGCTGCCCACTTTGCCCACTCCTAAATCCGGCCCTGGTGCAGGTACCAACTAGTGTCTTTGGCGTTGAAGTCTCCTCCTAAGATGACATTAGTTGACGTCTAAATCTGAAAAAAAGTTGTGTTTTTAGTGATATTTATTGTGTAATTCTCTCCGAAATTTCTTTTAAGGAACAAATTTTTATACAAAGAAACGAAAACAACGGGACTTATGTCAAATGTCAATGGCAATGGTTGAAAATACTTCAGAATTTAAAGTTTCAAGGCGGTTTCTGAAACGTATATGTAGTGCTTCTCTTAGGTTATTATAGAATTATTAGATCTGAATAACGCCAAAGATTTTTTAAAATCGTCCTTTAAACTGTTGTTATGACTTATAACATAATTCGCATATTAATTCTCAAAACGTTGAGATTGGAATGGTATAACGTATGTATAATGTATATGTGAGATGAAGTGACAACTTTAAAGCCCTGAAAAATGGGAAAATTCGCCACCGGACGGGACCTAGTTCCTTAAATAAGATAAAATTACTTGTACTGTAAGCAATATTACTTCACTGTAATCGTAGAATTAATTTCTTAAAAGTCTTATAAAAAATAAGTAAGTCATCAAAATTTCATATTTACAGTAACCCTACCCTTCTTTGTAAAGACCATTTTTTATTAGCAGCCAAATGGCAAAAGAAAATGATATGCAATTGAAAGAATGGCAGACTTTTTCATTTTTATTAATCACCACGAAAAATATTTTTATTTTTATGAGTGAATCAGTATAGAATAGAATAGAATAGTATAACCTTTATTAATAATAATAAAATAAATACATTTTTTCAATTTACAATGACATGAATAATTGTGAAGCTCGACTATTTATTTTATTTAATTTGGCATTTAAGCGTTAGGCTTAAGTATTTAATTTTTAACTCTTATGCTTGACAATAAGGACTCAGAATTATCAGAAGTTTATTATATCATACTTTAAATGAAATCATATTTGTAGGGGCGGATTTAGGGGGGGCGAGGGGCGATCGCCCCCCCCCCAAACCATGAGGCCTCTAAACCTGAAAGGTAAAGAAAGTGAAAGAAAGGAGGAGATGGAAACATAAAGAAGAGACAATAAAAATTAGAGTGAAGTATCCTATAAAAATAATCGCTGTTGCAAAAGGGTGCATAGAGGAGCACAATGATGTTCAAAAGTGAGCCATTTAATATACTGTATATTTTTCTTTAATTCCTCTAATGATGATGCTTAATAAAATAGTAATGTAAATGTTGTTGCGCTAATTTTATGCCTCACTGGAGCTTACTGTCATTTTAAGAATTGACTTGTCTGACCAAAAACAGATACCTTCCTGCATCCTTTACAGGCACAACGAATATGGGGTCACTTTAACATATTACTTCCCAAAGCATTCGGGAAGCAATATGTTAAAGTGATCCCTCCTGGGAAGCAATATGTTAAAAAGAGAAAGGTTGGTTGGTTAGAAAGAGGTTGGTAATGTAGGCTAACTAACGAAAATATCACGACCTAACCTAACCAATCGTCAAGGGCGTACAGTTGACATAACGATTGGTTAGGTTAGGTCGTGATATTTTCGTTAGTTAGCCTTATAAGGTTAACTAAAGAAGGCTGGAGGCCCTGCTCTTCAGGTGATCCAAATATTTTACATTCACAAAAAATGGCAAAGCATAATAAGTTAAGTTGTCCAGAAATTTACATTGTCTCCACTAGCTAATCTCTAAATATTATAAACTATTGTAATGTAACTGTAAGTGGCTGTGTATTGGCTATTTTTGGGAAGAATATGTTAAAGTGATTAACACTGGGAAGCAATATGTTAAAGTCAGGGCCGTTTCTAGCCATTAGGGGACCCTAAGCAGTATACCCATTTGAAGCCCCACCCCTCCATCCACCAACTCACGCCTTACTACATCACCTCAGCACACACATACAAAAAATGGCTGTGTTAATAAAAAACAATTATGAAACAATTTTAATGAAACACTTATGTCCAAAACAACAAATATGTACTTTCAGAAGACAAACAGAAAAAATACTCTTCATGAAATTCCTGAAAATTAGCTTATACATTATTTAGAATAAATGACACAGAACTATGTATAAAAAAATAATGCAATTATCAACTATCAAACAATTACTAACTCTACGATACAATCGTGTAATAGCTAACAGTTATACAGAACAGTTTGTATCTTCAAAATTTTTGCCTCCTAGATTTTTTCTGGGCGAAATCATCAATAACATCATCATATGAAATCTCCCTGCCAACGTCTTGGTTGATGCTTATGATGCCAAGGCCACTGAGGCGATCCTGCCCCATTGATGATCTGAGGCAGTGGCGGTCCTAGCTTACATGACGCCCTGGGCGAACCTCACCTTCAGCGCCCCCCCCCCCTGTTCGCCAACACACACACATTCGAATCCCCCCAAAATAAAGGACAGACATAACTCTTTCACAAAATAACTTTTTATTGGACTAATTGTTGGAACTTCAGAACCAAAACAAAGACTCAAATTTCTGAATTTTACAAATCCTTCATCACGTAAATAGAATAACTCACTTAAGAGAATGTAATTATGATACTATGAACAGGAAAAATACAAATTAAATTGCACAACTGCCATAAATAAACTAGAGAATCAAATTTCTAAATTGTACAAATGCTCTATCACATAAATAGAATAAGACACTTAAGAGAGGGTAATTATTATGCTACACTTTGAACAAGAAACAAAATAAATTGCACCACAGCACAACTGCCATCTAAAGCCTGACTCTTCTTACCTTCCTTGATGCAAAGTCATGAATTAAATCATCATATGAAATCTGCTCAGCAATTGTATGATTTATACTGATGATGGCCAGACCGGTAAGGCGTTCCTGTGACATAGTTGACCTCAGGTAGGATTTGATGAGCTTCAGCTTTGAAAAGCTCCTCTCTGCTTCAGCAACAGTGACTGGAAGAGTAAGACCAATTCTGAGAGCAGTCCACAAATTTGGATATATTTCAGAGAGCTCCCTTTCATGGATAAATGTCAGCAGTTCAAGCAAGGATATGGTCTTTGATGGCAAGTCAGGCAAGTTCTTCAGCTCCTGTGCAAGCTCTCTGCCATCCAAGTCAGATTGTCCCTTAAAGTGTAGTGTAGTACTAAGGTTCACACATTGTTCTGTCAGCTCCTCAAATGTGAGATTTTGGAAATGTGTCAGCACTCCAAACTTCTCTCCCACAATTTCCAACGTGGAAAATCTTTCCTGAATGGCTGATGTTGCAGCATCAACCACTGCATTGAAAAATGTCACCTCCAGCTTCTTCAAAGCATCAATCAAGGGCTCATCAGATGCTTCATAGGAGAAGTGCCGCTTTGTGGACCTCAGCCGTTTTTGTTTTAACACAGCCTCCACATTCATTTGTTCACAGATATCTGTGGCTGCCATTTGTGCAGCCACAAAACCTGTTGCCCTGTAATTGCGGAGACCTCTCTCTGTTTTTTTTAGGAGATTTACTGCAACATCAACGTGCATGCTAGGAGACTGCATCTGCTTGCTCACATGCTGAATTTGGCACAACAGGTCATGCCACACCACTGAACAAATGGCGAAGCGGTATGACCCAACCTCCTCTGACAGAGATTGAGCCTCGACCTTTATTACAGAGTCTTTGGTGTGGTCCCTCACCTCGATCAGTGCATCTCTCACTGCAGCTGCCTGATATCTCAGGGGCTCCACACTCTTGATCTTGCTTTCCCACCTTGTATCAGACCACATCTTCAATGTGATGTTCACATGTTTTTTCAAAATGGCCCATCGTTGTGTGGAGGCTGAAAACAAGTTGTAAAGCTTCTGCAAGATGCCAAAGTAACTTGTGGCATCAATAGATCCCTTAGCAGCATCGGCCACAAGCAAATTCAGAGAATGAGCCCCACATGGAACAAACAGAGCTCTGGGATTAATTTCTAGGAGCCTGGATTGAACACCCTTGTTTTTTCCCCTCATGTTGGCCCCGTTGTCGTATGATTGTCCTCTACAGTCCATGAAAGGAACTTTTAGCTCCTCCAGTCTCTTCAGAATCAGAGATGCCAAATGTTGACCAGTGGACTCCTCTGCCTCCAAAAACCCCATGAAATGTTCCTTTATATGGGGCTTCCCCTCCAGTGACACAACCCGAATCACAACTGACAACTGTTCAGTGTGGCTGATATCTGGAGTGCAATCTAGAATTATTGAAAAAAACTTTGATTGTTTGATGTCGCTCACCATTGCTGAAATGGTCTTGCTGCTCGACAAATCAATGAGTTCGTTTTGTATGTGGTGGCCGAGGTAGCTGGTGTGACTGGAGGTCCCTTTTTGGACACGGTTAATGTGCTCTTGCATTATAGGATCAAATTGTGCCATCAGTTCAACTTCTTTCAGAAAATTGCCATTTGATGGTGAGAACAATTTTTCTGTATGTCCCCTTAGTGCCAAATTCCTAACTGCCAGAGAATGCACAATAGCAGTGAGACGTGTCAGCACCGCTCTCCATCTCAACTTCTCAGCCTCCAGAAGTGCCATCTCCTGCTTGTCAATGGTCTCCCCCTTTCTCATCCTCACTGCCAGTTCTTTCCAGATTTTCATAGAATTTAGGTGTTCTGAACTGTTGTCATGTGATGTGAGCAATGAGCTTGCATGCTTCCAGTCCGAGAGTCCCAAACTTGTTAAATTTATTTTCCTCTTGGAAAATAATGTACAACAGAAACAGAAAAGGCTGTTGTTTTTTAAGGAATAGACCAACCAACTTCTGGTTATATTTTCCCCACTAACCAATGACTTCCTGAAGTATTGATGGTGGAAACTTCTTCCGTCACTGTCGTTTCTAGGGAATACAAAGTCAGATGGTACTTGACTTGGTCCCCTGGAAACCAGTTGTGTCCGAATTCTCTCAGTCAGAACTGAAGGCCAGTTAGCAGGGTCGGTGGACAGAGACTCATCCTCAGGAGGCGATTCTGCTCCAGGCATTTCTAATAGAAAGAACAAGAGCATTACTCATTAGTATACACACCTAAGTTAGATAACACATTATTCACAGCACTTTGTTATGGTGGTGGTGTTATGGAATTATGGTGGTGAAACACCACACATACCCAGTAACCCAGACCCAGTGATAATAACATTATAATTTATAACTGTTTGCAAAATGCTTTGCAGGGATGCACACACATACACACACACACACACACACACGCACACACTCACAGACATATGTGCACACAAACTCACCTGAAGAGTCCTGCCGGGGAGAAGTAGAAGCAAATGGGTCTTCATCCTCAGGATCAGACTGCATTTGTGGAGACATATGTGAGGCTGAGGAGGTAGATGGCTCCTCAGCCTCAATAATGGCAGAAGTAGACGGCTTCTCATCCTGGCTAGTGGCAGAGGGTGTTCCAAAATATTTCAAAAGTGCCCCTGCAAATAGTAAAATAGAACATAACAGACCAATGCATGAATAGGCTAGTACAATTAATTTAACATGTTATTAAGCACAATTTATTAAACTTTTAGAATAGGAAACAAATGAATAATACAACCTCCTTGGTTAATGGCTAATTATATACATAATAGTACACTTCAAATGACTCAGAAAGCTATATCACAAAATAGCAGTGCAATATAGCAGTGAAGAGTAGATGACATAGCTCTATACCTTTATCTTTTGCTCGTTTCTCCTCTTCTTCTTTCCTCTTTTTTCTAAACTGAGCACCTGATAGCTTTGACCTCTTCTTATCCATTTGCGGTTATTTGACAGACCTTAGTGGCTTAGTGTGAAGATTCGTTCTGTAATAAATAATATACATTTCACTATTTAACCAAACCCAGAAAAATAACATTACATATGTTAAAGTATGGGCCTTTATTCCCAATAATATTAATCTGGAAGCATTTTGCATTGTTTAGGTCTTTTATGGGAAGGTTTATGGAAAATGCAATAGATGGTTTTTTATTAATAAAAATATATTTATTGATCTTTTATTATTTATTTTATTTTATTTTTTATTTTTATTTATTTCTTTATTTATTTATTTTTATTTTTATTTTTTTTGCAGGCGCTCATGCCGCCCCTCCACAAATGCCGCCCTGTGCGGCTGCCCATATTGCCCATATGAGGAACCGCCACTGATCTGAGGTAGTTCTTGATTAGCTTCATGTTAGAGAAGCTCCTCTCGGCTGACGCTACTGTCACAGATGAAGTGCAGGCAATTCTTAGTGGAACCCAGAGATTGGGGTATAGTTCCTCCAGTTGCTTCTGATGAATGAAGGAGAGAAGCTCCAATGCAGTCATGTTGTGTGAAGGTAAAGTCGGCAAGTTCTTAATTTCGAGGGCCAGTTCTCTTCCATCAATGTCAGAGTCAGCTCCAGAGCTCAGTATCTTAGAGAGCTTTTCACACTTGCAAGACAAGTCTTCCTTGTTCATTGTGGTGAAGTTTAGGAGAACCCCAAATATGTCCCTCACCACCACATTGAAAAATTTGACTTCCAGCCTCTTTAAGGCTTCTGTAAATGGCTCGTCAGGAGCTTCGTAAGCAAAGTGCTTTTTTGTGGATCTGAGCCTCTTCTCATTCAGCACAGCCTCCACATTCATTTCCTCACATATGTCCCTAGCTACGACTTGTGCTGCAACAAAACCTGTATTTTTGTAGCTGGTGAGTGAGTCTTTTGTTTTTGTGAGGAGGTTGACTGCCATATCAAACTGCATTTTAGGAGACTGCAGAAGTTTGCTCACATGGTTAATTGCATGAAGAATGTCATACCATACTACTGTGCAAATCTGAAAGCGATAAGACCCTACCTCCTCTGCAAGTGCTTGTGCTTGAGTCCTGGCTATGGCATCTGTGGCATTGTTTCTGACTTCCAACAGGGCCTCTCTGATGTTGTGGTTCTGGTATCGCACAGCCTCAATGCTCTTAAGCCGGCTCTCCCACCTGGTTTCACTCCAAGACTTGAGTGTTATGTTCACGTGCTTCTTTAGGATTGTTCATCTCTGTGTAGCTGCTGCAAAAAGGTTGTACAATTTTTGTCCGTTGCCAAAGAAGCTAATGGCATCTGTGGAAGCTTTAGCTGCATCAGCCACTACACGTTTCAGAGTGTGAGCCCCACATGGAACATAGAGTGCACGACAGTTCAGCTCTAATAACCTTGCCTGAACACCTTTGTTCTTGCCCTTCATGTTCGCTCCGTTGTTATATGACTGTCCTCTGCATTCATCAAAGTGAATATTCAGTTCATCTAGTCTCTTCAAAATCAGAACTGATAAACCCAGGCCTGTACTTTCTGAAGCCTCAAGAAAGCCCAAGAAGTATTCTTTTATTTCTGGTACTTCACCCATTTTAACAGTTCTGATAATAATCGACATCTGTTCTTGGTGGCTTATATCTGGAGTGCAATCTAAAATGAGTGAGTAATATTTAGCTTGTTTTATTTCTGCAACAATGGCATCCAAGATCTTCCCACTAATGGACCAAATGAGCTCATTTTGAGTGATGTTTCCTAGGTAACTTTGACTATATTGGCCACTTTCGACTCTGCTGATGTGTTGTTTCATTACTGGATCAAATTTGGCAAGCAGCTCAACCTCCTTCAAGAAGTTGCCATTGTCTCGATTGTACAATGTAGAGGAAGACCCCCTGAAAGCAAGGTTTCTCTCTGCCAGTGATTGGATTATACTTACAAGACGTGTGAGAACATCTCGCCAGCGTCTTCGCTCTACCTTCATTAATGACATTTCAGTTTGGTCAATGGTCCTCCCAGTTTTTAGCCGCAGTTCCAGATCCTTCCATGTTGCCATGTTATCTGCATGTTCTGAACTATTTTCATGGCCTTTCAGAAGCGAACCAACGTTTATCCAGTCTGAAAGTCCATCCGTAATTAGTTTGTACGACTTCCTTGAAAACACCTTGCAGCAGAAGCAATAAAGAGCATCATTCCTTCTAGAGTACATCAGCCAGCTTCGCTTTATTTTTTTCCCCCATTAATTAATGTTCTATACATGTAATGGTGATGAAAGCTTCTACCGTCCTCTCTTTTAGGGAATGTGAAATCTCGACTGATTTGAAATGGTCCTTGAGACACCAGATCTGTCTTCAAGGCATCTGAGAGGACAACTGGCCAGTCATACGGATCAAGCGGTGGAGCAGATCTTGGTTCTTGTTGCTCAGTAGAAATGCCTGTGTGTGGTGTTTGAAGCTGAACAGAAGATGGGCCACTTGTTGGTTCATCAGGCTCTACTTCTATTGGTGTTTGAGGTTGCATAGAGGATGGTCCTGCTGTTGGCTTATGATGCTCATCAGGCTTTGCTGAGGATGGCTTTTCCAAATATTTCAGTAGTGCTCCTGAGAAGAACATAACATTACATATTCTGTTAGATTTTGCTAAAATACTCTTTCTTATCTTGTTTGATAATTGATCTGTGTGAACAGAATTTCAGGTGATGTGATCCATTAAATTTCACATTTCGAAATATTATAAATATTACAGAGACTAGCTTACTCTACACGATTCCTGAGCACTTGCCTAGCTTGATGGTCTACCTAACCTAGTTGCCTGAACTGTAATCATAAGAATATACAAGTGGCACATCTCACCTGTGCTACTGGGAAGCTTCTCCTTTATTTTCTTCTTTTTTCGTTTTTCAGCTCCTGATAGATAATATTTCATTTTTCAAGATGCACGAAGTCACATCTAGTTAACCACAACTAATCTGCTAATAACAATAAAATAATCATAATAATAATAATAATAATAATAATGTTTTACAATGCTAGAAAAATTAAGCATTTAGGAAAATATAATCATATCGTAAGAATCCCAAAAAACACTCATCACTTTTCCAGCCGATTTTTGAACTTTGAATTTTTTTAGTTGCGGTGGATTTTTGGGCCGATATTCCATGGATTGCCGTTTATTTTCAGAGTCATAATGGTGGGCCCATGTCTCGTCTCCTGTCTCACTGCTATGCAGAAGTTCATCTCCTTTATTTTCGAAGCGCTGCAGATTTTCTTGGCAAATGTGTAGTCTCTCAGTTTTCATCTCGGCAGTGAGCATGCGAGGCACCCATCTGGCGCAGACCTTTCGGTAATTGAGAATACTGATAATGATGTATCCCACTCGCTCTTTGGAGATATCGACCATTGCAGCAATTTCATTTTGTTTAATGCGACGATTTCCACGAATCAATTCGTCAACGTAGTTCCGATGAGATTCGACGGTTGCCATTACAGGCCTTCCACTTCGCGGTTTGGTTGACAAATCTTCTTGCTCTGCTTCTCCCTCTTTACACTGCCTCGCCCAACGTCGAACGGTACTCACATCAACACACTGTTTGCCGTATACAGCTTGCATTCGCCGATGAATGTCTATGGGAGCAACACTTTCCGCAGTCAAAAATTCAATTACGGCACGTTGCTTGAAGCGAACGTCTTTACTCCTTTCCATTGTAATCGATGAACTAACGTGTGAATTGAGCGTACGCTATATTAGGCTATAACACAAAACCGGTTTTATCTGGATACCTCTTCACAGGAGGAATTACTTTTCAGCCCACCCTCGTATATATCCATATATAAACACATACATTAACAGGAGTCAATAAAGTGTTTCTTTTGTGATTTCCAAAACGAAATTAATGATGGTGCTTGTCTGACATTAATTGGTATCATGGGCATGGATTGCGGGGTGGGACGCATTATTGTTATGAACACCAGTGTATATTTCTCATGGAATTTAGCAGTCAATTTGCATTTTCATAATTGCACGTAGCATTTGTAGCAACAGCTACTCAGAGTATTGTTTGATTCACTGTTCAAAGGCGAAGTGTCCCCCTCACTATTTTAGAGCAATCGACGCCCCTGATTGGTATAGCATTCCAGATATCTGCCCCTTTGTAGGAGAGAGCATTTCTTGCAATTCGCATTGAAGAATTTGGTTTATGTATGAAATCACTGGGAGGCCTTGTATTATGATTATGGTTTGTCTGATGGGGCATAGTAGTATAGCCGCAAAAGGGGAGAGTGCAAGAATGTTGCAAGTGATGACGTACTGTTGCAAAGGGGGGTGGGGTTGTTGCAAATGGGGGTGGGGGTGTTGCAAAGGGGTGGGGGGTTGCAAATTTTTTTTTCCCAAAGGGAGGATGCTGCAGGTGCAACAAGGAAAACTTGGAGGCGGCGTTATCCCCCAAGAGAAAGGAGAGGAAAGGAGGAGAGGTGTTCACCTGGCAGGAGCCAAGTGCATATTAAGACTTCAGCCGAGTAGGCGTTGTTTTATAGGCTCCTAATCAGCCAGTTGGCTGTAAAAGGCTTGAGTTGCCAGATAGCGCCATGTATTCATTTAATTCTAATCGAAGACTGAGTTGCCAGATACCATTGTATACACTATTATAGACTCCTAATCAGCCAGTTGGCTTAGAAGGCTTAAATATTGCCAGATACCGCAATACCGTTGTATGCATTAATATATTTCTTAAAAGAATACCGGTAGTAGGTTTAGAAGGCGTAACATGATATAATTAAGTAAAACAACATTGCATCATTCTGTTTATTATAAATATATAGAAAATAAATATACATTTCAATTGAGGAATATGCATATAACAGTACAGGAAATATATACACACAATTATGGAGATATATATAAAAAAAAATATACATTTCAATAGAAATAAATATACATTTCAATAGAAATATGCATATAATCGTACAGGGGAAATATCACGCAAATATATATAAATACAATTCAATAGAAATATGTACATAATCGTACAGGAGAAATATCAAGCAAAATATATAAAATACATTTCACTTTTTTTTCAAAATACTAAACTCGGTCTTAATCGAGTATATAAAATAATATACATTTCAAATAGAAATAAATATATATTTCAATAATATTAGAAATATGCATATAATCGTACAGGGGAAATATCACGCAAATATATATAAATACATTTCACTTTTTTTTCAAAATACTAAACTCGGTCTTAATCGAGTTTACAATTACATCATTATTGCTCTGCATTACGCAGTATATGCGGCTTAATAATATTTCACCGCTTAAAGTATAGGGAAACCTGTATTCGATATGAAGGGCTTCATATCGTTCAGTACTATTTTTGTTCCCACTTTACAACCGGTTGGTAAGTCATCTTTAAATACGTCTAGAATACAATCAAAAGCACGCACAAAGAGTTCATCGTTAGCTACATTATTAAACACAAGTTTATAAACACGCTTTTCCAATCGAGGGTTTATTTCTACCGACTCGAGCTTTTCAATCGTGAACTCACTCAACATAGCGGCAATTGAAATAATCTTCTAAATCGTTACGACAAGTGCGCGTTATATAAAGAAATAGTTCTTCAGGTGAACGGTGTAGGTGAGCTCAGCCTTGTACCGATCAATTGCTTTGTACCAAAGTTCATGGTATTTCAAAGAGTCTAAACTTTTTAAATAAACGTCCAGCTCTAGACCATTCTCACCAGCCCTACACTCGGTAAACCCATAGAGCAGAGCGGTGTAGGCGTATTCAAGTACTGTATCAAAATAAGCATGTCCGTAACACGCGCGTCTAATATAGGTTTCAGCTTGCGGAATCCGACGATTTCAAACATTCTGTCGAGGATGAAACGGTTTCGCGAGGAACAAGAGCGTTATTATCAGAAGCATTCTTCCACATCAGCCGTATATCAATGCACGGCCGATCGTTATTTATACACAACGTACATACAACGGCGTATGAGGGTGCGTCACTAATCTGCTCTCTTCTTGTACCTACGTAGCAGGTATTTTATAACGATCTTCACTCACTTCTCAACTATCACGAAGATTCTATTCATCTCCTCGATACTTAAATAAACCCGTTTGTTTTGTCGGTCTACATTCCGTTTCCAGTACATAGCTAATGGTACCGGAATTACGCCTGAACACGCGCAACGATTTCGTCACGGACACATCGTACGAGGCGTTGAGAATGCTGCTCAAAGGAAGTTCCATCGTATTCGAGGAGCGCACGTCCACTCGGCTCAAGCTCTGAGATAACTATGAGCCGTGTGAGGCACGCAGGTAGCAGGAATGGTTCGACGGGTGGCTGACTCGATGATACGTGAATGGGCTTGTTCGTATGACCGCGAGTCGAATTGTTGTACATATTTCGGTACAAGAATTAATTTCATCACTACCAGCCTACGCACCAGACAGTTTGGATAAGAACTAGGAACATTTTATGTTTTACTAAACATCTCCACACTCCGGCGCACTATTTGAGAGGAACATATGTTCATATTTTTCCTTTCTGCCCATCAAACGATACTCGTCTCTAAACTCTGTTAAAAATTCACGCAGGGCACTAGCCACAACCTCACTACGAACCTCATCATGATATACGTTAATATAGTGATAAAATACTTAAGATTGTCCATGATCACGAGATTCACATTTTCAGTCGTAGGGTATGAGTAATCGACATGGTGTAGCATGACGTAATACCGCTTGTCACACCACCCATCAGCAAGACTCATTATCCATACCTGCTGCTTCTCTTCTGCACGCGTTGTTTCTTTTACTTCACGGTGTATGTGAGACTTTATAAAGTTTAGCTCTGCAGTATACTTCAACACATCGTCTGTGCAACGAAAGCCTTCAACGGTCTCACCAGAACATCCGTAGAGTATTTGTACATCTTGGAACTTCGCACAATCCAATGTGTTTTTAAAAGAGGCATAGGAGGGAGGAATAGGAAGTTTTCGGTATCCACCACATCCTGGCACTTTACTGAATACCATTTCGTAAACGTTGTGCAAGCAATATTAAAGGTAGCCATTTGAATACACGTCTGATCTGAATACACGTCTGATCTCTCGGGCTTACTGCGGTCGACTGACCACGCAGGGACTCCCAGATAGTAGCATGACTCACGGTCTTACAGTGGGCGGAGCTTAGAACTTTCACCTGCACACACACACACACACACACACACACAAAGGAGAAAGTGAAACGCTATTTGAAACATGATTTATTTAACAAACGAGATATTCAAGTTATATATATTTACAAATACGATTTAATAAACGAGATATTCAAGTTATATATATATATTTACAAATACGTGTAATAAATCAATTTTACAAATACGATTTAATAACGAGATATTCAAGTTATATATATATATTTACAAATACGTGTAATAAATCAATAGATACGATTATATACAAGACGTGTGAGTTAACAATAGAAGCATCATTGGTATCCAAAGGGTACGGTATCATAGGTACCAGGTAACTGGTAACGTTTCCTATAGGTGTTACGGCACACCTTCGTACCCCTAAGTTCCTTCACGCCCCCCAGCTTCTGCGCCCGAAAATTGTGGGTGCCTACAATTAGTTGGGGAGGTTGTTCATCATCGTCCAAACATACTAGATCCTTCAACGACTCAAAGTTAACAACCTCCCGATTCGCATGGTTGAGCGTAATACCCTTTGCCTTCACGATATATTTCATTTCCTCCCCCACCCTGACCCGTACCCCATAAGTCTTAGGTCCTGTTGAGGCAAAAGAGTCGGCGTATGCGTTGTCCCCATACTCATCCTTGATCTCATCAGTGAGCTCGCCGAGGAACTCCCCAATAGTGGGCATGTATTCACCCTCCCTCTCTGTGAATATCACGCTATCTGTATCGGCATACAATACTCTCCGCCCAAGAGAATGCAATAGACCCCAAAGTTTTATACGGGCGTAGGCTGTTGTGAAGCTGGCCACAGGTATGTTTGTAACCCTTGAGGTATCTGTGGCAAATTCAGTGTTGTTGTACTTTATTACGTAAGTATTACCTACATTTACGATCTCCATGACCTCTTTATCGGGGCATTGGCATAATCCCAGACATCGCTATAACTTTGTGCCAAATGAATGCTCCCTCTGCCGGTATTCTGCGCAAATTTTCCCCATAGACTGTTTAGACACAACTTTGCACTAAAGCGCTTGCCAGGATTCTTTACAATTTGGACACGATCAAGTTGTATACCTTCGCGGTCGCGGTAACGTTGAATATAGGCAGACTTTTCATCTTCGGTATCAACTCCTCGCGGATACCCTGATGCCTCAACCTTATCCTTCAAAAAGGTGTTTATATATGGTGTGAAAAGGTTGGGTAGCTTCTGAAACCTCCACACCTCATGTATCTTCAGTATTCTATAACCATGGCGTACGGCTAGGGCCAACTCAGGACTTGTATATACGCCTCTGATCTTACGCTGGTGGGGTATATGGTTACATTCGCCGTTATCCTCTTCCGCGCACTTCACGCACAGGGGAAACATGAGCTTGTCGTCGATAACGACAGGTAAGATCGGCATCCATAAATTGCGTGGGGGGAGTACGTCTACGAAAGAGAGCCCAAAGTAACGATCATTCAAATTTTTTGAAAATTCATTGATGGAGGGTAGGCTAGGTCCCACCAGTTTCTCAGGAGCGCCCACGGGGTACGGATTGCTCTTCATCACGTATGGGTATAAAGAACAGAAATCGTAGTAATGGAGCTTCACGCCCTCCGTAGGTGGAAAGTATAGTCTGAAAGGATTTGTACGTCCTCCAAACAAGCTATCACCACATTTGAGAGGATCCAGCACCATTGAACGCTTGATCGTTTTATTTCCTCACGGTACACCTCGTCTGTCTCCATCCGTGCATCATATTCATGCTCCCACAAGACTTTGTGAGTGAACTGTGATCCTATAAGTTGATCGCGGGTGCGGGTCGATGCAAGACAGTCGGCAGGAGACCTACCGTGGATATCTCCGGTGATTCCGCACTCAGGACGGGGGCATCCATGCCACCAGCAACCGTTAAAGGAGTACACAGTCTTCACACCAGTGACACGGTTTTCACTTAACCCATCAACCCAAAAAACACGTCCATTAATCTTAATGGGTACTTCACCCGTGTTGCGGGCGTGCTTTATGTATACACCTGTCTGTTGCTGTAGGTGTATGAGCCAGTAAATAGCCTTGTGTCCGTAACTGCGGGGTTGTTTCGGTGAATAATGGCTAAGGTGTCTTTAGGCATGAAGTTATTCTTGAACACCGTAAAACATAATGATGCGATGGTGGTTGCGACTTGCAGTGGATCGCATTTGAAACGGGCTATGTACATCCTTCTAAAGGCCTGGAAACATACTCTAAGCACGCGCACATCATTCACGCAATAACGCTCACATTCATCAGCTATATTATAAGGGTTACTTTCATTAAAACTGTCGTAGTATCGATCAAAGTCTTCACGTTCATCCATACAGTCAAAATAATGTTTGGGGGGTGGTGGGCCTACGTAGTTTAAAGTCTCGCTGGTGAGGAAAGTGTAAGGGAAGTATCCTTTGGAAACTTCAGCTGCTACTCCCATCACCTTGGGTAGCTTTGCTAATTTACAAGGTGTGAATAATAAAGTATCTTTAAATTGTACATTGCCTCTTATCTGCATCTGTATTAATTTGTTGCCTCTTTTCAATGGATCACCTGTAAATATCTCAGAGGATTCGTGTTCAAGCAACTCCTTATAAAGGAACTGCGTGTCAAACTTTGCCCCGTTATGGGCGAGAATATACACAGTCATTTTTTTGAACTTGTCGGCTAACTTGACAATATAGGACACAAATAGTTTCACAGGACTATCGCGGACATTCGTTTTAAAAACGTTTGTCCGTTTACCACATTTGGGGCACTCGTCACATTCGATACCCATACACTCATCACAGATGGTCTGGCTCACAAGTAAATGTGGAATTACCTCTTTGGTTTCAGCGTTCGTATATGTTTCTATATCGTAGTATACAGTTATACAAGGGTTATTTTTAGGCTTAGCATCTTTCATATAACATACATGCTTTACTCCATCCGCCTTATATTCCTCCTGGCATGTAGGACAGTGAATTACGTCACACTTGTGCTTAAATTTCCCCAATTATCCATTGTGTGAAACATACCACATTCACAGATTCTCATTTTCCTGCACGTGCCAATTGATTTATGGAAATCAAAACAGCTATTATTGAAAAATGTGCGTCTACACACATCACAGTCTCTCTTCTCAGCTTCAACTACACGGCTTTCACATTTGGTGCTTTTACACTGCTCACATACCATGTGACATTCTTTACAATGTCTCACTATATCATCCGCAAACTCGAGGCACCCCTTACACAAATCATGATGTCTCCCATATTTTCGACTTTTGTCATAACTCGCGTAAAGCCCCTTATATTACGGATGGGGAGATACGTTGTCCCTGACAATCCTAAAATAAGTAGGGGTCTTGTACGATCTCTCACACAGCTTTTAAAAACATACACAGTCCTACGACGATCATCCAACCCAAACACAACTATGCGGACATTCATTTCCTGTTCTACCCTTCTCAGCTCTTCAGGACCCATATTACAGTCAAATTCAAGTTCACAGTCTACAGCTAGTTTACGGGCACGCTCCACGACTGTAGGCAACCAAATTTTTTGAGTTCGTGTATTTTGTACAGTAAACATACGTGCTAAGAGTACTGCTATAAAGCCGCAACCACGATCGACGTTTATATGCTTTCGGTAAATAGTCGGAGAATTGAAGTTAAGAGTATACGGTATGGCACTATGACCCGCAACACGGTATACATGGTCAATATTTACCGTGAAGTTGTCCATATTGAAGGCTATACTACTTTGGGCGGCTTGCATTATACGTCCTAATATATATTCTACATCTTCAGCCGCCAAACGTCTAAATGGCACTATCACCCAATAATCGTCTACATCACCGTCATCTGACCCGAATCCAAAGGACAGACTCGTCCTGACTTCACGCTCGTCACGATTCTGAAGAGCAAACTCTATAATACGCTGTACAACCCGGCGTAGCCCGCGCTCAATTCCATTGCTATACATGACTCTAGGGTCGACCCTGACTCTATACCGATTTCTAGTCAAGGCTGGGGTGGGGGCTGCGGATCGCACCAATTCGAGCGTTCATCCTCAACAGAACGGGGGCGGCGGATGAATTAGGGGTATATTAGCGGAAGGTGCTGCTGGGGGCCTGTTGCGTAGGAGGTTGATGGTTGGGGCTCTATTATTGTAGACTTAACAGAACGGGGGGGGCGGATGAATAAGGGGATATATTAGCGGGAGGTGCTGCTGGGGGGTTGTTGCGTAAGAGGTTGAGGGTTGGGGATCTATTACCGCTGCAACAGGCGCGTATTTCGGTCGCTTTATACCTGACGTGGGGTTCTCATACCTCCGCTTTGGACGTGCTACCGGTATCGCTGGTGAGGGTTCGTTGGCAGGGGAGGAGATCACAACTACACTGTCGTCGAGGTCATCCGTAATGATGGGCTGCTCTACCTCATCGTCATTCACGGTTCTGTGGGAGAAGAAATATAAGGAACAGCACTCAAAATTTGTAATATTTTGTAAATGACCCACTTAGGAGTGTGACGTGTTAGAAATGGACTCTGTAGAAAAATTCAGATTCACGAGCCCATCCACATGTATTATATCTGGACCTACAGGATGTGGTAAAACTGTGTTTATGCTTAAAATCATTAAAGAAAAGGGAGATGTTCTCGAAATTTGTGCATAAAGTTATATGGTGCTATTCGACGTATCAATCAGTGTTCAACGAGTACCAAGATGATATTTTGTTCCACAAAGGCGTATATGACGTTAATTCGTTAAAGGGAAATGAACATACAATCATTGTAATTGACGATCTCATGTTGGAGATGGATAAAACGTTTGCCGAGACATTTACAGTATTCTCCCACCATCTTAACATAAGCGTGTTCTTCATCAATCAGAATCTATTTTTCAAAAATAGATACATGCGCGATGTGTCGTTAAATACGCAATATCTAGTCTTATTCGCGCAACGTAGAGATGTATCACAAATTGGGGTATTAGCCAATCAAATGTTCCCGAATCAGCGTAAGGAGTTTTTGGAAGTTTATAAAGAAGCTACAAGCACGCGTTACGGATATTTGCTTTGCGACCTTCATCCGCGAAACACGTTTAGAGTGCTTCTGCGAACGAATATATTTCCAAACGAGCCTGAAACGGTGTATATTCCAGAATGACAAAGAGACTAAAGAAATACCGTGAATTAATAAAAATCTATCATCGACTGCCCCGGGCATTGCAGCAGATGTTTATTAAAAATATCGATGCCGACTTTTTAAAATGCATCTGTGAAATCTGTCTTAACGTTATAAATTGCAATGTATCAATGAAAACCCATCAGAAGGCTCGCCTACGCCGCTACAAGAACATAATACGTGCACTCGCTAGTAGTATAGCCGCAAAAAGTCGGACAGCAATGGATCAATTTGAAAATTTCCCCTCCTCACCGTCCTTCATGGCGGTCCTCCACCGTCCTTCATGGCGGTCCTCCTTATGAGGTGTTCTTCATGGTCCTTCATGGTCCTAAAAAAAAAAAAAAAAAAAAAAAAAAAGGGGAAAAAAGGAAAAAAAAAGGGGGAAAAAAAGAGGGGGGGGGAAGGGGGGGGGGGAATAAAATTTTTAAAATAAATTAAAAAATAAATTTAAAAAATTATATTTAAAAATTAAATTTTAAAAATGATTCGTCTTCACCTTCCTTCAAAAAAATTTAAGAAAGGATTGAGCCTCGCCTTCCTTCTTGAAAAAGTCCTTTCAGACAAACAAGAACAAACATGCAAAAACATACATACATTCGAGTACTTCCTGTTCAGGCAAATTCCGCCAGACAGTAGAAATGGAAACGAATATCTGAAGGTTTTAATAAGCCTAACCACATTGCGCATCAACACATCCAATTTTCAAATGTTAACAAATTGCGAACAATACATAAATGAAAATCAGAGTGTTCATATTTTAAACCGAATACAAGTTCTTTGTTTAAGATCTGCATTATGAAAAATAAAATTAATATTTATCATTTTATTTAAATAAATTAATTTCTCTCTTTTTAAGGGAAACTGGCTTATTTTCAAACGAGATGACCTTCAAATACAATATATACATATAGTACACGCATATTTGTTTATTTACTTTTAAATATGTAGTTTTCTGTTATTTACATCGCTATATACCATTACATTCACTTTCACATGCTATCTTCTGGTATATGAACTAATAATTTTACCGCTCATCAAATTTCGTTATAAAATTACATGTGTTAAAAAGAACATCAAGTTGCGTAACGATGCTTTAAACTAAATCACCAAAGTTGTTTTCCTCCTCTAAACATCCGCTTAAATATTATTACTAATATTGATTTATTGTTATTATTACATATATATGTACACGTGTTAAGAGTATTTAAATTAAATATATTGATTTCAATTCCCTTCGTAATAAAAGCATCTGGCAACTATACCCCCAATCTTGCTATATATTCTCTCAGTAATTGTTTTCAGGTTAGTTGTTAAGTTTAACTTTCTTCTAAAGACTATTAGTTGATACTAATCTTGCTATTATTATTATTATTATTATTATTATCATATATATATATATATATATATATATATATAACTTCCAAATAAGTAGGTTCGGGTAAAAAATTTCTTATTAGATGCAATTAAAGAAAACGGATGTCGAATTTGTGTGGGTTGTCATTTTTAAATAGATGCAGCGGGAAATAGGTACTGAAAGTTGAGAGATTTTCATTAAGAACCTTTCTACTTGTAGTTATAGTTAGGACTATTCACATTACTTTAATTATCATTTCTCTAATTTAACGGCTGTTCACAATTCCTCATAATTCTCATAATAAACGTATTGTGTTTTCACACCAGTCAGGCCACTGCTTACATCAATCACACAGAATGTTCATGCTTATTGTTTTTGTCATTAGCTGTACCAATCATTTCTTTACAGACTGAGGCCTACCGTTATACAACGTTTAAAATCTTATAATTTAATACTTTATGATATCAGATCTCGTATAAAAACATCATTTTCTGTACAAATGGCCACAAAAATACTTTCAATCATAATAATGTACTCATAGAACGCACCATACGCTTTTCACTTGTATTAAAAACGTAAAAACTGAAAGTTGTATCATCACGCGATATTCGATTCTGCAATGGCGTAAGCGAGCCCTAATATTTAATTTAAAATTATTTAACAGATCATTCGAGGGAACTGTACATCGATCTCATTATAACTTCTGACTCATAATAACCCGCTATGCATATTTACAAGAGTCGAATTTAAATAAATAAATAAAATATATATATATATATATATATATATAAGGAGTTTGTATGTGGCATTCCGGCAGAAGGCAGGAAGTGCCTGAACCCTGTTTCTCCCATCACTGTCCTCTTCATCTGGCCTTTTTACATGTCACGTCTACCCTGTAAGGCATAGGGCCTAGCATGAATACGCCTACATGTGATACACTCACTCAGGACTGTTTTAACAGTGATCCTTCCCTTGGTATCCAATAAGTTTTTCTTAATGTAGTTAGTGTCTGTGGTACCCCCATATGATGTACATCATTGTGTGTGTTTGCCTGATGATTACACTGGGGAACACAACTTTTGGTGACTTAGATGTTAGACCTGTTTCTGGGTATATTGAGGTCGCTGATTCTAAAAATGACATTAGTTTTTCTCCATCAGCTCTGCTTATCAAGATATGATATATATCTATATATATTTCTATATAATGTATATAATATTATATAATTGTTGACTGGCAATCACTGTTGTTGTCAATTGAATACAAAAGTATGATGAATGTCAGCAAAAATAGTGTATTAACATCAAACAAGCATAAAGTACGAAAATATTATTAAATTCAAACAAGCTTGAGACACGAACGGCAAAAAAAGTTCTTTCATTGAGACATCTCACATAAACCGCGTTTCTGAGATTTCTTGCGATGAGATGTGCCAGGACATTCGCATTGGATGCTCCAGCAGTAATCTGCCATCATGTGAGCATCCCATCGTCCGCGGTACCGTTCTTCCATGGTCCTTAGTTCTTGGTGAAATCGTTCACCCTGTTCCTCGCTTAGATCACCGAGGTTATCTGGGAAACGATCCAAATTACTGTGGAGTTAATGCAGTTTGATGCTCATTTTACAGCCAAGTTTATAAAAAGAAGAGAGTATATTCTCCACTAGTTCACCATAGTTATCGGCCTTATAGTTCCCAAGGAAATTCTTCACAACCATACTAAACGATGACCACGCACGTGCCTCAATGTTGTCCATTGAATCTTGGAAACGCGGGTCTTTCATGAGTTCCCGGATTTGCGGTCCATTGAAAATACCTGCCTTCAGCTTTTCCATGCTCAGCGCAGGAAATTTTCTACATATGTAGCCAAAAACACGTCCCATCTCTGTTCAAAGCCTTTATAAATTGTTTCATCAAACCTAGTTTGATGTGCAGTGGTGGCAATATGATCCTTTCTCTGTCAACCAAAGCTTCTTTGATGATATTTTTTTCTCCAACCACCATGTTTTCTCTCAGAGGCCACTGTCTTCTCACCCAGTGTTCATCTTTAGCTCTACTGTCCAGAGACATATAAAGCACGGGTACTTGGTGTACCCACTCTGCTGGCCCAGGAGAAAATTCACCATCTTCAGATCCACACAGATCATCCATTGGTGGTCTCAGTATGATATCTTTTCTAGGACTAGGGCGACTGTCCCGTGCTCTTCTCTCATACCGACTGAGTGACCAATTGGGATTGATCTGTATCTGTTGCCGTTGTGTAGAAGAACACATTTTAGGCTCCATTTGGAGCTATCTATGAATAACCGCCATTCACTTGGTGTGTATTCCAATATGCCCATTTTCATCAGCAATCCGCGCACATTGTTGCAGAAACTAAATCGTTCTCTTTTGAGAAGAAGGGCAGTAAATCCTTTTCTCTGTCGCGATATAACATGATTTTGGTTCCCGGCAGCAGTAAATTTTTTTCTCCCAGCCTGGAAGCTAACAATTCAGACGATTTCTTCGAAAGACTTAAGTCCCTTATGAGGTCGTTTAATTCGTGTTGACTAAAACCTTCTGCAACTGATGACGGTCCTTCGAAATCACTGTCATTTTGCCCACATATGCTTTCTTTGTCAGTAGCAGATTCATCATCTTCTTGAGGGAGCTCTGGAAGATGGCTGAATGATGGGACAGGTATCTCATCTGAATGTGAAACAGGCCGTCTAGCTGAGTCTATGTCAGGATACGTCCATTTACTCCGGTTATGTCCATTGATGCCCTTTATATTCACCAAACAAAAGTAACAGTCATCACTGTGGTTTCTCTGTTCTCTCCATACCATTGGTATACCAAATTTCAGGCACCTCCTCTTTCCGTTGGTCCATTGCCGCAGATGCTCCGTACACGTTTTACACACAACATGAGGAGCCCATGGCTTATCTTGGTCCCCTAGTTGTACTTTGAAATAGGCAAAATAAGCTTTTTTCACAAAATCAGTAATAGTTTTTCTCTGTTCAATGAATGTGTACTCTCCGCAGATAAAACAAAACACATCTGGATGATTTAAACACTTTCTTCGTGATGAAGCCATGTCAACACTGTAAAAGGAAAGAATTCACGTTAGTACATGTACAATACACATGCAAAACAGCAACATCAGCAAAATCATAGCTACAATTTAATTATACAGATGCATTTACATTTACGAGCAACTCATAATACCGTTCCAGAAGGGTAATAAAGTAGGTAATGACGTATGCAATATCTCAAAAACTAGAGCTGATAGAACAAAATGAATGATATTTTCTGAATCAGTGGCATGAAAATATCCAGAATAAGGTCTAAAATCTCAGGCACCAAGAAAAACATTTTTTTTTGTTCCCCAGTGTTAATGTTGTCAAATAACTAAATCTAGGTAAAAGGATTGGATGTTTGCTTTTGTAAGACAGTTTTGATTTGTCTAATCTCCCTTTACACTTTAGATGGCATTCCTCATCTCTGAACAAATTTAGATCCACAACTACTGATGGTACAGGTTCTTTTGTTTGTTTCCCATTAGTCAAGAATTCTAACTCTTTATTGTACTCCTTTTGTCGTGCATGCGCTATCCAGTACTTGGTTGCAACTTCTGTATAATTATGATTGTTTTTATTTAGCTGATTGTTTATTGTAGTTAAACAGTTGTGAGCAAACCTCAAACAGTAAGCTGTGACCCTGACAAGTTTGCTGAAATCAGAATAATGTTCATAATTAGTGATTGGTTCAACCTTTTCATTTGAAAAGATTAAATTTAATGTCAAGTTAACTTGTTCCACAGGCCATTGGTATGTATTACAGAGCCACTTAGGTCCCATGAACCAAGTTTTGTTTGACTTCAACAACTTGTAGGATAAACCTCTGGTCAGAAAGTCTGCTGGATTTTGTTTAGTTGGAACATAGTGAAAGTTTACTTGTAGTCTTTCATTAGCTTCAGCTATTTCTTTTAGCCTATTTCTTGCAAAGATATTCTTACTATTAATGCTAGCATTCCGTATCCAGGCAAGACAAATCTGACTGTCAAGCCAGATGTGGATATCAGTTATGTTCACAACATGGTAAGCATCCTTAAGCAATGAATTGGTTTTAATGGCTAACGCAGCAGCCAATAGTTCCAGTTGAGGTATGGTTCGGGTAGGTTTGAGGGGTGCAACTTTCCCTTTTGCATAAATTAGATGATTTTCTGTAGGACTTACAAGGTATGCACAGTACCCATAAGCATGTGTGCTTGCATCAGCAAACACATGAAGTCTCTGTGGCTTATCCCTAAACCCACAGCACCTTTGAATTTTAATGTTCTGCACTTTTGTTAAATCAGCAGCTAACTTCTTCCAAAATTTTTGCTATCCATTTGTTATTGGATCATCCCACCCAACATTTGTCATCCAAACTTCTTGGAGGAGAATCTTTGATTTTATTGTTGAAGGCAGGAATAGACCCATGGGGTCAAAATTTTTTGAAGCCTCTGATAATATTTGTCTTTTAATATTTACTTCCTCATCAAGTTTAAAACCTTTAGTACAGATTGAATCATGACTGATAGAAGATGCGTCCAAATAACAGTTCATACCTAAAGTTTTAACTCTGTCTGATGGATCAGTAAGACCATTATTATCCTTTAAAATCTTTTTGTTTAATTCCTCATCATTTGAAATCCACGCACTAAGTTCAAAGTTACCTTGTTGCATAATGTTTTGAGAGTGTTCATAGACCTCAGATAATTCAGATTTTGTTGTTGTTGAGCCTATTAGATTGTCTACGTAAAAATGTTCCTTGAGGAAATTCATTGTTAAAGAGTTATTAAACTGGTTCAAATGATGTCTAATTGTCATTGCTAATAGGCTAGGTGAGCAATTGGCTCCAAACAACACAACATTAAATCTATAGGTTATGAGCCCTTTATTCAAATCAAATGGATCCCTGAACCATAAGAACCTAAGTTGGTTCTTGTCATATTCATTTTTAGATTTATTCTCAAAATTGCCTTGAAATGGCACTTTGTACGGCATATTTATCTAACCTGAGGAGCCAAGTGAACACCTCTCCTCCTTTCTCTCCTTTCTCTTGGGGGATAACGCCACCTCCAAGTTTCCTTGTTGCACCTACAGCATCCCCCCCCCCCTTTGCTTGGCAATAGTTTTGTGGTGAGACGACCAAAACTGTCTAAACAAAAGCCCAAAGACCTAAGGAACATGAAGGGAGTTGCTGTGGACATCTTCAAAAGATGATTAGACGCCTGGCTCAGAACAATCCCCGATGAACGGGACGTACATGGCTATGTGAGGTGGAGAGTACAAGAAAGCACTCGCCCCTCGACCAAGACAGGCCTAGAGGGGACACCAGCCTGACCTTCGTGTGAAGAGAGAACTACGCACGGAACCGCAACGTTGCGTATACACACACATTTTATTCGTGCATTTATCCGTGATTCACTGTCGTCAATTGAATTAACATAACCTACTAATTGTTACCACTGTACACTTAACCGTGATCGTGACATGGTGCTAGCCGTGATTTGAGGGTGTTTACATTTGGGGGTCTCCTCCCGCCATCCCACACAATGCGTCTCAGTCAATGTCTCTCAGCGCAGCCAAAGACAATATTACGGACGATACAAAGATCAGCAGAAAAATCAACGAGTGGTACAAAACTTCAAAATAAATCCAATTACCTTCCAAACAACACAGGACAATAGGAAAGTCAGAATGTGTAGTGTCCCCAAACTAAAGGCCTGACAAGAGACCTCCTCAACACTGAAGGAAATTAGCCTGGTTGTCAGTGGGCCAAGACATTTTAACCAGCTTCACCTTCATGTGAAGAGAGACCGACGCAGAGGGGGGGGGGCACTACCATCGAGTATAGCAATTTAACTTGAAGTAGTAGCATTATTAAATATTTAAATTAAATAGATGATTCTTTCGCAATAAAAATTAGGTGGTAACCTACATCTTAACACATAGCTATCATATCTACAGCTAATTACGCAAAAGTACATTTCTCTTTCATATTGAGTTGCCAGATAGCAATATTTATTAAATTAAACCATATATTAATCATCCATTTAAATAGTGTACACTATTTAAATGGATGATTAATATATGGTTTAATTTAATAAATATTGCTATCTGGCAACTCAATATGAAAGAGAAATGTACTTTTGCGTAATTAGCTGTAGATATGATAGCTATGTGTTAAGATGTAGGTTACCACCTAATTTTTATTGCGAAAGAATCATCTATTTAATTTAAATATTTAATAATGCTACTACTTCAAGTTAAATTGCTATACTCGATGGTAGTGCCCCCCCCCCTCTGCGTCGGTCTCTCTTCACATGAAGGTGAAGCTGGTTAAAATGTCTTGGCCCACTGACAACCAGGCTAATTTCCTTCAGTGTTGAGGAGGTCTCTTGTCAGGCCTTTAGTTTGGGGACACTACACATTCTGACTTTCCTATTGTCCTGTGTTGTTTGGAAGGTAATTGGATTTATTTTGAAGTTTTGTACCACTCGTTGATTTTTCTGCTGATCTTTGTATCGTCCGTAATATTGTCTTTGGCTGCGCTGAGAGACATTGACTGAGACGCATTGTGTGGGATGGCGGGAGGAGACCCCCAAATGTAAACACCCTCAAATCACGGCTAGCACCATGTCACGATCACGGTTAAGTGTACAGTGGTAACAATTAGTAGGTTATGTTAATTCAATTGACGACAGTGAATCACGGATAAATGCACGAATAAAATGTGTGTGTATACGCAACGTTGCGGTTCCGTGCGTAGTTCTCT
Organism: Bathynomus jamesi; assembly: GCA_023014485.1. Lineage (NCBI taxonomy): Eukaryota > Metazoa > Arthropoda > Malacostraca > Isopoda > Cirolanidae > Bathynomus > Bathynomus jamesi. The sequence goes on from JAJOZX010001337.1 coordinate 270,410, forward strand.
CTTCACACGAAGGTCAGGCTGGTGTCCCCTCTAGGCCTGTCTTGGTCGAGGGGCGAGTGCTTTCTTGTACTCTCCACCTCACATAGCCATGTACGTCCCGTTCATCGGGGATTGTTCTGAGCCAGGCGTCTAATCATCTTTTGAAGATGTCCACAGCAACTCCCTTCATGTTCCTTAGGTCTTTGGGCTTTTGTTTAGACAGTTTTGGTCGTCTCACCACAAAACTATTGCCAAGCAAAGGGGGGGGGGATGCTGTAGGTGCAACAAGGAAACTTGGAGGTGGCGTTATCCCCCAAGAGAAAGGAGAGAAAGGAGGAGAGGTGTTCACTTGGCTCCTCAGGTTAGATAAATATGCCGTACAAAGTGCCATTTCAAGGCAATTTTGAGAATAAATCTAAAAATGAATATGACAAGAACCAACTTAGGTTCTTATGGTTCAGGGATCCATTTGATTTGAATAAAGGGCTCATAACCTATAGATTTAATGTTGTGTTGTTTGGAGCCAATTGCTCACCTAGCCTATTAGCAATGACAATTAGACATCATTTGAACCAGTTTAATAACTCTTTAACAATGAATTTCCTCAAGGAACATTTTTACGTAGACAATCTAATAGGCTCAACAACAACAAAATCTGAATTATCTGAGGTCTATGAACACTCTCAAAACATTATGCAACAAGGTAACTTTGAACTTAGTGCGTGGATTTCAAATGATGAGGAATTAAACAAAAAGATTTTAAAGGATAATAATGGTCTTACTGATCCATCAGACAGAGTTAAAACTTTAGGTATGAACTGTTATTTGGACGCATCTTCTATCAGTCATGATTCAATCTGTACTAAAGGTTTTAAACTTGATGAGGAAGTAAATATTAAAAGACAAATATTATCAGAGGCTTCAAAAAATTTTGACCCCATGGGTCTATTCCTGCCTTCAACAATAAAATCAAAGATTCTCCTCCAAGAAGTTTGGATGACAAATGTTGGGTGGGATGATCCAATAACAAATGGATAGCAAAAATTTTGGAAGAAGTTAGCTGCTGATTTAACAAAAGTGCAGAACATTAAAATTCAAAGGTGCTGTGGGTTTAGGGATAAGCCACAGAGACTTCATGTGTTTGCTGATGCAAGCACACATGCTTATGGGTACTGTGCATACCTTGTAAGTCCTACAGAAAATCATCTAATTTATGCAAAAGGGAAAGTTGCACCCCTCAAACCTACCCGAACCATACCTCAACTGGAACTATTGGCTGCTGCGTTAGCCATTAAAACCAATTCATTGCTTAAGGATGCTTACCATGTTGTGAACATAACTGATATCCACATCTGGCTTGACAGTCAGATTTGTCTTGCCTGGATACGGAATGCTAGCATTAATAGTAAGAATATCTTTGCAAGAAATAGGCTAAAAGAAATAGCTGAAGCTAATGAAAGACTACAAGTAAACTTTCACTATGTTCCAACTAAACAAAATCCAGCAGACTTTCTGACCAGAGGTTTATCCTACAAGTTGTTGAAGTCAAACAAAACTTGGTTCATGGGACCTAAGTGGCTCTGTAATACATACCAATGGCCTGTGGAACAAGTTAACTTGACATTAAATTTAATCTTTTCAAATGAAAAGGTTGAACCAATCACTAATTATGAACATTATTCTGATTTCAGCAAACTTGTCAGGGTCACAGCTTACTGTTTGAGGTTTGCTCACAACTGTTTAACTACAATAAACAATCAGCTAAATAAAAACAATCATAATTATACAGAAGTTGCAACCAAGTACTGGATAGCGCATGCACGACAAAAGGAGTACAATAAAGAGTTAGAATTCTTGACTAATGGGAAACAAACAAAAGAACCTGTACCATCAGTAGTTGTGGATCTAAATTTGTTCAGAGATGAGGAATGCCATCTAAAGTGTAAAGGGAGATTAGACAAATCAAAACTGTCTTACAAAAGCAAACAACCAATCCTTTTACCTAGATTTAGCTATTTGACAACATTAATCATCAGGCAAACACACACAATGATGTACATCATATGGGGTACCACAGACACTAACTACATTAAGAAAAACTTATTGGATACCCAAGGGAAGGATCACTGTTAAAACAGTCCTGAGTGAGTGTATCACATGTAGGCGTATTCATGCTAGGCCCTATAGGATACCAAATCCTCCTGCTTTGCCAGAGGAGAGAGTTACTCTCAACAGACCCTTTGAGACTGTAGGCATTGACTATACAGGAGCATTGACTGTGGGGTTGGTTGACACTGAACAAAAAATGTACATTGTACTGTTTACATGTGCTGCCTCACGAGCTGTTTATCTGGATGTTGTGGAGGACCTTACAGCAGAGTCTTTTGTTGCTGTCTTTAAGAGATTCTGTGCACGATATTTAGTACCCAAGACAGTATGGACTGACAATGCTACATATTTCAAGGCTGGTGAACAAGTCATCCACGATTTGTTAAGCAATGAATTCACACAATTATATATACAAAATTCAAACATAAAGTGGAAGTATATTCCGGTTGCCTCTCCTTGGTATGGTTCTATCTGGGAGAGGAATATACAAGCAGTAAAGAACTGCTTGAAGAAAGCAAATGGTAAAAAACAGATACACTTGTTTGAGTTGCTCACTCTCCTGGCTGAGATTGAGAACATCATTAACAATAGACCACTCACTTATGTAAGTGACAACATTAATGACCCCGGAACCATTAACTCCAAATCATTTGATTCGGGGAGAACAAGTTAGTCTCCTGCCGTACTACTATATAGACTCTTCAGAAGACCCAAACTGGACTCAACGACATGATGAGCTCCAGACTAAGTTACAACATTTAACTAGAGTTAAAGCTCATTTCATTAAACAGCGGAAAATTGAGTACTTGATGGGTCTAAGGGAGAGACATAACCAAATGACTAAGAAGGATTGGTCTGACACAATTAAGGTAGGGGACCTTGTTCTCATACATGACAGTACTCCAAGACAATACTGGCCTCTGGCTAGAGTTTTAGAACTCAGACCAGGGGCAGACGGGGTAACAAGAGTGGTCAAATTAAGGACTTCAACGGGTGACACAACAAGAGACATTTCTCTTTTGTACCCCTTAGAGCCTGGACCCAAAACAATGGACTTTGGAGAACCTTCTCCACCGCCAGTAACAACTGGAGACACTGAACTTCCAGTAACTATTCCTTTGACAGTAGGAGTGGTAACGCATCCTACTACAACATTGACAGACACATGACCTCAGCGACAAACAGCATTAAAGGCGCGACTAGTTTTACAACAAAAAATAGATGCTGGGGAATTGTAATTTATCTTCTAACTTTCACTTTTCCTTTTCTTATGGTAAAGACCATAGACAGTTTCATCTTATGGATGTATATTTTCTCTTCTAATTAAATGCTACATCTTCTCCATGAGATGGTGAGGATAGTCACTGTTAATCAGATTAACAGGCATTTACAGTCAAATAGTTAGCTAGTCTATACTCAGACATAAAAATTGGTGACATTGACACCAAAATTTTTATCTCCCGGGCCCCCAGTATATGGAAAACTGATGTGGGTAGTTGGGATGTAACGAAAATGGTTCACTGAGTAGGTAGGTAGTTAATCGAACAATTATTAAATTCCTTTTATGTCAATAACTGGGTGGATGAAACCAATTGGTTGCTCACCAGAGTTATTCTCCACACTAGTATTTATATACTGTGTGACAAGAGCGTGCTCGGTAATAGATATACATTACCGATCAACCAACCAAAAAACCAAGAGGTCGCTGGTGGAAAAAGCCCAGCGAAAAGGTGGACAAGGGGGAACGAAAACGAGGAACGGGGTTACAAGACGGAACGAGGGAAGGGGGAAGAACAAACAACGGAAAAAAGATCCCCACCAGCAAGTACGCTCTCAACAATTAAACAAAAGGGGAAAAGGGTCTCTAATAACTAGTAGTAAGTGACTAATTGTGTTTTTAACCCAGTTAGAAGTAAACGCAGTAAATTAAGCTGGGTCAGACAAATTAGGCCTACATTGTGGCCTAAGACCTAGCATCAACTCATAGCGTAACAAAGGTGAAGGTAGATTGCCCTAACCTAATTTGGTGAGGAATCCTACTGTGGACCTCAATTTATCTGCCCGCTCTGGACCATTTCCGGAATCTCTAGGCTGACCCCTACAAGGCTAGACTTAATCTACTCTATAGTTAGACTGTGGATATAAGGGGTGGGTTAATTGTGGACCAATTGATACAGAGCATTTTTCACATAAGGTTTAAAATGAATGGTGAAGTAATTGAGGAAGTACAAGAGTTTAAGTAATTGGGTCAAACTATTACCAGCTCCTTGAGTGATGACTCGGATATAAGAAAACAGTCTCGAAGCCTGTATGCTAAAGCGAATATGACCATAAGGAGCTTTCGTTTCTGTACAAGTGAAGCTAAAGACACACTCTTTCGTACTTTCTGCAGTAATATATACGGTCTGCAGCTCTGTGTGAATTATAAAAAAGGTTCTGGCAGTACCCTAAATTTGCTGTACAACAGTTCTTTTAGACTCTTACATAAATTACCCCCGAGATGCTCAGCTTCGCAAATGTTTGCTACCCGCAATGTCCCGAGCTTCCCGGAGGTAACAAGACGTGCTCAACACATTCTAATGCAAAGAATTAAAAAATCAACCAACCCGATCATCCAAGCTATCCATGAGTCCTGCCATTTATCCTCTAAGGCCTAAGCTATGGACTTCTTGGTACGAAAACGTCTGTCTGTCTGTAGCTCCACTTAACTTCGACAGTGCAGTATTATTTCTAATCAATTGTATATATTTCTACCCTTAGTGTATGAACTGTCATTGTATTAATAATATTTGCCATATGGACTATAGTCTGGCAATAAACCTTTTCATTTTCATTTTCATATAGCAAAATTGGGGTAGAGTTACCAGATGCTCTTATTACGAAATGTATTTAAATCAATATATTTAATTTAAATACTCTTAACACGTGTACATATATATGTAATAATAACAATAAGTCAATATTTAAATTTAACACATTGTGGTTTGTCAAGACCATAGTTCTGGTACGTTCTACGGTCACAATGACTGAAAGGACAGTGAAGCATGCTGATAATGACATGAAATCATCATAAGATCTAATACTTTTTGTCTAAGTATATGCAATTTGCAAACTCCTCTAAAGTGTATAATTATAATCAGTCGTGTGATGGAATAAATCTTCAAACTACTTTTGCCGTATATATATATATATATATATATATATATATATATATAATCTTTTTCATGTTTCATGATTATGCAAAGAAACTAGGCTGTGGCGGGGTTATCTAGCTATGTTGCTCGACATAATACTTAAATACTATTTAAATTCGGTTGTGATGTCCGTTACAATAAGGAAAACAATAAGAGAGAACTTTATAAATTTTAGACAATGAGGAAACCTGTAAACTGTGGAGAGACTTGCTTGGTACTATATACGATGCAGGCAGGAAGGAGGGGCCAATCGCGAATCTCCGAAACTATTGAAATTACACCTTTTTTGAAAAGACTGTGTAGTGTGTAAGATGCATGCGTGTGTAGTAAGGGATATAGTGAGAAGCGCGTGTTTGAGAGTATGCTGGACTGCTTACAGGGTAGACGTGACATGTAAAAGGCCAGATGAAGAGGACAGTGATGGGAGAAACAGGGTTCAGGCACTTCCTGCCTTCTGCTGGAATGCCACATACAAACTCCTTATATATATATATATATATATATTATATATATATTTATTTATTTATTTAAATTCGACTCTTGTAAATATGCATAGCGGGTTATTATGAGTCAGAAGTTATAATGAGATCGATGTACAGTTCCCTCGAATGATCTGTTAAATAATTTTAAATTAAATATTAGGGCTCGCTTACGCCATTGCAGAATCGAATATCGCGTGATGATACAACTTTCAGTTTTACGTTTTTAATACAAGTGAAAAGCGTATGGTGCGTTCTATGAGTACATATTATGATTGAAAGTATTTTTGTGGCCATTTGTACAGAAAATGATGTTTTTATACGAGATCTGATATCATAAAGTATTAATTATAAGATTTTAAACGTTGTATAACGGTAGGCTTCAGTCTGTAAAGACATGATTGGTACAGCTAATGACAAAAACAATAAGCATGAACATTCTGTGTGATTGATGTAAACAGTGGCCTGACTGGTGTGAAAACAAATACGTTTATTATGAGAATTATGAGGAATTGTGAACAGCCGTTAAATTAGAGAAATGATAATTAAAGTAATGTGAATAGTCCTAACTATAACTACAAGTAGAAAGGTTCTTAATGAAAAATCTCTCAACTTTCAGTACCTATTTCCCGCTGCATCTATTTAAAAATGACAACCCACACAAATTCGACATCCCGTTTTCTTTAATTGCATCTAATAAGAATTTTTTTACCCGAACCTACTTATTTGGATGTTATATATATATATATATATATATATATATATATATATATATATATATAATAATAATAATAATAATAGCAAGATTAGTATCAACTAATAGTCTTTAGAAGAAAGTTAAACTTAACAATAACCTGAAAACAATTACTGAGAGAAATATATAGCAAGATTGGGGGTATAGTTGCCAGATGCTTTTATTACGAAGGGAATTGAAATCAATATATTTAATTTAAATACTCTTAACACGTGTACATATATATATGTAATAATAACAATAAATCAATATTAGTAATAATATTTAAGCGGATGTTTAGAGGAGGAAAACAACTTTGGTGATTTAGTTTAAAGCATCGTTACGCAACTTGATGTTCTTTTTAACACATGTAATTTTATAACGAAATTTGATGAACGGTAAAATTATTAGTTCATATACCAGAAGATAGCATGTGAAAGTGAATGTAATGGTATATAGCGATGTAAATAACAGAAAACTACATATTTAAAAGTAAATAAACAAATATGCGTGTACTATATGTATATACAGTGTGTCCGTAAAGTCATGGTGGGATTTTAAATAGCTATATTATTGCAACGAAACATGATAATGAGATGAAAAAAAGGCAAATTGAAGAACAACTCTAAAAGAATAACTTTATTTAACGTAGATCGATATGGGCTCCTCTGGTAGCCCTGCAGACATCTAGGCGGTGATTCAATTCCAGCCACACACGCCCAAGAACATCAGGAGTGACGGATGCGATAGCTTCCGTGATTCGCTCGTGCAAGTGATGAATATCCCTAATGGGTACACTGTACAAGCTTTGCTTGACGTAACCCCACAAATAAAAGTCCAAAGGTGTCAGGTCCGGAGAGCGTGGAGGCCATGGCTTCCATCCTCCTCTTCCTATCCATCTCTGTGGAAATGTTTCATTAAGGAATTCTCGAACAACGTTGGCATAGTGCGGAGGAGCACCATCTTGCTGAAAGATGACATTATTGTCAATAAATTGGGGTACTGCAAAATGTTCCAACATAGCGAGGTAGTTGTGTGACGTCACAGTGGGTTCCGCGAAGAAAAATGGGCCAATCACTCGATCTCGTGCTAGAGCACACCACAAATTAACTTTCAGGCTATTACGCTCATGTTCAACATAGGCATGTGGACAGCCTAGACTAACTACGAGATAAAGGTTAAGCTTAGCCTAGACTAACTACAAGATACAACTTTGAGAGTTGTTCTTCAATTTGGCATTGTTTCATCTCATTATCATGTTTCGTTGCAATAATATAGCTATTTAAAATCCCACCATGACTTTACGGACACACTGTATTGTATTTGAAGGTCATCTCGTTTGAAAATAAGCCAGTTTCCCTTAAAAAAAAGAGAAATTAATTTATTTAAATTAAAATGATAAATATTAATTTTATTTTTCATAATGCAGATCTTAAACAAAGAACTTGTATTCGGTTTAAAATATGAACACTCTGATTTTCATTTATGTATTGTTCGCAATTTGTTAACATTTGAAAATTGGATGTGTTGATGCGCAATGTGGTTAGGCTTATTAAACCTTTCAGATATTCGTTTCCATTTCTACTGTCTGGCGGAATTTGCCTGAACAGGAAGTACTCGAATGTATGTATGTTTTTGCATGTTTGTTCTTGTTTGTCTCATGAAAGGACTTTTTCAAGAAGGAAGGCGAGGCTCAATCCTTTCTTAAATTTTTTTGAAGGAAGGTGAAGACGAATCATTTTTAAAATTTAATTTTTGAAATATAATTTTTTAAATTTATTTTTAAAATTTATTTTTAAATTTATTATGCCCCCCTTCCCCCCCTTTCCCCCCCTTTTTTTTTTTTTTTTTTCAAATTGATCCATTGCTGTCCGACTTTTTGCGGCTATACTACTCTCGCTCGTAAAAGCTAAACTGTAGCGAAGAAAAAACGAATTATTGTACAAACAGGAGGGTCATTTCTCCCCATCTTATTTTCAGTTTTGGGTCCTTTACTGACTAGATTAATATAATGAAGAAAGTGGTAGTGATTCCCCACGAGGTGTACGCTTCACTGCAAAGGAATCCAGACACGTATCTAGATCCCCGTAAAAGCAGACTTAAAAGAATGGAAAGCGAATTGTTAGCCCTATTAAACAGTGAAAAAACACATGATGAGAAAAGAATCTTATACCAAGAAGCTCTGCAGAAATTTCTTCACGAGTACGAAAATTATAAGAGCCCTACAGAGATTCCTGTGATTATTAGGCACAGCACGGGGGACGATGGACATGACGACATAGGATCTGAGCCCGACGATACAGCTGACCAACCAAAAAGATTAGCCACACAACATATCGAACATGTATTAAAAAATACCCTCCCACTTACATTGAGGAGTAAAGGCTTAAGTCTTTATAATCTATTGAATGAGGATCCCACCATACAATGGACCGATACAGGGGAGATCATTGTGGAAGGATCAAAGGTACAGGGATCGAATATCGTAGACATTGTCCATGATCTGGTGAGAAAGTGGGATAGGCCATCACCATCAGGATGGAAGCATATTAAAGCAAGACTACAACAAATAAATGTCCCTAAAACGTTGATAGGAATCTGAACAGGTCAAAAGACTTGGAACATGCAACGCCTGTGACACAATTGAAGGCGCCGTCACCCCGGCCGTAACACCTTTGAAGAGGAGCAAGAGAGGTTAAACCAACCCTACCCACGTGCCTCTAAAATACGCAAATGGCTAACGTATTAAATAAACGCTATTATAACATTTCTACCCCATCCTCTTACGGCGGCGTAGATAGACTGTACAGAAGTGTTTTACGGAGTAGGAAAAAAGATGTTGAAAGATTTTTGAGGGAGCAGGACGCTTATACGCTTCATAAGCCTGTGAGAAAAAGGTTTAAAACAGCCAAGACAACGGCTTCCTCGATTGATTCTATTTGGCAAGCAGATTTAACAGACATGCAAAGATATTCTGTGTATAACGATGGTTACCGCTACATTCTATTCATAATAGACGTATTCTCTAGATATCTGTGGCTAGTTCCTCTGAAAAATAAATCACCTGAAACAGTTGCTAAAGCCACCAAAACGCTAATGTTAAAAGAAAACAGGGTTCCTGGCTATTTTTGTACGGATATGGGGAAGGAATTTATAGGCCGTGCTTTTCAGAACATGTTGACAGAGTTTAATATCAGCTATTACACAACCAATTCTATACATAAGGCTTCTTTAGCTGAAAGAGTTCAGCGCACCATAAAGGAACGCATGCACCGTTATTTTACACATAAAAACACATACAGATTTCTAGACATTCTGGAATCATTGGCATCATCCTACAACCGCTCAACCATCGCACGATTGGGACAACACCTAACGAAGTTTTAGAAAGAGGTACGCTCCCGAGAAGAGATGGATCACCACCACCACCACACTCTGCGCGCTTCAAATCAATGATTACGTAAGGCTGTCGCGTTCGGGGAATAAATTCGCAAAGGGTTTTGAGCAAGGATGGACACGCGAGATTTTAAAGTTAGGGCTGTGAGACCTAAAGGTGAGATAATGATGTATTACGTTGAAGATTTGAATGGGGAAGAAATCTCAGGAGGCTTTTACCGCGAGGAATTGCAGAAAGTTGCGTTTAATTTAGAAAAAATGTGTTTAAAATTGAGAAATTTTAGGAAGCAAAGGTTCAGGAAGGAGAAAAATGTACCTGGTGAAATGGCTAGGGTACCCAGAAAGCTTCAACACCTATATAAAAGCTGATGCAATAATGAAGCTTAAATAGTATGCAACATGGCTCCTAACCATTTCTACGTCACACTCCCGTCCTCCTCGTCCCTGTCTGTACACCCTAACAACACACTAGCCAACTTTGTAACAGAACTCCATGGGCACATTGAATTGGGTCGTGATTCGTATGAGGTGGGGATATGCGAAATTCAGCTGGACACCGTCTTTTAATATTGAACATAAAGAAACCTTTTTACGATTCTTAGAGACATTGACGAGTGTGAAAAAGCTGGGGTAGCTATGGATGAAACTATGCGCATCGCTCGGACTAAGATTGCACGGTATTACAGTACAGAAGTAAGACTAGGGCCGGGTCAATATGGTTCGGCCGAGGATGTTGTGAGAGGCTTAAACGTAAGTTTAAGAAACTCAAACCTTACGAATGATTTAGTATACGAAGTCGTAAACAACCCTGCACATACACTAATCCTAAAATCAAAGACTAACAGACGTATTAAAGACCATAGAAAGTTCCAAATTCTAGCCAATGGCCGCTATAGCGCAGTCTTCCAAAGAGACACATTTCACGAGACACAGCATGACTTTGTCCAGAATGTATCAATTGAAGATGGAGAAATTGGCTGAAAGGTCCCCAGACATGTGCTATATTTACAGTAATATAGTGGAGCACCAGTTTGTTGGGGATACCCAGGCACGCCTGCTGCGCATTGCTCCCATCCCCAACCATAGAGGAAGGAGTTTGAGTATTACATATGACAGACCCCATTATGTGAATGTCGCAACTAATTTAATAACCAATATCACAATATATATAAGAACGATTGAGGGTGAAAACTTCCCATTCCGTAACGGGAGCTTAACAGTGAAGCTACACTTTCGACGCACTGAGTTATAATGGATAGAAAGCCTTTCACCGTCTATCGAGGGATGCGATACCAGCGCGGTAGTGGACTTGGGTCCATTTTTTCATCCATACTACGTACGGCTGTTCCGTTCCTTTGCTGAAGAGGGGTGCCAGATACCTTGGAAGGAAAGCGCTACAATCAGGCCTTAACACTGCAGAAGACATATTGGCCGGGGCTAAACCTAAAGAAGCTCTAAAAAACATTTAAAGCGTACACGGGACGAAATCATCAAAGATGCAAAGAGAAAAATGCGTGGTGGCGGGAAGAAGCGGGCTGCCCGGAAGAAGAAGAAGGGGTCACGTGGTATTAAACGTAAAAGGCTATCAAAAAAGAAGTGCTGTAAGCGAATGAAACCTATGGTTGACCAGTTTTTTGACTGATATAAGCTAAGGACATTGATCTCATGAATCATAGTTTGTTTACCACTTGTCGAGAGAGGAGTCACTATTTCGCCATGGCACGCTTCATCCACCCATGTAGTTCACAATGCTGTAAATCGGAGCTGTCCCTTTTTGAGCTACCTCCAACCCAAGTTTCTATTGAGCACAGTGACTTTATTACAATTAACCCTTTAAACACAATTAGTTCCCCGAGTGCACCTATAGAATTCGTGATACCCAGCTCAGGCCCTTACTTTTTTGATCCAAGCTGTGTGCACATGTACGCTAAGCTACGTATAGCCCATTCTGATGGAACGGTCTGCGATGACAATATGCTGTATACCCTGAAACAAACTTTCTGCACTCCATATTCAACCAGTGTGACGTATATTTAAATCAGACCAACATATCGGCAGGCACGGGGTACTATCATCTACGAGCCTATCTGGAAAATGTCCTCAACTTTTCCAAAGAAGCGAAGGCTACCTTTTTAAGTGCGGAGGGATATTATCAAACTAAAGATGAAAATAGTATAAAGGACAAATTTAAAAATTCTAAAAAGAAAATATACGAGTGTTTTGGACGGTTGCACACAGATTTCACTTTCTAGGAGAAGTTGCTTGTGAACGGGGTGGATATGAAAATAAAGCTCACCCGCACGAGTCCTGAGATCTGCTTAAATCTGGCTGCGGATCAAGAAGAGGGTGCAAAGCCCGTTGTGGTTCACATTATGGACACATACCTCCGCGTACGGCGAGTGAAATTAAGTTCACCAAAACAACTAGAAATTGAGAAAAATTTACTAAACGCTACAGTGAAATATCCTATTAACAGAGTGCAGATCAACTATATACGGTTCCTGCAGGGTTGGCATCGAAGCAGATAGAAAACATTGCCCTGGGAAATCTTCCTAAAAGGATATTAATCGGCATGCAGGACCAACGCTTCGGTGAATGGAAAATATAAAAAGAGTGCCTTTAAATTCGAGAATTTCGGACTTAAAAATATAACTCTATACGTTAATGGCACTGCTTTGGGTGGAACAATGGGTACGGACTATTCATCAGACGCTGTGTTACCGCTTTGTGCCAGAGCCTATAGTAATCTGACCCATATTGCAGGTGATTGTGATGAGCTTGGTAATGGGGTAACGCAGGAAGATTCATTGATCAATTTAACCTTTATCCGTTTGACATTACACTGACTTATCTGCTAGCGTAAATACCCATTTAACCCCACAGCAGAGCGGAAACATCTCAGTGCGGCTGGAATTCGCTAAGCACAAGTGTGACATAATTCACTGTCCTACATGCCAGGAGGAATATAAGGCGGATGGAGTAAAGCATGTATGTTATATGAAAGATGCTAAGGCTAAAAATAACTCTTGTATAACTGTATACTACGATATAAACATATACGAACGCTGAAACCAAAGAGGTAAATTCCACATTTACTTGTGAGCCAGACCATCTGTGATGAGTGTATGGGTATCGAATGTGACGAGTGCCCCAAATGTGGTAAACGGACAAACGTTTTAAAACGAATGTCCGCGATAGTCCTGTGAAACTATTTGTGTCCTATATTGTCAAGTTAGCCGACAAGTTCAAAAAAAATGACTGTGTATATTCTCGCCAATAACGGGGCAAAGTTTGATACGCAGTTCCTTTATAAGGAGTTGCTTGAACACGAATCCTCTGAGATATTTACAGGTGATCCATTGAAAAGAGGCAACAAATTAATACAGATGCAGATAAGAGGCAATGTACAATTTAAAGATACTTTATTATTCACACCTTGTAAATTAGCAAAGCTACCCACTGTGATGGGAGTAGCAGCTGAAGTTTCCAAAGGATACTTCCCTTACACTTTCCTCGCCAGCGAGACTTTAAACTACGTAGGCCCACCACCCCCCAAACATTATTTTGACTGTATGGATGAACGTGAAGACTTTGATCGATACTACGACAGTTTTAATGAAAGTAACCCTTATAATATAGCTGATGAATGTTAGCGTTATTGCGTGAATGATGTGCGCGTGCTTAGAGTATGTTTCCAGGCCTTTAGAAGGATGTACATAGCCCGTTTCAAATGCGATCCACTGCAAGTCGCAACCACCATCGCATCATTATGTTTTACGGTGTTCAAGAATAACTTCATGCCGAAAGACACCTTAGCCATTATTCACCGAAACAATCCCCGCATTTACGGACACAAGGCTATTTACTGGCTCATACACCTACAGCAACAGACAGGTGTATACATAAAGCACGTCCGCAACACGGGTGAAGTACCCATTAAGATTAATGGACGTGTTTTTTGGGTTGATGGGTTAAGTGAAAACCGTGTCACTGGTGTGAAGACTGTGTACTCCTTTAACGGTTGCTGGTGGCATGGATGCCCCCGTCCTGAGTGCGGAATCACCGGAGATATCCACGGTAGGTCTCCTGCCGACTGTCTCGCATCAACCCGCACCCGCGATGAACTTATAGGATCACAGTTCACTCACAAAGTCTTGTGGGAGCATGAATATGATGCACGGATGGAGACAGACGAGGTGTACCGTGAGGAAATAAAAACGATCAAGCGTTCAATGGTGCTGGATCCTCTCAAATGTGGTGATAGCTTGTTTGGAGGACGTACAAATCCTTTCAGACTATACTTTCCACGTACGGAGGGCGTGAAGCTCCATTACTACGATTTCTGTTCTTTATACCCATACGTGATGAAGAGCAATCCGTACCCCGTGGGCGCTCCTGAGAAACTGGTGGGACCTAGCCTACCCTCCATCAATGAATTTTCAAAAAATTTGAATGATCGTTACTTTGGGCTCTCTTTCGTAGACGTACTCCCCCCACGCAATTTATGGATGCCGATCTTACCTGTCGTTATCGACGACAAGCTCATGTTTCCCCTGTGCGTGAAGTGCGCGGAAGAGGATAACGGCGAATGTAACCATATACCCCACCAGCGTAAGATCAGAGGCGTATATACATGTCCTGAGTTGGCCCTAGCCTTACGCCATGGTTATAGAATACTGAAGATACATGAGGTGTGGAGGTTTCAGAAGCTACCCAACCTTTTCACACCATATATAAACACCTTTTTGAAGGATAAGGTTGAGGCATCAGGGTATCCGCGAGGAGTTGATACCGAAGATAAAAAGTCTGCCTATATTCAACGTTACCGCGAAGGTATACAACTTGATCGTGTCCAAATTGTAAAGAATCCTGGCAAGCGCTTTAGTGCAAAGTTGTGTCTAAACAGTCTATGGGGAAAATTTGCGCAGAATACCGGCAGAGGGAGCATTCATTTGACACAAAGTTATAGCGATGTCTGGGATTATGCCAATGCCCCCGATAAAGAGGTCATGGAGATCGTAAATGTAGGTAATACTTACGTAATAAAGTAGAACAACACTGAATTTGCCACAGATACCTCAAGGGTTACAAACATACCTGTGGCCAGCTTCACAACAGCCTACACCCGTATAAAACTTTGGGGTCTATTGCATTCTCTTGGGCGGAGAGTATTGTATGCCGATACAGATAGCGTGATATTCACAGAGAGGGAGGGTGAATACATGCCCACTATTGGGGAGTTCCTCGGCGAGCTCACTGATGAGATCAAGGATGAGTATGGGGACAACGCATACGCCGACTCTTTTGCCTCAACAGGACCTAAGACTTATGGGGTACGGGTCAGGGTGGGGGAGGAAATGAAATATATCGTGAAGGCAAAGGGTATTACGCTCAACCATGCGAATCGGGAGGTTGTTAACTTTGAGTCGTTGAAGGATCTAGTATGTTTGGACGATGATGAACAACCTCCCCAACTAATTGTAGGCACCCACAATTTTCGGGCGCAGAAGCTGGGGGGCGTGAAGGAACTTAGGGGTACGAAGGTGTGCCGTAACACCTATAGGAAACGTTACCAGTTACCTGGTACCTATGATACCGTACCTTTGGATACCAATGATGCTTCTATTGTTAACTCACACGTCTTGTATATAATCGTATCTATTGATTTATTACACGTATTTGTAAATATATATATATAACTTGAATATCTCGTTCATTAAATCGTATTTGTAAAATTGATTTATTACACATATTTGTAAATATATATATATATATAACTTGAATATCTCGTTTATTAAATCGTATTTGTAAATATATATAACTTGAATATCTCGTTTGTTAAATAAATCATGTTTCAAATAGCGTTTCACTTTCTCCTTTGTGTGTGGTGTGTGTGTGTGCAGGTGAAAGTTCTAAGCTCCGCCCACTGTAAGACCGTGAGTCATGCTACTATCTGGGAGTCCCTGCGTGGTCAGTCGACCGCAGTAAGCCCGAGAGATCAGACGTGTATTCAGATCAGACGTGTATTCAAATGGCTACCTTTAATATTGCTTGCACAACGTTTACGAAATGGTATTCAGTAAAGTGCCAGGATGTGGTGGATACCGAAAAACTTCCTATTCCTCCCTCCTATGCCTCTTTTAAAAACACATTGGATTGTGCGAAGTTCCAAGATGTACAAATACTCTACGGATGTTCTGGTGAGACCGTTGAAGGCTTTCGTTGCACAGACGATGTGTTGAAGTATACTGCAGAGCTAAACTTTATAAAGTCTCACATACACCGTGAAGTAAAGAAACAACGCGTGCAGAAGAGAAGCAGCAGGTATGGATAATGAGTCTTGCTGATGGGTGGTGTGACAAGCGGTATTACGTCATGCTACACCATGTCGATTACTCATACCCTACGACTGAAAATGTGAATCTCGTGATCATGGACAATCTTAAGTATTTTTATCACTATATTAACGTATATCATGATGAGGTTCGTAGTGAGGTTGTGGCTAGTGCCCTGCGTGAATTTTTAACAGAGTTTAGAGACGAGTATCGTTTGATGGGCAGAAAGGAAAAATATGAACATATGTTCCTCTCAAATAGTGCGCCGGAGTGTGGAGATGTTTAGTAAAACATAAAATGTTCCTAGTTCTTATCCAAACTGTCTGGTGCGTAGGCTGGTAGTGATGAAATTAATTCTTGTACCGAAATATGTACAACAATTCGACTCGCGGTCATACGAACAAGCCCATTCACGTATCATCGAGTCAGCCACCCGTCGAACCATTCCTGCCTACCTGCGTGCCTCACACGGCTCATAGTTATCTCAGAGCTTGAGCCGAGTGGACGTGCGCTCCTCGAATACGATGGAACTTCCTTTGAGCAGCATTCTCAACGCCTCGTACGATGTGTCCGTGACGAAATCGTTGCGCGTGTTCAGGCGTAATTCCGGTACCATTAGCTATGTACTGGAAACGGAATGTAGACCGAAAAAACGGGTTTATTTAAGTATCGAGGAGATGAATAGAATCTTCGTGATAGTTGAGAAGTGGAGTGAAGATCGTTATAAAATACCTGCTAACGTAGGTACAAGAAGAGAGCAGATTAGTGACGCACCCTCATACGCCGTTGTATGTACGTTGTGTATAAATAACGATCGGCCGTGCATTGATATACGGCTGATGTGGAAGAATGCTTCTGATAATAACGCTCTTGTTCCTCGCGAAACCGTTTCATCCTCGACAGAATGTTTGAAATCGTCGGATTCCGCAAGCTGAAACCTATATTAGACGCGCGTGTTACGGACATGCTTTATTTTGATACAGTACTTGAATACGCCTACACCGCTCTGCTCTATGGGTTTACCGAGTGTAGGGCTGGTGAGAATGGTCTAGAGCTGGACGTTTATTTAAAAAGTTTAGACTCTTTGAAATACCATGAACTTTGGTACAAAGCAATTGATCGGTACAAGGCTGAGCTCACCTACACCGTTCACCCTGAAGAACTATTTCTTTATATAACGCGCACTTGTCGTAACGATTTAGAAGATTATTTCAATTGCCGCTATGTTGAGTGAGTTCACGATTGAAAAGCTCGAGTCGGTAGAAATAAACCCTCGATTGGAAAAGCGTGTTTATAAACTTGTGTTTAATAATGTAGCTAACGATGAACTCTTTGTGCGTGCTTTTGATTGTATTCTAGACGTATTTAAAGATGACTTACCAACCGGTTGTAAAGTGGGAACAAAAATAGTACTGAACGATATGAAAGCCCTTCATATCGAATACAGGTTTCCCTATACTTTAAGCGGTGAAATATTATTAAGCCGCATATACTGCGTAATGCAGAGCAATAATGATGTAATTGTAAACTCGATTAAGACCGAGTTTAGTATTTTGAAAAAAAAGTGAAATGTATTTATATATATTTTGCTTGATATTTCTCCTGTACGATTATGTACATATTTCTATTGAATTGTATTTATATATATTTTGCGTGATATTTCCCCTGTACGATTATATGCATATTTCTATTGAAATGTATATTTATTTCTATTTGAAATGTATATTTTATTTTATATATATCTCCATAATTGTGTGTATATATTTCCTGTACTGTTATATGCATATTCCTCAATTGAAATGTATATTTATTTTTGTATATATTTATAATAAACAGAATGATGCAATGTTGTTTTACTTAATTATATCATGTTACGCCTTCTAAACCTACTACCGGCATTCTTTTAAGAAATATATTAATGCATACAACGGTATTGCGGTATCTGGCAATATTTAAGCCTTCTAAGCCAACTGGCTGATTAGGAGTCTATAATAGTGTATACAATGGTATCTGGCAACTCAGTCTTCGATTAGAATTAAATGAATACATGGCACTATCTGGCAACTCAAGCCATTTACAGCCAACTGGCTGATTAGGAGCCTATAAAACAACGCCTACTCGGCTGAAGTCTTAATATGCACTTGGCTCCTTCCAGGTGAACACCTCTCCTCCTTTCCTCTCCTTTCTCTTGGGGGATAACGCTGCCTCCAAGTTTTCCTTGTTGCACCTGCAGCATCCCCCCTTTGGGGGAATTTTTTTCTTTTTTTTCTTTTTTTTTGTAATTTTTTTTTGTAATTTTTTAATTTTTTTGCAACACCCCCACCCCCTTTGCAACAACCCCCACACCCTTTGCAACATTACATAATAACTTGCAACATTCTTGCACTCTCCTCTTTTGCGGCTATACTACTGGGCATAATCGCCTTATGAATGGGCGAAGTAGTTTCTATTATTAGCATCTTTGTACATACTGATACCGACAGTAAGTATATACAAGTTATTTAGTTTTAGAATATTTACCTATCTGAACAAAGGAGAGGTATGAGATTACCGGTTATCATTGTTTGAGAGAGTTTGTAAGCATTTTTTTTGGATTACTTCTCGCGGATATCGTATATAATTCTTTATACTACCCCATGCTGTGATTATGATTAAGTGTGGATGAATAAATGAGTAATACAGTGTGAGGAGGGCAATTTTGGGAACTGTTTTTTTTAGTTTGAATATTATGTAGAGAAATCTAAATATTTTTGACTTGATATGTTGTGTTTGGTTTTTGAAATTAGATTTTTTATCTAACTTCATGCCAAGAACTTTAACTTCATTCACTTTTACAAGAGGAGTGTTTCCAATTATTAATGGAGTGTGCACGATTAGTTTTTTTTAGTTACAATCATATATGATGATTTTGTCAAGTTTAGCAAAAGCTTATTTGCACACATCCATTTACAGATGTGATCTAATTGCCTGTTCACTTCGTTCATTAGGGAGGTGATATCGTAGTGTGTTGAACTGAGTGTTGTATCGTCTGGATGCTGAACACAGTTTAATGTTATTGATCGATAAAAATCATTTACATCTATTAAGAAAATTAAGGGTCCAAGGATAGAGCCTTGTGGAACCCCACTTTCCAATACAGCATATTCTGATGAAGTGTCATTTACTTCAACATACTGGTGACTATTAGAAAGTTATGACTTAAACCAATTTAGCATATTTTCCTTTATGCCATACGTGTTTAATATCTAGTTACCCCTATCCCCCAAGTCTCATTCAAATCTGGCCATTGGTTTGGACGGCCATAAATAAAAAAGTTCGCAGTTCGCAAGCAAAAATACCCATCCTACGGGCGGGATATTCTCTAAGCAAGTTAGAGTTTAACATTTACAGTTAGCTCACGAATCACTTAAATTTTAAATGCAGCTTCACAGAGTTTACTTGAAGCTCACGAAGCAGTTAAATTTTAAATACAACTTGTCACATATTTTTTACTTATCATGGCTTGCTTCCGATGCGTCGCTAAAATTTTTGATGGCTACATTCTTTTCTAAATTTATTCACCAAATTGATTTTATTCATTATTATTATTATTATTATTATTATTATTATTATTATTATTATTATTATCACGGGCGGCAATGTGAAGCTCAGGATTTTCATGACTGCGTTCTTTTCTATAGGTTTATTGACAAAATAATTGAACCGACAGTAATTTGGGGACCTGAATAACATATAAAAAAGATTTGGCGTTAAAAATTAAAAATTAAGAAATAAAAATATTTAAAGGCAACTGTTAGAACGAAAATTCGTTATGCGCTTCAAAGTTGTTCTGCAGAATCCGGTCCTATTCAAAGGAGTGACATAACGAAGGAGTGACATAACAAAGGAGTGACAAATCGGAGATAAAATTCAAAGGAGTGACACGAAAATACCAACAAAGAAGAAGAAAGAACAAATCCAGAAGGAAGAGAGACTTGCAACTGTTAGGTTAGGCTTAATTTTAACAATTCTGTCACTCCTTCGTTACGGTATTTATGTCACTCCTTTGTTATGTCACTCCTTTGAAATGTCACTCCTTCGATACAGACCCGCAGAATCAGTTACCACATGTCACTCCAATAAACTGAGACTAGAATTTTCATCGAAATTATAAATGGCCAGTCACCACAACACTCCTAATTATTAATTTGTATTTTAAATCATGAACAGTGACTTATGAGGTGCTCTTCATGATTCTTCTTTCATTTTATTTTATATATACTGTGGGGCGCGTCCCTCTTTGGCTAATGTGGATATGCACCTTCCTCTGATGTAAGGGCTCTCTCTGCCTTCGTGGACCATTGGACCCGTCTGGGGACACGGCTGATCTCCTGCTTCTATTTCTTTCTTTCTCCTTCTCTTCTCCTCTACTTCTGCCTTTTTTTTCTTTCTTTCTTTATTTGGCTTGGTTTTGGACCTTCATTTGACCCTTTACTTGGACCTTGGGTGAGGGAGGTGGTTGTCCTTCACCCTTGTCGCCCTTAAACCAAACCCAAGCCCTGACCCTGCCAACTCTCACTGCGCGTTGGATGAGAGTGGCCGCCTTTTAAGCACGGGGACTGGGTGTGGGTGTAGCTCCCCTGCGTGACATCTATTGGCGGTGGGACTGAGTATGCCCACGATTCGCCTTTCCCATGTTGGAGTCGATGGTGGCTGGATGCTCGCGGGGGATGAAGTTTCCTTTTTTTTGCGATGGCTTCTTCTTCTTCTCGGCTTACGACCACTGCCTCTCTTCCTCGGCCTACGGTTTTGGATACTCCTATCTCCTTTCTAGTCCCTATTGTTTCTGTAAGAGATGGTCCTGTCCAGACTACCTCTCCCTCGATCTCTTCGTCCTTATCTTCCATCAAGACGGTCGATTCTCGCTCTCGTACGTCTTCCATTGCTACTTTGGAACCTTATGCTCCTCAGGGGTTCCCTTGGGGTTCTCCCCCGCAGAGTACCCTTTCTTCTCCCCATGAACACCGACGAACCCGTCGGTCTTGGAAGCCCGTTTCCGTGGCCTCAACATTCCCGTCCCTCTCGACTTCCACTACCGCCTTTTTTATTATTAAACCGACCACCTCTCGTTCTTTGCTTGCCCACTGTGTTGCGGTCTTTCGCAGTTTTGCGGCTTCTGCCCAGGTCTCTCGGGAGGATATTTCAGAGCTCCGTGATGGGTCCTTACTCATCAAATCTCGATCTCCGGAACAAATTGGTGCCCTGGCTGCGATATCCGCCTTGGGTGATTGTCCGGTGTCTTGCGCCCTCGACTCGAGAATGCACGCTTGCCAGGGTACGATCTATGCCCCTCAACTCTTAGACGTCTCGGAGGAGGACCTTCACTCATGTTTTGCAGAGTGGAAGGTGTCTTCTGTTCATCGGTTTACGAAGCGAGTTAATGGCTGTCTTCAGCCCACTCCGCACCTGCGTTTGATTTTTGACCAGCTGTCGCCTCCAGCGCATGTTTGGTATGCTTGGCTTCGTTTTGATGTGCGGCCTTACGTCCGTCCACCTACCCGTTGTTTCAATTGCCAGACATTCGGGCATACCGGTTCCCGTTGTCGCCGGCCTACTCGTGTCTGCGTCCATTGCGGCCAGGATTTTCATGGTATACCATGTTCTAACTCCCCTTCTTGTATTAACTGTGGTGGTATCCATCCTGCTTCCTCAGCCTCGTGTATACTTTATAAATTTGAATTTGAAGTTGTTACTCTCAAGACCAAGGGGCGCATGACTTTCCCTGAGGTTCGAGCTCAAGTTCGCGTTCGTTTTGTGAGAACACGTCACATTCGCGGACATTCTTCGTGTTTCTCGTTCGCAACCTTACCGTTTACGTAAACCCCCTTCTGCCTCGTCTCCTCCCTCAGTTCCTTCTTCCCTTCCTTCGGCTCACCTCCGCTCTTCACAGCGTCGGTCTCAGCAGTCCCCATGTGTTTCTCCTCGACCGTCCTTTGCCCGAACGCCTCCGCGCCGCCTTCTCTCTCCAAGGGCGTCTGTGGAACTGCCTCCTTGTGGGGACCCTCCTGCTGGTGGGGGGGAGCGTAGAGCCGAGGTGACCTCCTCTGGTTCTCCAGTTTCTTACCGCCGCCACCGTCGCTCGGATCTGGTTCTCTCTTCATTCTCTTCCCCTGCCACTATGGGTGGTACCCTTACAGATCCTGCCCGAGGTTCTACTTCATCCATCTGGTCCAGGTCGGTGACTCCTCCTCCGGGCCAGAACCCTGTATGTACTATGGGTCCTGGTAGCTCGGTTCCCTCTTCACGGGGGGCGTCATCAGTCTCTCACCAAAGTCGTCTGTACCTGTTTTTCGCCCTTCGAACTTCCGCCAGTTGGAGAGCCAACTTGCGGTGTTGGACTCCCTCCAGTCAGCCTTACCCGCCCGTTCTCGCTCCTTATTGGATCTCCCTATACCCCCAACATATTTTTGCTCTCCGCCAACTATTCCCTCTGGCTCCGCCCCTCTTAGTCCCGACAATGCCTCTGTCCCTGCTCCTTTAGGAGTACGCCGCGGTCGCGTTCGGAAGTCCTGCATTCCAGTTCCTGTTTCCCCCTCTCTTCCTGCTCACCCGGCTGATCCCTACCTACGGACTCAGCCTGCACAGGTTGGGTCAGACCCAGACTTGCAGGAGAACCGTCGTATCTACTCCATTGTTTGTGGTCGGTAGTTATTTTCCTTTTTCCTTTTATATTTTACTTGTAACTTTTTCCCTTTTATATTTAAAGTTTACTTCTTCGTAGCTAACTTTTACTTTTACCTCTTCGTATTTAACCCTTATCTTTTACATTTTTCTCATTTATCTTTTACATTTTTCTTTTTATTTTTGTACTCTTCTCTTTTACACTTTTAACTTTTACACTCTTCACTTTTACCCTTTTACACTTTTAAACTTTTAAACTTTCTCCTTTTATATCTCCATTATAATGGCTTATTTTAATTCTATCCTTCACTGGAACTGTCGGGCATTTTTACCAACTATGAAGGTCTTTCCTCCCTTTACAAACGTACCAACCTGCCTGTGTTTGTCTCCAAGAGACAGTTTTGGGTTCCCGATCTATGCCTTCTCCTACTGGCCACATCTTTACAAACCCCCTGCCCGCTCACGGTCCTCGAGGTGGTTCAGCCATCCTCGTACATAGATCAGTTCCTTGTCGCCCACTCACACTTCGATCTACATTGCAGGTGGTTGCTGTCTGGCTTTCTTTGTCTCGACAGTATACCGTCTGTTCCGTTTACCTTCCTCTACACGCCCCCGTCTCCCGAGAGGAGCTAGTGGAAGTTGTTGATCAACTCCCTGGACCTTTCTTACTTTTAGGTGATTTTAATAGTCGTAGCCCAGCGTGGGGTGATGTCCCAGACATTTTCATGGCTGGCTCTTTAATCTCCCTGATGTCATCCCACTCCCTCCATTGTCTCAACTCAGGTGCACTTACTTATTATCACGTTCTCACTGATACTTTCTCCTGCATTGATCTCTCCTTTTGTTCCACCGATGTTCTTCTAGACTTTTCCTGGGAAGTCCTGTGGGATGACTATGGGAGTGACCATTTTCCGGAGCAGCTCTCGTTTGTTGTTCCCGGAACTAATTTGCCGCCTTCCTCCCGGTGGCTTTTTTCTAGAGCCGACTGGGAGTCCTATCGTAGCCTTACCTACGTGTCCTGTACAGCACACGATTTTTCGTTGGTGGACGGATGTTTAGACTTTCTGGGTTCGAGAATCTTGTGGTTTCAGAAGTGTGCGGAAGCTGTTCGGAATAAGAAGACTGCTACTCGTCGATTTTACCGCTGTAAATCTCCAGATAACCGCATTGCCATGCAAAGGACTCGTGCAGTGGCTCGTTGAGTCCTTAAACAGGCCCGGAGGGATTCCTGGCAACAATACGTCTCCGGGATTACATCTTCGGCTCCGATTGCTACGGTCTGGAACTGGGTCCGTCGCATCTCCCGAAAGTTCACTCCCTCTCGTTCCACAGTCCTCCATGTCGATGGCAGGGACATTTTTTATTCAAGAGAAGTAGCGAATGCTCTGGCTACTTCGTTTGCCGCAGCTTCAAATGTCGCCGGATACTCTCCGACTTTCCAATTACGGAAAAAAGCACTGGAGAGAGAGGATCTCCACTTCGACTGCCCGAACAATGAACCCTATAACCGATTGTTGACGATGCGCGAACTTCAATCTGCCCTATCCTCCGGAGAAACTCAGCTCCTGGCCCGGATGGTATCCATTACAAAATGCTACAGTCTATGCATAATTCCGCTCTTTATTTTTTACTTACTGTTTTTAACAGAATTTGGATTGAGGGTGTTTCCCTCTCGATGGCAGGAGGCCATAGTCATTTTCATCCCGAAGCCTAACAAAGACGCCTCCCTTCCTCAAAACTTTCACCCAATAGCATTGACCAGCTGTATTTGCAAGTTAATGGAGAAGATTGTCGCTTCCCGACTGTCCTTTATCTTGGAGTGGCGAGGACTCCTTCCCCCATCTCAGTCTGGTTTCTGTCAATTCCGCAGCACTCTAAACCCTCTACTTCTCCTCAGTCACGATCTCCAAACCGCGTTTTCCCGTAAACAGATCACTGCGGCTGTCTTTTTTGACATCCACAAAGCCTACGACACGACGTGGAGGTATTATGTCCTCCGCCGTCTCCATTCTATGGATTTTATGGCTTTCTCCCTCTTTTTATTTCTAATTTTTTAAGAAACCGAACTTTTCGAGTTCGAGTTGGTAACACTCTCTCCGATTTAACCACACAAGAGGAAGGAGTCACGCAGGGATCTGTCCTCAGTGTTCTTTGTTTCTCTCTAGTTATGAACTCGGTTGCCTATTTTCTACCGACTTCCATAAAGTATTCTCTCTACGCCAGAGCTTTCCAAACTGTGTCGCGACACATTAGTGTTTTTTGTATTTTGAAAATTTTGAATTTTCTATCAACAAAATCGGCTACAAGATAAACCACCTACTGAAAAATTATCTGATATTTGATATTTGATAACAAAAATTAATTAATGTGTCGTGAAAATTTTTATGCTTAAATAGTGTGTCGCCAACGTGAAAAGTTTGGAAAGCTCTGCTCTACGCAGATGATCTTGCCATTTACGGCGAAGGCAGTTCTCTACGAGTGGCCGCAAGGCAGGTGCAGCTTGCAGTTAATGCCGTCGAAAGATGGACAGCGTCTGTGGGTTTCTATCTTTCCCCAACCAAGACTATGTGTATGTCGTTTCATAGGCGTAGGACTACTTCTGTTCCTCCTCTCTCGCTGTTTTTAGCTGGTAATTCCATTCCGGTAAGGGACAGTTTTAAATTTTTAGGTCTCACTTTCGACTCCCGTCTTACTTGGATTCCTCATTTGAGGAATTTGAGACTCTCCACCCGGCGTACCCTCACACTTTTAGACCATCTCTCCTATATGTCTTGGGGTGCTGATAGACATACACTCTTCTGCCTGTACATCTCTTTAGTTCAATCGAGAATTGACTATGGCTGTAAGGTCTACTGCTCCGCTTCTGTCTCTCGATTGAGAATCTTGGACCTCTTCATAATTGGGGCCTCCGCCTGGCTACCGGAGCCTTTCGCTCTTCACAGGTGGCTAGTCTCCAGGCGGAGTGTGACCTCCCTCCCCTTCGGTACCGTCGTGCATACCTTCAAATAAAAAGTTATTACCGTGCTCATAGGATTCCTTCCTCCCTTATCTGTACTAACCTCGATACAACTCTTCCTCTGGACGACTCTTGGCACCTCACTACGACTGTCCAATTTAGGGTGGTCCAAAATTTTGGCTAAAATTTCAAAACAGTTGGAAATGCTCTCCACATGGCTGCTCTTATTCCTTTAGATGTGAAGTGATTTTGTGCAAAATATCTCGATTCAGTACATAATAAGAGGTCGCTATGATTTTCATATTTTCAATTAATTAATTAGCTAATCATTTTCTACCCGCTTCATTTTTGGAGGACGCGGCAGTCACGCAACATTGACTCCGCCCACTTTTCAGAGGATGATGTAATTGTTCGATTTCTTGTATAATGCTGTTTGTGAATCACACAAATCATTTACTCATGCATCATTTCAAGTTTAAACTTGTTGGAGAACGGTTTTAAGTTCGCTCAAACTTCAAGAGCTTAGGAATAGTATCTCATGTAAGTATTAATTCATATATATTAATTATTAATTCATATATATTAAGTATTAATTCATATATATTAAGTATTAATTCATATATATTATATTTATTCAGTATATATATATATAATTATGTTCTTTATATGCAAATTTATAACCGGTAAGGATGTTGCTATTAAATTAAATTATTAAAATTGTAAGGTATATATCTTATGTCTCTTGAAGTTTATTATTTACTTATTCTTAAATATATTTTAAAAAATTTGGCTATCTTCCTACCCATCAACCACTAACCACTGTAACCAATTTTTTTACTTTATTTATTTTGACTTTACAATTTTTTACTTTAACACTTATATAATTGTGCTTTGGTGCTAAACTATTAATGCATTATTTTCTCTCATTTTTCAGGTTATGGCTAGAAGTACTCGCTCATCTGCAGAAACGTGGGTTCTAGGAAAGCCCAGCAACGAGTTATCAACTGCAAGGCTGCCCACATGTGGTGATGTGCTTCGTTTGGTTCAATTTCACCATCATGAACAGTCCAAGACCTTCAAAGAGAGCTACAACTTGGCCTGCAAAGAGGTCCTGCAAATATGGCAGAGAGAAAGGATTCCTACACAGCGAGTCGATTCCTGCGTTACGAAGCTCTCAAAGCTGTACGAAGAGTTCCTGGCGTTGAAGAAAAACCGCAAGACGCAGCTACAAAGTTGCAGAGTGAAAGAGAGCATGTTCCAAGAGACTCTCTCAGAGCTTTTCGACTTTGCCTCGAAGGACGCCTTGAAGGTGATAGACAATGAAGAAGACCGCCAGTTCCTGATGATGCAACGGGAAGACGTCTTTTCCTGCAGTATGGCAGGCCCTGACAAGATTAATTTTGCCCAGGAATACCGCAAGAGATGTCGACAGGAGAAAGATGCTGACAAAGCTCTAAGGTACAGAGAAAGAGAGGCTGCATTCCAGGCTGGAGCTGCTGCTCTTCCATCATCCAGCACATCCACTTCATCCTCTGAAAAATTCAACGCTGAAGACGATGATTATCGTCCGTCGACTTCGACCGGAAGAGCAGATGTACACTCTCATCCTCCGAAACGAAACAATATCTTCACATCACCAGATGTGGTTGCTGCTTTTGATCACGTCAACCTTCTCGATCGAGGAGCATTCTTCGTTGCTGGATCAGTCACTCAAGCCCTGGGCTATGATATTTCTACAATGACTCTTTCACGCAGCTCCATCCGTCGTTCAAGAAGGCAAGCAAGGCAGGCAGCAGCCAAAGAGGATCAAGCTTCTTTTTCTGTCGAAGAACCCCTTTTTCTTCACTGGGATGGGAAACTACTTCCCGACATCGGCGGCGCAAAGGAAACTGCCGAACGAACCGCGGTAATCGTTACGGGAAGTGGGATGGAAAAAATCCTAGCCGTGCCAAAAATACAACGGGCTACAGAAGAAGAACAGGCCAAGGCTTGCATTTCGACAATTGATGACTGGAATCTTCGAGGTGAGATCCACGGTCTCGTATTTGACACAACTGCGTCTAATACTGGCCTTCACAGGGGAGCCTGTACCATGATTGAAAAAGCAGTAGGGAGGGAACTTGTCTGGATCGCTTGTCGACATCATATCCTTGAAGTCGTCTTGTCAAACACCTGCAACGCACTTCTTGGACCGACAGGTGGCCAAGAAATGACTCTCTTTAAACGTTTTCAGAAAAAGTGGTCATCATTTCAGAGGGATTCCTTCATGAAGGCTTTAAACAACCTTTTCAGAAATCCAAAGATGTTCCAGCTTCGAGAGGAAATAATCCAGTACCTCACAGAGGCACTGGAGTCTAAACAATAGCTGATGACTACGAGGAGTTGCTACGAATCTGACTCACCTTCTCGGGTGCCGTGATGAGAAAGAAGCCAAGGTCCGCGCTCCAAGACCAACTCACCATGCACGCTGGATGGCCAAGGCATCTACGTCCTCAAAATTTATCTGTTCAAGCATCAACTACAGCTGACAGCATGTGAGACAGAGAATATCACCGAGCTCTCTCTGTTTATCGCCTTGGTCTACGCACGTTTTTGGAACGAGGCCCTCGTCGGAATCAACGCTCCTTTCAACGATATTCTGCTTCTTAAAATCTTGCAAAAGTACCCAAATCAGACCATTCCCAAAGCAGCATCCACAGCTCTTCAACGGCACCTGTGGTATCTTGGAGAGCATCTCATCGGCCTTGCATTCTTCGATCTGAGAGTCGATGCTGAGACCAAACGGAAGATGGTCGTAAACCTCCAACGTAACGAGAATACCACTGTTACTCGTCGATTGAAGCTTGAAGGAAACATTGAAGCTTTGAATTTGTATAAAATGGTCATCGAAAGGACCCTGAGAATCTTCATTCTGTTAAAGAAAGAAGGAAGGAAGGCAGCGGAGGATACGTTCCTGAGGACTGATCCCAATTCCTGGACGGAGGATGATTGCTTTCAAGAGTTTCGACGCATAGCGATCAACCTAAAAGTTGTCAATGATTCGGCGGAGAGGGGTATGGCCCTTATCAAGGCATATAATACATCTTTGATGAAGGATGAAGAACAAAAACAATTCATCCTCCGATTAGTAGCGAAACATCGCCAAGACTACTCATCGTCTTCGAAGGAGTCAGTGATGAAGCGTTAATCTAAGTAATGATGTATATTATAAACGAATGATAAATGTAATTTTCTATCAAACATATCATTTTTGTTCTTTAAAAATTAATCCGTTTTCTTTGAGTTATCCTGTTTTCTAAAAAAAATAAGTTATTTTCTTTGAGATTTAATCTGTTTTCAAACAAATAAACTAGTATTTGCCCTTGTTTTTTTTCATTTTTTAACCCAGAAGATCAATCTACTAGAAAATGAGTAGTAAAATGAAATTCATAGCGACCACTAAATATCATTCAATTAGGCTGAAATTTGGCATGGAGATGTTTGATAGATATAGGAACAGGAGCAGCCATGTGGAGGTAAAAAATTACAAAATTTTATTTTTTGGACCAGCCTAATGTCCATGCCTTCCTTTCCCATCATGCTCTTCCTCCGCCTCAGATCCTCCCAGTCTCGTTTCAGGTCCTCCCTCCGTGGACCCTACATCCGATTTCCTACTGCAAAGATTTGTGTCCCTTTGATAAAATGTCCACCCCTAGTGCTGTTCTGTTGTCCTTGTCCCGTAAACACTTGTCCTCCGAGTTCATTTGTAATTTTTTCGGATTCCCGCAGTGCTTTGATGTCCTTAGAATTCTATAACCCTAAACACCCTTTGGTCCGTAGGATACAACAATTAGTCCATTTTCTCACTGCTTATTCTGTGCGGCGTATCTCTTTCTGTTGGGTCCCCTCTCATGTGGGTATTGCCGGTAAGGATCTTTTGGCCAGGCGAGCTTGCTCTTTTCCTATTACGCCAAAATCTTTGCCCTTCTCCGATTTCATTCCTTCTTTCCGCCGCCATTTCAGGTCACTGTGGCAGCGCGACTGGGATGGCTCGGCGCAAACAAACTCCACCGTCTCAAGCCTGTTCTTCGTCATTGGTCTTCTTATCATAAGTCCCGGCATAAGGAAGTTTTGTTGTCTCGTCTGAGAATTCGTCACACCCGTTTGACCCATGGCCACCTTATGTCTAGAAATCCCCCTGAGTCTTGCCCGCAGTGCCATGTTCCTCTCTCTGTTGAGCATGTTTCTTTTTGCCCTATATATATATATATATATATATATATATAATATATATTAGGGTGGGCCTTATTTTTCGAAATTGCAAATTTCACCGTCTCACCCCCTTCACTATATTCCATTTGACAAAAAAAAAAATGTGCAAAATCTCAAGTAATTATAAATATTTTTATTGGTCCCGCACAAGGACTCAAATTTAGTTAATTATATTTATTGAAACATAAACACACGAATTTTTTATTAGCGGTCCATTATAAGGGCAAATAACAGCAGTTAAAGAGCAGCATAAACTAAAATAGGCATTGACTACTGATTAAGTAGAAACTGAATTGAACCCAAACATTTTAGGACTGAAAGCATAGTAAATTTGGCCTAGTAGGGATGGTTGCTTATGAGGCCCCCTAAATATTAACTGATTTCAATAAAACTTCTTTGGTACACGTTTTATGTTAATAGGAAAAAAAATGCGGGGGTGAGACCCCAAATTTTGCACATTTTGTTTTTTGTCAAATGGAATATATTGAGGGGGTGAGACGGTGAAATTTGCAATTTCCAAAAACAAGGGCCACCTAATATATATATATAATATAATATATATATATATATATATATATATATATGTCAAAATCATTCGAATTTCCCTTATTTCATCCCCAAATGCACGATATTTATTGAGTACGATTGGATATACTTATTTACTATTTCACTCACCATTGTACCAGGGTCACAAACTTCTTACTACATTCTTTTTAACTCATTTTCTCTTATTAATCCCTAGAATGAATTATATATCCGAACTGAGGGACTAAAGGTATTATTTATGAATTTACATATATTACACAATTTCATAGACTGACGCCATAAAGTAAATTAATTTCTTTCACATTTTCCATACCTTAAATACTGAGTCCTCATACTCATATCTTTAGTATCGGTTGTTTCGTATAATAATAAAGAATTTACAGTCTGTAAGACATTATTTACATGGTGCGTCGTGTCTAATGTTATGCCGTGTAAATGTTCTTTGGAAATGTTCATTCATGTATTAATGTTTTTGCCTCAATTGATTAATGTTATGTTAGTATCTTCTTGTAGTTATTAATTATTGAATAACCTTCAATTTTTGGTGACCTCTTTTCTTTGGAAACATTTAAACTAATTAATTTCATTAATTTATTCTT
Source organism: Bathynomus jamesi (assembly GCA_023014485.1). Taxonomy (NCBI): domain Eukaryota; kingdom Metazoa; phylum Arthropoda; class Malacostraca; order Isopoda; family Cirolanidae; genus Bathynomus; species Bathynomus jamesi. The sequence continues at coordinate 301,647 of JAJOZX010001337.1, forward strand.
GACCTACCTATTCCCGATCAACGTCTCAGTCAATGTCTTCACGTAAATGCCCTTACATGGGATTACGTTCATGTTTGTAACTATTGCAATATTCGGTTAGCCCACGAGTATTCAACCTTTTTTCATGAAAGGCCACATTTCCATTAATGACCCACACCAAGTGTCAGTGTGCAAATTTTAGATAAAATTCTATTTTAAAATTAAATTTTATTGAAATAAAATAAGACAGTAGATAATAAATTTTCAGTACCCGCCATCCAGTATCCGCCAGCCCAGCCTGATATTTGGTGGGCCTGACTCTAGCCCGCGGGCAGTATGTTGAACAAACCTGATCTACCCATTTTGTGGAAGCTGAATTGTTTTCTTTCCCAAACCCAAGAAAGTGAATGAGAAATGAGAAGTTCTTTAAAGAAGTCAATCATAAGTCAATCAAAAGTATTTCCTGGAATAATGCAATTAATTTTCACATCACAAATATATATATATATATATATATAATATATATATATATATATATATATATATATATACACACTGCGTATATAAATAATATTCCTATTATTTAAAAATTTTAATAAACATTACAAAATAGTCTATATATATACTTCCATTCGAGGACATGAAGCTCCAGTCGGGTGCGGTGCAGTAAATGGAGAGATTAACACCTTCAGACCTATTTTCACATTCAATTGCAGAAACAACAACAGAAAATGTTTAACTATGTTTTATTGCAAAGTAGGCGCAAACTCCATCCAAATGTAAACACTTTACTTATTTGCATTCTTTAGGGAAGGCTTACATAAGGCTATCTTTCACCTATCCCATCTAGAAATCCCCAAAGGATGGGTTATATAAGTCGAGTGTGGGAAAGGGCTGGAGGAGCTTACTGGCGGAAGAACAGGCTTGACAGGTTCTGCCACAGAATGGCCGGGTGATATGTTAAAGAGAAGCATCATTATCTATCAATTACTTAATATTTAATAATTAACGAAGAATAATTATCCCATCCTTGCATCTACAAGAATAAAGGTGTAATTATTAACTTTCTGTGAATTCCCTCATCGATGTCAGTCTGCATTAAGTGATCCATACACTAATCCCCACTAACCTCTCATTTATCCACTTAACCAACCAAACAAATCAAACTAAAAGGTTGCAGTGAATTTTAATTCACAGAGTATAAAAGTTGTATTTTTTGAAAATTTTGCTGAAATCTGAATCTCCGAAAGCCTTTCTAGAGTTTTGATCTTTGGGATTTGCTAATTGTTTGCAGTTCTGGCAAAATGGGCCCGTAGGACCCACTTTAGCTAGTATATTGTTAATCCTAATAACCTTTTCACTGATGTTTTATCTTTAGTTAATCTGAGATTCCAGTAAAGCCAAAAGCTTGAAGATAAATAAAATAAAATAAATAGTCCAACTGAGAATTACTTATTTTACGTTAAAGAATCATTTCTTCCTTCATCCATTCAAAGACTAATGTGAAATGTTTAATGAAGTATCTCATCAATTGTCTAACACTAAACTTTCTAATGTATGAAAGCTGAAATAGTTTAAGTTTTAATTCAAATTTAAATTGATATAAAGAAGTGTTTCACAACATTACTCTCCAAACTTTTAACTTTCTGTTTATATTCATTATTTCTTGTAATTTACTTTGTATCCTTATCAAATCACATCCAATGTAATTCACATCATAAGACCCATTTATCATTTTAAATACCTGAATTAGTTGAACTCTAAGTCTATGTTTTGAAATGAATACATATCTGATTCAGCTCAGCTAGGGTTATCATACGTCCAGATTTTCCTGGACATGTACGAGATCACCTGAAGATCAGTGCCCCCAGCCTTCTTTAGTTAGCTTTATAAGGCTAACTAACGAAAATATCGCGACCTAACTTAACCAATCGTGAAGAGCGTACAGTTGACCTAACGATTGGTTAGGTTAGGTCGTAATATTTTCGTTAGTTAGCCTTGTAAGGTTAACTAAAGATGGCTGTGGGCCCTGATCTTCAGGTGATTCCATGTCCGAAAAATCTGAATATTTATAACATTGATTTTTTCGGCCATAACACTTGTTCTTATTTATAGATACTCAATATAGACGCCATGTAGCCTATACAGTATATATAACACATTAATACAACATGAGTTGGTAGATACTCATCCAGATACACCTAGGATTGCCAGACGTCCCGCACAGTCCCGCATTTGATCTAAAAATCAAGCATTAATAAGCATTGTTTTAATAATAATTTTCTAATTTTGTTTGTTGTAACCGTTGAAGAAATGTAGTTTCAATTTGGAAACAAATTGGTCTTGAAAAAACCTCAGAAATTTTTTGGCCCGCATTCTGCGGGACAAAATCAAGCAAGCCTAACACCCCTTCTCTCTGGAGTGTCCTCTTTTTAAAAGTTCAAATATGGTAACCCGAGCTCAGCTTTCTCATAAGTTTTACTTTAAATTTCTGTAATTATTTTGGTTGGTCTAGCCTTAACTTTTCCTAATTTATCAGTGTCCTTTCTCGATTACATGCTGTCAAACTTCGAGACTTAACTTAGACTTAACCTACTGTGTATCAAGAGTCCGAGGTCTAAGGCTCGGCTCTGGGCCACAGGTTATACTTCTTAATCTTAGACCTATCCTAATAAGAAGAGTTAATAAATACGTGAATAAACTAACAAATCCTCAGCCTTCATAGAATAAATGCACAAATATAATAATTTTCTCCTCTTTTCCAGATAGCCTATAAATAAAATTTTAAAAATGAAATGTCGAGTTGAAGTTTCATATACTCGTATATTACTCCCATTTAGAGTGCATCTTTTCTAATTTACTTGTTTCCTCCTTACATGCAGACTCTTTCAATTCCTGAAGAAAATTTTAAACTTCTTCGCAAGATTTCTGGTCGTTTGGACACGTTCCTTCAGAGGAATTTCGAAGCGGGTCACCAAAATCTCAAGAAAGGTAAGAATCATATTTTAGCAACGATTTTCTTCCACAAAATCTTAAACTCACAATATTCAAATAAATGATTTTCACTCTCTTGATAGTATTTAAGCAAAACAATTTATATTTGCAAACTTCTGATATTAATTAAGAGTTTATGATGAAAATTACATTTCAGTTGAACCACAAACTGTTATTAATATTTTAGAGAAAGTCATCTAAATTAAACGTTTTACTTTCTAACATCTTAAAAGCGGATTTAAACACAAAAGTGAGTAAATTTAATTGACTTTTAAACATAGATTTTTTTCTTAATTTCCACAATGACAAAATATAAAGAGAAAACGTTTTCCCATTAAATTCTTTAAGAACATCATGAAATTTACATTTTAAAAACAATATTAAAAAATAACTGAGTATCCTGTAAAGAAAGGAATGTAGAATACAGAGTGTTGATAAATTACGTTTACAAATTCAAGCCCTTTTAAAATATTAATTAAGTTTTTACAGTGATTCTATTTGCTGCATTTGACATCTCACAGAGATTTCTTTAACATAACGAAAGTTGCCGATATTTCGGACCTGAAGATCAGGATTACTGATGCCATTGTGACTGTTAAATACAGGAATGAGAAATATTTTGAAATTAGATTATTTAAAATTTTTAGTTGAGAAGAGAATGGGGTTTTGACACCCTTTTTGAGGAGTCAAATGTAAATTTCGAAGGATTTTAGTTAACAATTAACTGACAATTTATTTGTGAAAAGTCTACTTTTAAATGGAATTTCAGTCACCAATTAGACGGATTTAAGGAATTTGAATGCATATAATATAAAATTATATTAACTTATATATACTCTAATAATAATAATAATAATAATATTATTATATATTGTGGTAAAAAAATTAGCATAAAATACTTTTAATTATTAAAAATAATAATAGAGTTAATAAGGGGGAAATTTGAGTTTCTAATATATTATTTATCATTCATTAATTTACCATTGATTAAGTTATTAATTACACTGGGCAACAAAAAAGTTTTTTTCGTGTCCCAAGAATGAAAATACCTTATTCTTATAGTATTTTCTGTGCTGAATCCAAATAAGTTTGTAAAATTTCTCTATCAGGTCTGGTTTTTGTGTGACATGCAATTTAATTTTTAAAAACCCATATAGTTACATACTTATTAAAATATGATCGAAAAGACATACCTGTAGTTTAAAAAGTAGCTTGTTTTGATTTTCTGCTGTGCTTTGCCTCAGGCATGTCTCTTTTAAGAGTCCAGGAATAGTCAGCCAGCATACTGGGGCTCCATTTGCCTTGGTAACGGTTTTCCATGGCAGAAATATCCTGATGAAAACGCTCACCATGTTCGTCGCTTACCGCACCCAGGTTTTCTGGAAAAAAGTCCAAGTGAGAGTCCAAGAAATGAACCTTTAATGACATATTGCACCCCATTGCTTGGTAAGACTTAAGAAGATCTCCTACTATTTCAGGATAGTTTTCGGCCTTGTGATTTCCCAAAAAATTTGTGCAGACACTTTTGAAACTCTGCCACGCAGCTTTCTCAACTTCATTCAACTCTCCTTCAAATCTCTCATCTCTTAACAATTCTCTGATCTGAGGGCCTACAAAAATGCCTTCTTTAATCTTGGCATCACTGATCCGGAAAACTTATTTCTCAAGTATGTGAATCCTGTTTGCGCTTTATCCATCGCTTTAACAAAGTTTTTCATAAGTCCAAGCTTGATATGCAAAGGAGGAAGGTGCACTTTCTCAGGGTCAACAAGTGAACTATTCACAACATTTTTCTTGCCTGGAACAAGTGAGGTGCGTTTTGGCCAATCCTTCTTAACGTAGTGGTTTTGCTTGTCCCTACTGTCCCACTCACATAAAAAAACAGTACTTGGTGTAACCTAGCTGCAACCCTAGCAAAAGTGCAATGACCTTCAGATCTCCACAGATATTCCACTTATATTTCTGATACTGAAACTTTTCTAAAAGCAACTTCATGTTGTCGTATGACTCTTTCATGTTTGCAGCATGTGCAATAGGTACAGAAGGAAATTTATTTCCGTTGTGAAGAAGGACTGCTTTCAAGCTGACTTTTGAGGAGTCAATGAACAATCGCCACTCATCCACGTTATGTTCATGACCAAGAGCCCCCATGACTGAATTAACATCTTTACAAAACACAAGTCCATCTTCATGGGAGAACCATTCTTTGAATTCATCATGGCGGCTGCGGAAAAAAACAAACTTTAGTGTCACGTTGCAGTAGATTCCAACCCTTTAATCTTGAACCTAAAAGTTCAGCCTGCTTCTTAGATAATTTCAAATCACGAACTAGGTCATTTAGATCTCCTTGTGACAGTAAATGTGGTTCATTGGAGGAACAGGTAGCCTGGAATGTTGGATCAGAAATATCTTCATCTTTTTCCTCGTGATATGCTACAGCTACGTTTGATTCCTCATCACTTAAACTTACATGTTCAGGAGGATTTGGTACTGGAAGTTGAGCACTGTGGGGAACTGGTCTCATTGCAGACGGTAGATTAGGGTATTTCATAAGGCTCTTTGTTTTTGAAGTGATCCCCTTTGTATTTACCAGGCAGAAATAGCAGTCTGTTGTGTGATCTTTGGGTTCCCTCCAAATCATTGGAATAGCAAATGGCATGTGACGTGAACCGTTTAGCCATCCTGTAAGTAGTCTTACACATGTCACACAACAAATGTGAGGGGCCCAACTCTTGTCCTGATCGCCTACTTTACATCCGAAATAAAGTTCATAGCATTTTTTTACTAATGGTGTAAAGTTACGTTTCTGGGATTTTAAAGTTAGATCACCACATACATAACAAAAGGAATTAGGATGATTCAGACAGTTCCGCGGCATTACAAAACATCTATATGAATACAACACTGGTGTAAAATTAACAAGAAGCAACAGACACTAGCTGTTAACACTGTGACATTTACAAGCAGACTGACTCGGAGCTGCTCTACACACAGAAACTAGGCTCATGTCTGAACAGGTACAAACATGTTTCAACCTGCACAGTCTGCTGCTCCGACCAAATTTATCCTGCCAGCATTATCAGAACTTTCTCCCCAAAGGAATAAATTGTACTAATTTTACAGAAAAATTAATACAACATATATATTAATATTAATATATTTTATTATAGTTATATTAATTAATATAATATATTATTATATTTATTATTTTTATAATTTTTATATTATAATATTGTTATATACTTAATTATATTATATGTTATTATTTTTTTATCCGGTGATCATGCTAAATGAGGAAAAAATGAACATAGCGTCACAAGTAAACTAAGCCTGATAGAAAAAATCTGATTTCATATTTAGATTCAGCATGAAAAAGTATACTTAGAACACCCATCAAAACCCTTGTGACAAAATTGTTGTTGACCAGTGTTATTTATATATAAAGAGAGAATGCATTAAATTCACTGAATTATAATAGGTGGGTTTTAGTCAGAATTGTGGGTGGTGCGGCATTAAGGCTGCTCCGGAAATTATAAGTTAGAATGGTGACACCTCATAATGTTGGTGACTTCTGCTTCACTTACAAAATAGTTAAAAATAATTTTAAAATCCTCGACATTCGAATATAAATAATTTATTAAATAAATAAATAAAGAGACAATAAACAGTAGATAGATAAATTGGTGGATAAATGAATAAAAACATTCATATATAAATCAAAAAGATGAGATACGAAGGCAAATATATTAAGTTTCAATAAAATTATTAATTGATCAATTAATGTAAGTGATCAATAGATAATAATAAATAATTTATCCGTTTGTTAATCTAAAGTGTTTAGTTAAAAAGATTAATATTGGAATTAAATATAAATTTAACGAAATATTAAAATAAAATAAATTAACAAAGTGAAATTAAGTATGAATAGAGTTAATTACTTAAACAATCAATAATTACTTATTATAGTCAATAAAATGAAAGAATAAATAAAACTTAGAATAAATGATGAATACAATTCATTTACATAATATTAAAACAAAATATTAGATTTATAACTTAAAATATATTACAAAAAGGAATATTTTCATGATTATATACCGTGGTGTTATTCTAAAACATTATTGGCGTATACTCAAATTCTTTACTGATTGCATACATATTGTGTGTGTGTGTGTGTGTGTGTGTGTGTGTGTGTGTGTGACTGAGATTTACTTCAAACGCTTTAACTAATTTATTGTGAAATAGCTCTCAGCAAAAATACACTTCGAGAACTTTCAACTCGTCTTCAGGGAATTATTCCATTCAAATGTGTGATTATTCCTACAGACATTAGTAAATATAGCGTTAGATGCATTGGCTTTGCGAATACATTATTTATGCTCTATGTTTCTGTTAGCGAAAGTTTTGCCTGTTTCACCAATATATACGAAATTACAATCGTTACATTTAATAAAATAAATACATCTACGGACATTCATGGAGTTATTAAGAATGAATAAATTCTTGACCGAATTAATGTAAAGTAAACATTACATTAATTCCCACGTCTTCAATGACGTGAGTGAAGCGAATTAAATTTTTATGATATGGCAAACACATATTATTAAATACTTTCTTCTCCTTGTTACCTTCATAAAAAGATTTCTTATCTTTATTTAGAGAATTGTCCAAGAAATAATTCGGATAACATAATTTGCTTCTACTTCAAAACAACTTAAATTCACTGTTTTTACTGTGGGCTAATTACTGTGAAAGCTTTTAAGACAGAAATAAATATATTCTGAGGGATTCGATCTTTGGTGAGAGTTTCTGATAAGAAATGTATACTGTATAAGGTGGGTGGACTCATCCGTATTTTCAGTTTCCCTTCACAGGAGTTAAAATATACACGTGCGTTTGCCCAAAAGGTCACCTGAGACAAAGCGGAAACAGAGTAAGCAGCCAACTCAACTTCACCTGATGTCAGCAGCGGGAGCGAATCAGTGCCACAACCCTCGGTGTCCACTATTTTTCAAGCCAAGTTTGTTCTCGATCAATGTTTGAACGGTAATAATCGCTTTTTAGCTGGAAACGAATCAGCGCCAAAAAACGTCTGATTGAGATGGGCTTAAATGCTTTATTTTCAGCATTTATTGCTTAATTATGTATTTATTACAATAAATTTTCATGTTAAAAGACTTAATTTTTAAATAAGAATTAAAAGGAATGAAGACATTGTGGTAATTTCTGCAATTATTTGCAAACTATTTGGAGATTTTGATTGCAAAATTGCTGTAAAATTCTAATAGTTTTACATTTATATAACAATTTTCTGTTCTTTCTACGTTTCTATCAAAAGATTCCTTCTTTCTTCTTTCCTACATTTTATCTGGATGAAATGAGGAGTGAAAAATCCGTAATGGACACCCAAAAATTAATAAATAAAGAATAAATAAAACTTAAAAGAAATGATGAATACGATTCATTTACATAATATTAAAACAAAATATTAGATTTATAACCGAAAATATACCATAAAACAGAGAGATAGCGAGACACACACACACACACACACACACACACACACACACACACACAGACAGAAGGATACAGAGAGGCAGAGACAGAGAAATGAAATGACAAACGATTGAACGATTACTTCCCACTATGTCATTTCCACTCCCAATTCTAGTCCTCAAATGAAAATGGCGAAATGTCAAAAATCTATATTTTGACAAAAGCGTGCCTTGATTAAGGAAACAATGCTTACGTCGCTGAAACGGCGCAAATGGGAATAGCTAATCTTTCACAATCTAACCTAACAGTAGCCTAACCAATCAGAACCTAACTTATCGTAAACTAACCAATCTTAAACTAACTCAGACAAAAGTGTAAAAGGACGTGGATGGGAATGATTCGAATGAAAATGACATGAAATGGGAATGTTATAAAATGGGAATTACCTAGAATGAGAATGGCCTAGAATAGGGTGAGACCGTTTGAAGTCCCATTCTTTAATCATCAAACGTTTCGAGAGTCTTAACTTTTGATTTTCAGTTGATGTCCTTCTTCTGATTCACTTCTGTATCCCAATCAGATCACTTCCTGCAGTTTACATTATCAAAGCCAGTTATCACTTTCAAATACTGTAATTAGTTATTTTATGCAGTAAATGTACGGTTTTTAAATGAAAAGACATCTGGTTCAGATTATACAGTGGTTCCTCAAACATTTTATTTCTCACTTTTCGATTCGTTTTAGTTGCCCTAATCCGAGCCCTTTCTAAATTATCAATATCTTTTCTGAAATATCGGCTGTCTAACTTAGAGATTGAACAAAGGGTAGGCCTACTGTATATGAAGAGGTCTTGGTTTTAGGTTGGGATCAGAGTCACAGTTATTAATCTTGAAAGACTTTGCTAGCCAAGGCTTGACAAATTTCTTAGCAAATTTCTTTGTATAGTATTGGTATCATAGCTTCAAGAAATGACTTTGTATTTGTTTTATGTCTATAATAATAATAAATTAGGGATCGCCTGAAGATCAGGGCCCCCATGTATTCTTGTTTTTTGCTTTACAGTATCAAATATAATAATAAATTAAATTGAATGCCCGGTTAGGTCAACTGTACGCCCTTGACGATTGGTTAGGTTAAGTCGTGATATTTTCGTTAGTTTTAACGGATCTTTTCGGTTTTAGGTCCGGCATTGGATTTTTTTCATATTTTTAGTATAAACATAGATTTTTACGCTGATTCCATTTCCGCAATCCGTTTCTTGGAGAAATAAACACGAAAAAAGTTATGTGCAAGTTTATTACGTTTACAGGTTTCCAGAACACACAACGGAACACAAACCAAAGTTTGCTACTTGCCAAACTGCGCAATATCGTTCAGCATTTGGCGCACTCGATCTTTGCCTGCGTATCGGCGATGCCACAGAAACTCGCAGAGATACGAGTCGATCATAGAACGGTGCTTACCAACCGGCGATTGTTACCGCGTTTGAGTTGGTTCCACGTCGACTCTATCCGTTGCGTGTGTGCTCCAGTTGAAGGGTCCACGAAGTTTTCGCTGTGGTTCACCGTTTTGTGACTGAAGCTGTACCCTTCGAGCTGTTCGATGCGTTCATACGCAGGGTAAGTTAGGTTAGGTTAGGTTAGGGTAGGGTACGGTACGGTAGGGTACGGTAGGTTAGGGTAGGTTAGGTTAAATATAGGTGGATATTTGAATATAAGTTTTGGGCCATAACTTTTTTCGTGTTTATTTCTCCAAGAAACGGATTGCAGAAATAGAATCAGCGTAAAAATCTACGTCTATACCAAAACAAGAAAAATCCAATGCCGGACCTAAAACCGAAAATACTCGTTTTAACGAAGATATCATTTGGTAATTGAGGCTGGGGGCCCTGATCTTCAGGTGATCCTAAATTAGATTAATATATATTCTATAATTGGTACTCCTTTTAGGTATGCGCTCTACCTCAAAAACCGTGATCTACGCAGCAAAATTTTACGGGAAAAAATTCTACATTTTTAGTCGTGTTTTTTTTTTATTATTTATATTTATGTTTTTGAAATTATAAAATTATGAAATTACATATTACAATAATTAAATGTATAATTGATGCATAATTTCAGCTTATCAATTTAAGAGAAAATGTAACTAACAATATACAGAACGAATGTCATTTAAAAAATCGGAGAACAAATCTTGCGAGTTTCTTCTCATTAATCTCCAGACCTAACCTAACCTAACTTAACCTAACCTAACCTAACCACCTGTACCTTTTCAATAACCATTTACCTACCTGTTAATCCTTTAATGCGCTGGGATACGGTTATTATCGTGGGTAGATCGCGTACTTAAGTCAAAAAAGTCCGGTACAGCGCATACTTAAGGAGCACCCTATAATTAATAATTCTTTTTAAGGATTTATATAATATTAATAATAACTTATTTTTAATTAAAAGCTCAGTAAAGCTTAGGATTACCCGAAGATGAGGGACCCCAGTCTTCTTTAGTTAGCCTTATAAGGCTTACTAATGAAAATACAAGACCTAACCTAACCAATCGTTAGGTCAACTGTACGCCCTTGACGATTGGTTAGGTTAGGTCGTTATAGTTTCGTTAGCCTTATAAAGCTAACTAAAGAAGGGTGGGTGCCCTGATCTTCAGGTGATCCAAAGCTTAAACCTTAAGGGCCAAATTGAATAAAATAAATAGTCGAATTTCACAGTTATATATTTTATGTTAAAATCATTTTAACAACGAAAAATGTCAAATCGGAAAAATTCTATTTATTTTATCAATAAAAGATTTTTCAATTCAATTAATTTCAATTCATAATTAATAAATGGATGAAAGACATTTTGAAGACTTAAATCTACATGGAATAAATGAATAAATGCACAAATATAATAATTGTTTTCTTCCCTATAAATACGGACACTAAATAAACCGAGTCACAACTTAACGTTTTTTTAAACCACAATGCGCATGCGTCTAGGTGCAAAGCATAGAAAACTAACTTCTTATACAAATGAAATGTTTAATTTCTATGCATTTATACACAGTATATGAAACATTTAAGCTCATTTTTCAAATATTTGACCTACCAAGCAAACATTTCAAAGAGCTATTATTCATTTGATAAAGCTAAGTTCATTATGAAATGTCGAGTAGACGTTCCAAATATATGTGACGAAACGTTTAGTATCATTTAGAGCAGCGCTGTCCAACTTGCGGTCCGCGGAATGGAATTTTGCCAAATTTCATTTCTGAATTTTCTTCCCTATTTTGTCATTTCTAGTAGGGAGAACAACATTCAGCGGGTTCCTAAGTCGTATTAACCAACAGTGTATGATTATAAGCAACATCTTGGCCGCGCTTTATAGAAGTTGGACAGCACTGATTTAGAGCATGGGCAGGGAACCTGCTGTCTGCAGACACAATGTGCAATTAAATTAATATCATTTGATTGCGGGAAAGTGATGGGCTTATTGATTTTTGTATTTTTAACCGTAAACAAATATTGGTGCATTACCTTAGTTAAAGTTGATTCGTCCTTGCTTGGTATAAATCTAAACTGTAATTAAATAGGACTTTTATCAATTGCAATTAAATTTATTTGAATTTATTGGAGAAAAAGTTTAGATACGTTAGAATTTAATTTTATTCCAGTTTTATCCGCATTTGGCGTGGATAAAGATGTATTGGTGAAGGTGGAACCAGAAGCCCCCCTTCAAAACGTCCTTGCAACGCCAAATGACTTTCCATCAGGATATGAAACGCATATTTTTGGAAATAAAAAATCTTTTTCTCGGATTAAAATCAACAAATTTTATTCCTAAAGCAAACAAGTAATTCTGTTTTCATCATCAAATTCCTTAATAATGAAAACAGAAGATAAGATTAAGAATATATTTGTGATTTTTATATGAAATTGAATCTTAATAAAAATCTCCATTTTGAACGTTCATTCTGAATAACGTTTATGAGAAATTTGATATTTCTCATCTTACTTCGTTAATAGTCCTTATAATGATTAGGTATTAGTATTATTTCGTGATGAACTATTTTTGAATGGAAATTTTAATTTTTCATTATTTTAAGTATTTATTTTTACTTCATGCTTCTCACTGCATTATAAAAGGCCTATTTTTCATTATTCATTATTCATTATTAATAAATCTATTTATTTGAAGTAATGGGACTAGTACGTTTCATGGACTGCTCTCGATTTTCCTATGAAATTGCAAAAAAGGGCAGTCGATGACCCTGATTTTGTTTCTGCGATCGGTTTTCTTGAGAAATGATAAAGAAAAATGTTATTGGATATTGAATAAATTTATTTACTGAAACGACGCAATACACTCCAACATCTTTTTGAATAAGTCCGAGCTGGTGTGGCGCTTACGCCATACAAATTCACAAAGGTATGAGTCAAGTTCGTCGCGATCTGTTTCGCATCGCAGTTTGTTCGATTGTTTCAATGAATTCCGTTCAAACTAACTTTCCCGTTACGATCGCAGTAGGCCTATTCAAGTGTTGTATCAATACAGTAGTTTTGTATCACCTTGTTATTGTGTTCATTCATATAACTTATTTCGCATCAGGTTAGGTTAGGTTAGGTTAGGTCAGGTCAGGTTAGGTTAGGTTAGGTCAGGTTAGGTTTCTCAAGAAAACCGATTGCAGAAACAAAATCAGGGTCATCGACTGCCCTTGTTTAGAATTTCGTAGGAAAATCGAGAGTAATCCATGAAACATACTAGGTCCGAAGTAATAGTGGAACACAATATACAGGGTGTACATAAAGTCAGGATCTATTTTTGTGAAGCACTTGGAAATTATATGGAATTTTATCATAAAATGATAAAGTGGTAACATTTATTGAATAATTAAGAGTAGGATTCGACGTGACGCCCATCAGTATCCCTGCACAGCTCAAATCGTTCCGCAGCATTTCTAAACACATTCTGGAGCATTTGCGGGGTTATGTTATCTGCAGCAGTTCGTATACGTGTACGTAAGTTTTCAAGACTCGTAATCTTCGTCTGATAGACGTGCGATTTGATAAAGCCCCATGCAAAGAAATCTAAAGGGGTTAAATCTGGTGATCTCGCTGGCCAAGGTCTGTTGCTTCCGCGTCCGATCCAGCGATTTGGAAAACGTCCATTTAGATAACATAACCCCGCAAATGCTCCAGAATGTGTTTAGAAATGCTGCGGAACGATTTGAGCTGTGCAAGGATACTGATGGGCGTCACGTCGAATCCTACTCTTAATTATTTAATAAATGTTACCACTTTATCATTTTATGATTGAATTCCATATAATTTCCAAGTGCTTCACAAAAATAGATCCTGACTTTATGTACACCCTGTATAAAAAGGTACATTTAATTCATAATTATTGTAAATACATTAATAATATATATATATTTTTTCCGACAGCAATCTTTTCAGCTTCAGTTCCTTTGGAACCTCAATTTAAAAAATATCAACATTGAAACCTAATTTAAAATCGAGGATCAATCCCAGAATAGGCACCTGAAATCATTTTTAGGTGCTTAATCTGGGATTGAGGCAAAACACAGGTGCTTATTCTGGGATTGAGGAGAAAAAAATATAAACAGTTTTTAGAGATATAATTTCATTGTTTTTATCAATATTTGAAAAAATCAACTCTAACCTAACCTAACCTAACCTAACCATGAGAGGATGTCGTCGTGAATTATTAGAAACATATCTATACCAATTTATGTGGCAAGATAGATTTGCTTCAGATGGATTCAGAAACATTCGGGCTCATATTGCAGGAATTTATAATATCTAAAAATTTTCTTTATTCATTAAACCACTTTAAACCTTTTATAACTTTGCCTTTATTACATTTGTAATAAACTTTGTATAAACAATAAATTTTGTAATCATCAGGTTTTTTTTATTTAATTCCTTGCAAGGTGCCTATTCTGGGATTGAGGTTGAACGCAGGTGCTTCATCTGGGATTGAGGTACATCAGGTGCCTATTCTGGGATTGACCCAAAATCGGATATCCAAGACAAAACTAACTCAAGGTTGGTTACTTTCTTTTTAAATTTATTTTTAATATTAATTACCAATATATATATTATATATATAATTCTAAGGCATCAATATTACTAAAAATATCAATAATGTATTACTTTTTTGATTCCAATTTAATTAACTTAATAATGGGGTTTATTTTAAGTGTATTTACATGATATTAATTAAGCTCATATATTTATTTCTCGTTTGATTCAGTCAGAAGACCTCAGAAGGATGGGGTATTTCTCCCTACTTCGGCAATCGACATTTATTCATGCCCACAGACTCAACGTTTCGGTTAGTTTAAGTTTAAAAAGGAGTACCTCAATTTCACTTTCATGAAGCTCTAAGGGTACTTGTAGGTTATCTTCCCCCCCCCCCACCAATTTTGACAGAATATTTTCGTTAAAACTAACGAAAATATCACGACTTAACCTAACCAATTATCAAGGGCGTACAGTTGATCTATTATTAATTATAACATTGTTTGTTTCTGGAATAGTATTTACTATTTACTAATAGATCAACTGTACGCCCTTGATAACACTGGTCTGCGTCATTTTTGAGGTCAAGGTTTTTTTAGTTGTTCTTTTATAAGTTTTGCATGCTGAATTCAAAAATGTAACTCATTTTGCTTAATCAGGTCAGGTTTTTATGCTATCCCAATTTTTAAAAAATTAGATAATCGTTATGAAATGAGCAAGTTTATTTTTTTAAAACACTTACATTTTAGCCAAGTGTTAGCCAAGCTCTATATAATAAACAGACACAACTTATTTCTAATTACGATTGTCATTACTGTTTTTCAGCATGAATAGAATGTGCAAGAATGACCCAAACAGGTTCTGCTACATCTGTGGTAAAGTCACTATGTCAGACCGGCAGTCAAACATCACACATTTTGTGAGGAAAAGCTATCACGCCTACTTTGGAGTTAAACTTGGTGACCAGGACAAAGCCTTTGCCCCTCACATATGCTACAAAACGTGCTTTGAAAGTCTGCGGCGCTGGAGCCACAAGAAGGTAGTGTCTCTACCTTTTTGGTGTCCCAATGGTGTGGAGGGAAGGAAGAGATCATACTACTGACTGTTATTTCTGTATGACAAACCTACAAGGTAAGTTAGTATGAATTTAGTATGAATTTCATTTTATACTTACAAAAATATGCCTGACAATATATGAGATATGTCTTTATCTTATCTTTATCTGTCTTTATCTGTCTTTATCTGTTTCCTTTTAGGCACAAATCGAAAAAACAAGCAACACGTAAAGTATCCAGACGTGCCATCTGCCATAAAGCCAGTGCCTCATGGACCAGAAATTCCAATTCCAACACCGCCCGACAACTTTGATTCGTCGTCCGACTCAGATGAAGAAATGGATGACGGTGACATATCTGGTACATACCAACCTACTGCCGAGACAAGTCAACCCAAACTCTTGAGCCAAGCTGAGTTGAACGATTTGACAAGAGATTTGTGCTTGTCCAAAGAATCTGCTCAGTTGCTAGGGTCACGTCTTCGCGAAAATCGTTTGTTAGCTTCAGAAACAACATTCTTCTGGTATCGCAGCCGCGAAGAAGAGTTTCGAGAATATTTCACGTTGGACGAAGAAGCTTCGCTGGTTTACTGTAACAACGTCAACGTCCTCATTGCAGCTATGGGTTTAGCGTATGACCCTACAGAATGGCGGCGCTTCATCGACTCCTCAAGCAGAAGCTTGAAAGCAGTACTACTCTACAATGGTAACAAGGTCGCGTCTGTTCCGGTGGGTCACTCGGTGCAGATGACTGAAAGTTATAGTAACATGGAGCTTTTGCTAACTGCTTTGAAGTACAAACATCACAATTGGATGATATGTGGAGACCTAAAGGTATGTTCGTGTCTACAAAAAAAAATACAAATATATATATATATATTATATATATATATATATAATATATATATATAAAATAAAGTGCTGGGTCTACAAGGCGGCTACACCAAATACCCCTGTTTTCTCTGTCTGTGGGACAGCCGAGCAGACAAGCAACACTACGTACAACGCGACTGGCCAGCAAGACGTGGCCTGGAACCAGGTTCGCACAACGTTCTGTCACACGCTCTCGTGAATCCGCAGATGATTCTACTTCCGCCGCTGCACATCAAGCTCGGACTTATGAAGAATTTCGCCAGAGCACTCAACAAAGAAAGCAGAGCTTTCGCTTTCCTGAATCAGAAATTTCCACGCGTCAGTGAGGGCAAACTGAAAGCAGGTATTTTTGACGGGAGCTAATGAAAGATGCTCAATTCGACGAAAGTCTGAAGGACAATGAGATCAATGCCTGGCTCGCATTCAAGTCCATTGTCACGAATTTTCTGGGCAACCACCGAAGTCCAGAGTACGAACGTGTTGTCGAGGAGCTCCTGCAGAGCTTCCAGGCTCTTGGTGCACGTATGTCCATAAAGATGCATTTTCTCAGCTCGCATTTAGACTACTTTCCGGACAACTGCGGCGATGTCAGCGAGGAGCAAAGAGAGCGCTTCCACCAGGATATTCGAGTGATGGAAGAGAGGTACCAGGGCCGCTGGGATGTGAACATGCTCGCGGACTACTGCTGGTGCCTCAAGAGAGACGTTCCAACTGTGGAACACAGACGAAAATCTTTGAGAAAGCCCTTTCGTCCACATTAACTGTACTCGTGTACCATTTTTTATATACTTTGTACATTTTCTGCCAGTTTAAGTCCGTTTTAAAAAAATAAACTTGCTAATTTCATAACGATTATTTTCAAATTATCTATTTTTTAAAAATTGAGATAGCATAAAAACCTGACCTGATTGAGCAAAATGAGTTACATTTTTTAATTCAGCATGCAAAAATTATAAAAGAACAACTAAAAAAACTTTGACCTCAGGAATTTTTTTTTCAAACGCAGACCAGTGTAATTGGTTAGGTTAAGTCGTGATATTTTTGTCAGTTTTAACGAAAATATTCTGTCAAAATTGGTGGGGTGGGGGGAGATAAACTATAAGTACCGCTCTAAGGCTTATTACACACTAGGAAAAATAACAATTAATTAATTTACTTTTGTAAAATGCAGGCAACTAGTAATGGTGGACGCACGAGACGAACTAAATCTAATTCCATAATAAAAATATTCGGAGCTATTGAAGAAAAGGGACCCCAGCCTTCTTTAGTTGGCTTTATAAGGCTAACTAACGAAAATATCATGACCTAACCTAACCAATCGTCAAGGGCGTACAGTTAACCTAACGATTGGTCGTGATATTTTCGTTAGTTAGCCTTATAAGCCTAACTAAAGAAGGCTAGGGTCCCTATTCTTCAATAGCGCCAAATATTCTTTTTTCTTACTTTTCAGCGAAGATTTAATAATTTTAATCTTAAAATGAATTAAAGAATAAAATACATTTTGTAAAATTTTAATACTTTTTATGGATCATGTCAAGAATAGCGAACCCAATTTTACCATGTGAAGAATAGCGAACCCAAAAATTCCCTTGTCAAGAATAGCGAACCCAAAAGTTCCCATGTCAAGAATAGCAAACCCAATATAAATATCATGTAAAGGAAAAAGTTAAACATGTAATCTTCACTTTATTGATGAAAGAATAAATAAAACAATTTACTGAAATGAAAATGAACCGTATACTAATTTATTAAAAAGGAAATTGAGTGGCAATTGCGTTACAGAAATTAATTAACCTGTTTACTTTATTTCTTTCCATCCACATGAACTGTTGCAAATAACCTGGAAGAAATACATAAAAATCATGAATAAGAATTATTAATACATAAATGAATTAATAATTAAAAATCGGACAATGTATTTAAATCACTGTGACGTCATTAAATTATTGTAAAAATACTTATTTTATTTATTTGCATTTATAAATTTGTTTATATAATAAATATTAAAATATTACAATTTCTCTTATGTTACAACTAGCCTAAGACCCGCCGTTCGTGCGGGTCGCGGGTAGCAAAAATTAACCAAACTATCACGACTTAACCTAACCAATCGTCAAGGGCGTACAATTTAACCTAAAAAAATAAATAAAAAACAATAAATTTTTTTTTATTTATTTATTTTTATATATTAAGAGAAGAGGATTCTTTATACTGTACGGCATTGACTATTGGTTAGGTTAAGTCGTGCTAGTTTGGTTAAATAAAAAAAGACTAATATAAAAGCATTTAATACGTCCTTAACTAATTACTTAAAATTGGGAAACATAAACCTACCGTCTGAAGTTATGAAAATGAGGACTTCCCATGTCAAGCATAGCGAACCCAATTTTACCATGTCAAGAATAGCGAACCCAAAAATTCCCTTGTCAAGAATAGCGAACCCTGCAGGTGTTGGGTTCGCTATTCTTGACATGATCCCTTTTTATGTATACATTTCTTTCATTTGTTCTTCCTAAGACCTACTGATTGCTCCGAAATTCTCGTCGCAGGAGATACGAAAATCGGAATTCATCAGATATATCCATTCGGGTAAAACGGTGACTTTCTACTGCATTAACATCACTTTTATTCATTTCATTAAATTTCTCATTTCATTCATTATACCTTTCAAGGGATTTCAATGTTTTACTATTGAGCCCTTAAGTTCTCTTTAACGCTTTGATAAGATCATTTAATTGGCGTCATATATTTTGTGTTTTTTATAATTACTAAGAATGAAATAATGTATTACATTTTCAAATTGTTTTGAACGAATCAATTGTTCAAAATCCGTGTTTATAGTAAAGGAGATTCAACTATGACCTATTACTTGTTTCTAGATATCAATGTAGCCGCCCTGTCGATGTATATTGTGACATGGAAACCGACGGAGGTGGATGGACTGTTTTCATTTCCCGAGTCAATTAGTGCAGTAGCTTAGACCCTGATTTTTGAAGTAAGTGGACATTCTGGACAAAAGCACCAAACTTGGCTCAAATGTTGTTCAGGACCTTAGCTACCAATTTTTCGCCGGAACCAAGACGCACAACCCTATCTTGGCTGCCATTTTGGAAATCCAAGATGGCTGCCAGCTAGAAATCAACAAACTATTGTGAGGAGTAATTGTAAATAAATAGTCCCTAAACCTACATATTTCGATGCCAGGATTGCTATATTACCCTTAAATGTTTATTTAATGTAAAATATTTAATAATATAACTATATAATATGTGCTTTTCTGTTTTGCAGGTGATTTGTGAACATGGATTGGAGCAAATGCATGGTTTGTCAAGAGAGCAAAGGTGAGACTCTTAAATGTCCACTCAATGCTGTGAGTGGTAAAAAAACTGAAGCATATGCAACATTTATGGAGAATGTCAACGCATTCAAGCAGGGCCGGATTAAGACCTTTAGAGGCCCTAAGCACTTAAAAGATTTTGGTGCCCCATATATATGTAATTCAAAATCTAAACAAAAATAAACCATAAAATAAAATGTTGTTCACTACAAATTCAAACAATGAAAAAAAATAAATACTATATATGAATATATATAATTCAGTTTTCAACAGCTTATAGGCTATAAGTCGCGATTATAATAGTATAATAAATCCATGGTAAATCCGACAATGGAAAATTTCTGTGGTGCCCCCCTTCCCTTGATGCCCTAAGCACGGGCTTATTTTGCTTAATGGTTAATCCGGCCCTGCATTCAAGAATCTTGGAAGACTACCAGTTCCTCTTCTTTTCAATGAAGAGGTGACTGTTGAAGATCTGGTTCAGAATAAAGTTGTGTGGCACAAGTCATGCCATGTTAAATTTAGTAAAGAAAAGCTTGAAAGGGCTACAAAAAAGAGAGAAAGGGCGGATGAAGGTGAAACCAGTTCATCTACGGGGAAGCGGGTTCAGCGGCATCCTATGGACAAAGCAACTTGTGTGTTTTGTCAACAAACACATGGGCATCTTCACGAATTCAGTACATTTGGCGCTGACGTCAATTTACGAATGATGGCTACAGAACTCAGTGACACAGAACTAATGTCTAGAATAGGAGGTGGTGATCTTATGGCCATTGAAGCCAAGTATCGTCTGCAATGCTTGACATTTTATCGGAACCGTTACCGCTCACTTTTGAGACAAAAACAGAGCAAGGAAGAAGGCTATGAAGAAAACTTGATGAAAGCAAAGGCAATAGTTGAGGTCGTTAATCATGTAGAAAATTGCGTGGAAGAAGGAATCTTTCAAATGAAGTTTTCTGTGCTATTTGATCTGTATCAAAAAAGACTTCGGGACTTAGGTATTAATAAGGAAATGAACAGAGGACGATTCAGAGAGAAGATTCTGGAGTATTTCCCATATGCCCAGGAAGTGAGTGATGGCAAGAACAAAATCTTAGTTTTTCAGCAGGGAATTCAGGAAATGCTCAGAGAGACAAATAGACAGAATTTTGAAGGAGATACTATGATTCTTGCAAAAGCTGCTAGAATCATACGCAAGGAAATCGTGAACTTTACTGGATTCAAGTTTGCAGGTGCCTTTCCATCTGGTTGTCAACAGGAATCGGTACCTACAACCTTGAAAACCCTTATATCTATGATCACAAATGGTGCTGACGTGAAGGACCAAACACCAGAAGACTCCCCTGCAACTCTCACTGTCTCGCAACTTATCCTTTTTAATTTTAGGAACAAGCATACATCATCATCTAAGGTTCGCCATTCTTTGGAAAGAGAACCACCATTGCCTCTGTATCTTGGTCTGAAAATTCATACTGAAATTCGGTCAAAATCATTAATTACACAACTATATGAATTGGGTCTCAGTGTGAGTTATGACCGAATTCTTCAAGTCGAAAGCCAACTTGCAACAGCAGTGTGCCAGAACTTCAAGACCAAAGGAGTGGTTGTACCAGCTCAGTTTCGTCATGGACCATTTATTGTTGGGGCACTTGACAATCTGGATTACAACCCATCTAGTACAACTGCCGTTGGATCATTTCATGGTACAGGGATTAGTCTGTTTCAGTTCCCAACTGTCTCAAACTGTGGAACCAAACAAGGTGATCTTGTGCTACCTTCTCTAGGTTCAAAGGACTTGGAGTTACTCATGTCCTACTCAATTGTACCAGCTGTTGCAATGGACAAAACCAAGGTAGAAGTCCTGAAGTTGTCTAATGTGTCTGACCCTATTGAGGGACACTACCATGAAGCATGTTTCCAGGAAAAGGAGTGGATGAAAGAAGCGTTCAGGATCTTGGAGAAAGACACGATAGGGAAGGGTGATGTTATATCATGGTCAGCATACCACGCTACAAGGCAAGAACAAGATGAAGATCAAATGAAAACCCTTTCCTACCTCCTTCCCTTATTCCATGAAAAGGCCGCTAGCAAATACCAGTTGTTGCATTCGATGCACCCCTATATGCCCTTGGTAAATTCATTCAGTGGAAGTGGCCAGACACCCACGGAGAAGACAAGGTCATCGTCATGTTTGGAGGTCTACATACAGAGATGGCCATGTGGAGAACGTATGGAGATTATCTAGAGGGATCTGGGTGGACAAATGCCTTGACACAAGCAGGCATGGCTTCGGCAGGAACTGTTGACTCATTTCTTAAAGCCTCTCATCTTACAAGAACCAGACATGCTCACCAGGTAACAGCTTTGACATTGGCAAAGCTGCAGCATGAAGCCTTTATGGAAACTGTTGGTCCCTATGATGACAAGACAAAGGAAGAGTGGAAGAAGAAGATGGTTCAGGTCAGTCCAACATTCCAATACTGGGAGACAATTCTTCAGATGGAGATAGACGGCCTCATATTCATACGATCACATCGTGCAGGAGACTTTCCATTGTATGTAGAAAGCTTGAAGAAAGTAGTTCCCTGGTTCTTTGCTCTTGACCACCAGAATTACGCACGTTGGCTTCCACTCCACATCCGGGACATGAAGAATCTCCCTCAGCCAGTTATGAATGAGTTTTCACGAAATGGACACTGGGTAGTACACAAGACCAAGAAGAGATTCTCAGCCATGCCTTTAGACCAAGCACATGAACAAAACAATGAGAAAGTCAAAGGTTCAGGAGGCGCGGTGGGTCTGACTGAGAATCCAGTGGCATTCAAGAAGTGGATGGTAGCAGGGCCAGAACAAGCCAGATTGATTACTGAATATGAAGACGAAAACCTTCCAGAAACTGAAGACAACAACTTCCACCACGAAGAAGCACTATCTACACAGAGAAGATTCAAGGATCATGTTTCTAATCTCGTTGAAGTCTTCCGTGATATGGGAAATCCATTTTGTGATAATAGGAATGAATTACTGGCCTTAGACACAAGGAATGTCATGGATGAATCTGTGGTCCATACAGTGAGAACTATAAAGGATTTGGGTAAGGAGCAATATAGCCGATACTACAAAGAAGTTGTCACAGATTGTACAAGGTCAATTCATACACCGATCAAGAAGAACTCGCTTGCCCTCTTCAGATGTCCTCGGCCGAAATCTCAGGTACGGAATGTTGGGGGAATCCAACTACTGAAGAACGATGTTGCTCTATTCTCTCATCTGTATATTGTTATGCAACATCGGCATAGTGACATGGATGCATTCTTCCAACACGAGAATCACCCCTTTCCTTCTTCCCTATC
Organism: Bathynomus jamesi; assembly: GCA_023014485.1. Classification (NCBI taxonomy): domain Eukaryota; kingdom Metazoa; phylum Arthropoda; class Malacostraca; order Isopoda; family Cirolanidae; genus Bathynomus; species Bathynomus jamesi. The sequence continues at coordinate 324,767 of JAJOZX010001337.1, forward strand.
TGATGGTGGGAAATTGCGGTTTGGGAAAAAGTCTGACCTACTGAAAATCATTACATTTGAAAACAAGGACAACCCTCCAGATCCTTTTGATGTGAAACTTCTTGATGGAGCTGCCATCGTCCATTTGCTGTCTACTGCAGGTGTTACCAACTTTGAAGAGTATGCAGATCGTGTATTCGTCCCTTATCTCATCAAACAGTTAGAAACTTGCCAGCGAATTGACATCGTCTGGGATACCTACACTGCAAGCACCTTAAAAGAGACTACCAGAGAAAAGGGGAAAAGGAAGCAGAAGAAAGGTTGAAGGAAAAACCAAATTACCCCTAAATTGGCATGACTTCCTTCGAGACTCTAGAAACAAGCAAGAACTGTTCGCTTTCCTATCAGACAAGGTTGCTGCAATGGAAGTTCCTAACAACAAAGAAGTTGTTATTACATCAGGACCTGAAGTCATCATCAATGGGGCCGACCGCACAATGCCAAGATGCGACCATGAGGAGGCAGACACTAGACTGTTCATTCATCTTCATGATGCAATAAAGAAGGGCACATTAACTGCATGATCAGAACTGTAGACACGGATGTTATTGTCATTCTAATAGGAAAATTCCATCACTTGACGTCCATAAGATCTGAAGTAAATATTTGGGTTGGTTTTGGCACTGGGAAAAACTTCACTTACCATCACATTAACACAATCTGTGCCTCTTTGGGTGAAGAGAGATGCACATCCCTACCACTGTTTCACTGCTTCACGGGATGTGATACAACATCATCCTTTTACGGAAGGGGCAAGAATACGGCATGGGCAGCATGGCACCATTACCCTGAGGTAACACAAGCATTCACATTCATGGCACGAAATCCATTTGCAGATGTTGACGCCGAAACTCCCCTTCAAGCTTCTTGAACGGTACACAGTTGTCCTCTATGACAACACCAGTGACATTGAACGTTAGATGAGGCAAGAAAGGTCATGTTCTGTCAGAAGGGAAAAACTATGGAGACTATCCCACCAACTCAGGATGCTCTTCTCCAACACACCAGGAGGGTCACATACCAGGGAAGAATATGGTCGACCTGTGAGAGAAGTGAACAGAATCTTCCAACTCCTGAAGGATGGGGATGGACCTTTAGCGAAGAGTCCCAGTCATGGACACCAGTTTGGACCACAAGACCAGTAGCATCTAAAGCTTGCAGCGAATTGGTCAAATGCGGCTGCAAGAGCAAGAGTGGATGTGGCACCAGGTGTGCTTGCAAGAAGGCCAGGTGGAAGTGTACAGAACTGTGTAGCTGCAACTGTGCAGTTTAACATATAGCGTCGAGCGGGGTGAGTTGGGACAGTTCGGGACAGGGGGTGAGTTGGGACAGTAGGCATTGCAATGCTAAATGCCAAGATATTTCAATTTTATGGTACCCATTTAATAGCCCTGCCCTTACTCTACAAATGTTGTTAATACAAGTTTTCTATAGAACCATGAATAATGCATGAAAATTGTGCAAATATGAAAGGGTAGCATTTTGACCTTTGTAGAATTTCATTTTTAAAATGCACATATTTTGCCAATTTTCCTCTCCCACATTCAGTTATAGAGCTAAAGGTCTACTTTTTGGTGTGTGAAATCTTCAATTGTTATAGTTTCGTTGATTTTTCTTAAACATGGTTTTCTTGAACATGGTTTTTGTGTTAAAATATTCACGATTTTCACTGTATATGTTGTACGAAGTGTGATTTCTGCAGTAAACATACTTCTGATCAGCTTAAAAGTTGTTTTATTGATCTGATCATGCCAAAAAACATATAGTTTGATGCCAAACATGCCAAGGGAATTCTCTATTGAAACTTATATCAGAAATTCCATTTTGTCTATGGCGGCCATCTTGAAATCCAATATGGCGGCCAAGTAATGGTCTCTGAAGGTGGTTCCGGGGATATTTTTAATTGTTGGTCCAAAATATACAAGTAGGGAAAGTTTGGTGCTTTTGTCCGGATTGTCCACTTCAACTTGTTTAGCTGCCCTACTAAATGTGTCGAAGCCAATTAACTTCACTCGGAACTGGGCCGATTACAAGAAGAGGTTCGGAATGCCAGGCGAAGAACATTGGTTAGATAAGAACTGAGAGCTTTGTGGCTTTGTTCACATCTCATTGACTAGATTTAAATGCAGTCATTGTTTTTCCCTCATCAGCTGTGAGAAGGGAAAGAAGAAGAGTAAACAGTCCGTTATACGTAATTTCTTTAAATTGATCATTCTCTATTTACCCTGATAGTGTTATATTCTTCATCCCAATTATCTCCCAATAAATGATCCCCATTATTAATAGATCTTCTTTTATGTTATGGAATATTTGTAGTAGATATTATAGTTGTTTTATATAGTTACTCTGTTTAATAGTTATATTTATGTACCTCATGATGCCACCCCAAATTATGCATCCTTGCTTATCTTTAATTAATTATTATCACAAAGAAATGAAAACGTACAAATTTTATCTCACCATCGGAATTACATTCTGAGGATGGAAGTCAAAGATGGATTCGGAAGAGAAATTTGGGGCGAGTGGAATGTGTTCAAAGTGGACTCGGAGGAAATGAAGTAACATTTTATACTTATTATTTTTTTATGATTGATAGTTTGAACCACTCTAGAAATTGATATTATGAATGCATTTTCAAGTTTCATCTATCTTTAAAGGAATTAAGACCTCAAAACATGAATGAAGTCTTCAAATTTTGAGGTTCGTATTCTCAAAATTTGAGTGAAAATCATTTCAATATATTTGATTTGAAGATTACTCTCTGTATTAATATGGTAAAAAGTTTAATTATTTTTATATTATCGAAAGATTTTCAGCCATTATATATATCCACGTTTTGACAAGGAACATGATTAATTCTTTCATTATTTTAACATTAAAGTCTGCTGAAAAGCAAATGAAGGAAAATGTCGAAGTTTTTAATGAAATTTTGTGTATATTATTTTAGTTTTCACAATAATTCTTCAGTCTAATAAATGTAAACTATGAAAGTTTTATGTTATAAAATGAAAATTATTTTACTGTATTCATATAATTAAGGAGAAATCTCAATTATCCACATAATTAATTATTGTACTTGGTTGAAAATGGTACTGTAATTGTTTAAAGGAATTTCTTCATATTACATTTTTCATTAATAATTTACAAAATTATATTAAATTTATGAAGATCTGCTCTACAATTCAGTTTCTTTTTATTGAAGCAGCTATCTTTCCAAATGTGGCAACCAGTTACCTATCAGAAGTGATGCAGTCCTTCTATAATTGAACGCGTAGAAGTAGAAGTAATTCGAGTGCATTTAGAACGCTAAAATTCCAGACGTGATATGTGAGTCACCTTTGATCACGGTTTTCTTCTTCCCACAAAGTGAGATTGAGATTTTGGTTATTTGAATCACTTCGGTGGAACGCACTCTGCGTACGGAGTACGTATTCAAGTACTTCAGTCTTTTTTGGCAAAAGAAAACAAATCGGTAAAAGACGCACTTGAATCAATTTCACTTCCAACCGTCCAGTTGCTGAAGCGGGAAACATATTTTAACTGTTCGCAAATATCTGTATTTTAAAATTTTAAGAACTTCTTCATAACCTTTTCACTTTTGTTCTCGTCTTGTTAATTTAAGTAGAGAACAGCCTCAATGATCCCATTTTTGGAGCTGAAAACCGTGGTGACATTTAAATTTCTCTTCAGATACAAACTTACGGCAACGAATTACAATGCTAAGAGTACGGCCTACGATCGATTCAGTTACGTGAATGGCAACTATTTCTCGATATTTGAGAAATAAAGCTGGTGTGTCTCATTTTTAACTTATTGTTTTTCATTAATTTTTATAGTTTTGATCTATAACTATATTCAAGGGTCTTAGATATTATTTAGTTTGGATCACTTGAAGATCAGGGCCGGCAGCCTTCTTTAGTTAGCCATATAAGGCTAACTAACGAAAATATCACGACCTACGACGTACGTAAACTGTCCGCCCTTGACGATTGTTTAGGTTAGTTCGTGATATTTTCGTTAGTTTGCCTTATAAAGCTAACTAAAGAAGGCTGGGAGCCTTGATCTTCAGGTGATCCTTTAGTTTTAATACATAACAAATCTCATGAATATATTGCATCCCATTATCATATCCTAAACTAAAATTAACAGGCTTTGTCTTCTCTTTCACTCCCTTCATGTAATTTATATATATTAATTTTAATACAAATATTCTACGACCCACTAGCAAAAACCAGCTGCGTTGTGGATAATAAAGGAGGGTGTTGGTATAATAACTGCCATTACAACCACCTAACAGGTCGTCATGGCAAAAAAAGATTTGTCAGGAATAATAATAGCTCCTTGGTCAAAACTGGATATCACCAGACGGTATGCAACATGGCTTCAACTGAAAATTCGACCACAGATTTGTAGCAACTCAATTTCAGTCGCCAAACTGAACACTCACAACTGTGCTTTCAACTAAAATCTCTATCAGCCAAAGGAAATATTTTGTTTCCGATATGGTATGACGTCATGAACTTTATTTTGGAATTATATCTGAAAATTTCTAGATTTAAATTCTAGTTAAAGAACAACGTGAAGAGTTCGTTAATATGAGGCTTAAATACAAAAACAATTAAATAATCTTTAATATTTTGTAAAGAAAATTGTATTGCATACTATATTTTAAACATATGTTTAAAGTTTGCTTGTTTGTACAAATCCTACGAAAGCTTAACATTACAATTATTAAAAATGTAATATTGTATACATAATATACTATATTTTTTGAACAACTAAACTTTAATTTCATTACTACTCAATCAATAACTTTTTACAACAGTAGTTTTCTGTATCAAATTATTATTAAACTGTTAATGAAACTAGTTTTTCATAAAAACATTTTAAATGTTTGCAATGACATTGTGATATTTACATGGAAAATATGGAGCACTATCAAATGTATTCCTACTTTTTACTTTTGTTTTATTCACACCGATCATCTTGATCCAATAGAAAGAGGGACAGCATGGGTGAGAGGTACTGTGAACACTTAAACAATTGGAAACTTTAAGACAAAAGAAAGGAAATCACTGAACGTCTTCCCTCTTCATAAAACTACATAATCCCTATATAGGATTACCAGATGTCCGGCAAAAGGAGGACATGTCCTCCTTTCCAATCTCATGTCCTCTGTCCGGCAGGCATTTTAAATATGTTGATATTGTCTGGCTTTTTACTTAGATATGATCTAGACTTAAAAATAAGCTTCCCACAAGCTCAAACAACCTATTTAATACGTGACACATTCTCCTTTTACCGAACGTCTGGTAACCTTATCCCTATAAGAAGTGCACACTTTGAGTCCTACCTTTTGTAGTTTTTAAGTTGGTATAAAACAACCAAAGACTTTGGTGACAATAATAAAATGAAGAAAAATGTTTGTCAGTTAATTCGATATTCACAACAACTCTTTATACCAGCTCGTTTCAGAGTGAACAATTGAGACTCAAAATGAAAGCAAACTGAATGAAATGAGAATCATATTTTCCTCTTTTTCTAGCATCAATATAATCAGAATGTTGTAATTGGCAGCTTGTATTTTAAAATGTTCTCTTTTAAATTACGCTCATTGTATTACTGGAACATACAAATTACATCTAAATTATGTTCAATTTGGGCACGATAAAAGCAAAATTCACATTTCATTAAATCTCGTATTTTCATTTTTCTTAAATTGATAAGAATTACCATTAAAATTGAAAATATCATCTACCTGATTTTAAATTCAGTATATTAAAGTAGATAAACAACAATTAATTTAATAAGTTTAAAACTGTATCAATGAAATAAGTTTACATAATAAAAGTTGTTTTTAGAAAAATATTTGGGGTATGATTCAATAAAGCGCTTTTACAACATTTATCACATTACATTACACCAATTTTCAATTCGAAAAAAGTAAAAAAGGTAAAAATAAAAAATTCCAAAAGTATAGTAGATTTTGCATCAAAGTAATTCTTAAATTTTAGAAATAAATGAATGAACCTCTCCACTTTAATTAAGATTGTTCCTCTTCAGTGGCAATTTGTGTTGGAGTTTGTGGTCAAGTGTGAAAGAAAATCCTTCATGTTCCATGATCATTGTACAATGATTATCTCTCCTTCTGATGTACAAACAACGTCAAAGTGGCTATACTCCGTCATTTCTATATAATGTAGCAACACACATGTTCAAATGTTTTGAAACTGAGTTCGAATAAATTTTTTATAAAGTGAATTGAAAATAATACGAAGTGCACTGCCCACAGTATAATGGTATAATGAATCACAATAGAACTTAATTATCCGACATAAGAATGACTTTAGATATATTCTTATGACTTATGGTTTGTTGGAGACCATGAAAAATAATAATGTGCGACAATGGGAAATAGCGCCCCATGCAAAAGCATGTATTCGGCGCCTCTCCCGTTCTCCTGTGTTTTAGGATTCCAGAATTGTTAGGTATACAATTTTCAATATTTTAATTGAATTAAATTTGTTTACAATTTACATTAGAAAGCCCCAAACATTACAGAAACATTCAAAAGGAGTCTTTTCGTCTTAGCAACCGCAAATTCTGATATCGCAGTGACAGGTCTATACTATTAACAACAGGATGAAAAACGAAGAGAGCCTGTCATCGCCAATTGTCGATGGCAGGTAAGTCTTTGTGAATTTCAACTTCCAGATGCTCCGCTCGTCATTCACCACTTAGAAGGGCATCCTGAGTGATACCCTGATGTTTGAGAAGGTTGTCACAACTTTCATTGTTTAAAATAAATTGAAGAAGTTGTTGAGGAGCGTGGCAGTCCTTTCGCAGTGAAATACTAAGACGAGATACGCGACTAGGTCAAAACCGTTAATGTCACAGCTCTATCTGTCTGTAAACGCGTGATGGAGATCACTGCAGTGCTTCATGAAAGTTTTCTTGTGAAGAAGTCGTTCCAGGTCATAAATAAATCCCCAAAGGTCCACATATTGGTTCGTATATTATTCAAATATGAACGTGGCTTTCGGGTTCGTTACTGCTTCATCTTCACCTTCATATCTGAATTGGCGTTTATTAAACGAATATGTAAAATGGCCTTAAACATTGGGTGACAACTAGATTTTTCCTCATTTTCTTTGGCTTTTATCAGTGTTCCTTGGTAACCGACGCCGATGTAGTTTTGAACGAAGTCACCGCACACTTTTATCAGATTTGTGGTTGAAACAATATCCTCATTCTTGCTTTGCACGATCTTGCTCTCTACATTTAACGGAAAAAAGGATCTACAGATCTACAGAAGCTAAGGCTAACAAAGACCCTAAGATCCACTCTAAGGTTAGCCCGAGAGAAAGGAAAGAGTAGGGGGTTAAGAGAAGAGAAGAGAATAAGGGGTTAAGTAAGGAGGAACACCTATCACTCGTGGGTTAACATTCATTCAGAAAAAGAGGAAAAAGACTCACCATCATCATCCGCCGGCCACTGCCGACAAGTCAGAAAAATAGTCGGAGAGAATAGGAGAGGGGTGAAAGATGAAAAGAAGTAAAATAAGAACGCTTACAAACCATGCAAACACAGTCTTAACTCACTGTCATACCATGCAAGCTACAAACATGCAAGAAAAGAGTGTTACAGACATGCAAAGTAAGGAGAGGATAAAAAAAAAGGAGGTAGTTAAACAAAAAGTGGGTTAGTTTACTCTACGAGCTACATCTACGTTCGTGTTAGTCTAATTTTTTGTTATTTTATTGCTGGCATCACACGCTGGCATGTCACAAGCTGGCATTAATCGTCAACAGACTCATCCTCGACCACCACCCCCAGAGCTCCTGTTGCTAAATGTTTTTTTTTATTTTAAACAAAGTTAATATTTTCAAAATGTCTGTCAAGACGGTTCTTAAACACATTAACACTGGTAGAGTTCACGACGGGCGCGGGAAGATTATTCCATTTATCAGTTACTTTAAACGTAAAGAAGTTTTTAGCGATATTAGTAATGAAACGCCTGCCACGCAACTTAAATCCGTTATTACGAGTATTACTATTATTAAAAGTGAAAAATTTGTCAAAATTTACGTTATCGATGTTATTAACGATTTTGAAAACTTCAATAAGCTCCCCCATAATCTCCTAGTTTCGAGTGAATACAGGTCTAACTCTATAATCCTATATTCATAAGGCTTGTTGCGCAATGACAGAATTAGTTTCGTGGCACGACGCTGAACCATTTCTAACCTATCAATATCCTCACGCAAGTACGGGCACCAAAACTGAACGACATATTCTAAATGAGGCCTGACTAGGGACTTGTAAAGGGGCAATATAATATCCTTCGATTTAAATTCGAAATTACGCGCTATGAAACCTAACATCCTATTAGCTTTTCCGCAAGACTCCAGGCACTGGTTCCTAACCTTTAACTCCTTAGATACGCGTACGCCTAAATCTACTTCCTCGTCAACGCTCGCCAACTCCCTATCATCCATCGTGTACGTGTAATTATTGTTACCAGAACCTACATGCAAAACTTTACATTTCTCTACGTTAAATTGCATCTGCCACTTATCCGTCCACTCCATAATCCTATTGACATCGTCTTGGAGCCTATTTCTATCGTCCTCGTTAACAACCTTACCGCCTATTTTAGTATCGTCCGCGAATTTTGACACGTTACTAGTCAATCCTACATCTATGTCGTTAATGTAAATTACGAATAGCAATGGGCCTAACACTGAACCCTGTGGGACACCGCTACGTACATCTAACCACCCCTATTCACTACCCTACCATTAACTACGACCCTCTGCCTCCTAGCACGAAGCCATTCTTCTAACCAGTTAGCTACCTGACCGCGTATACCGTGTGCTTTAACCTTCGCAATTAATCTTCTATGCGGAACTGTATCGAACGCCTTTTTAAAATCTAAATAAATAACGTCAGCCGCTCTATGCCTATCGTATTCGCGCACTATTTCGTTATAAAATTCTAACAAATTAGTTAAACAAGACCTATGGCGTCGAAACCCATGCTGACTACTATTAATCAAATCTCTACTTTCTAAGTGATCGATGATACGATCCCTAACTACGGATTCCAAAAGTTTACCGACAATTGACGTTAAGCTAATGGGTCTATAATTGCTAGCTACTGTGCGGTCGCCTTTTTTGAAAATAGGCGTGACGTTAGCTAATTTGAAGTCTTCAGGAATAATCCCCGTTTCAAGTGACTCATTAAAAATCTTCGTTAAAGAGCCTACGATAACGTCTTTCAAATCTTTCAAATGCCTGGGATGAAAAGCGTCAGGGCCTGGAGCCTTGCTAACTTTTAGCCTATCGATATAATGCGCAATCTCACCCTCGTAAACAGTTATTTCATCCAAAATAGTCTGGCAACTAAATGGAACGATATCGTCCACGTCGGTGACATTATTTAAGTCTTCTACGGTAAAAACTGTCGCAAAAAAGTTATTGAAAATACCCGCCATCGCCTGAGCGTCAGAAGCCAAAGCGCCGTTAACATCCACTAGAGGGCCTATGTTATCTTTTATCTGCTTACGATTATTGATGTATTCAAAAAACTGTATTGGATTATGTTTACTATAAGCAGCTATAAGTATCTCTAAATTACGCTTAGCATTCCTAACTGATCTTTTAACCTGACGTCTAAGCTCGATATATCTATTAAAGTTAGCTGCCGTGCCATTGCGCTTCTTAAATCTATAAGCTCTATTACGCTCGTCTATGAACTCGCCTATTTCCCTAGTCCACCACTTGGGCCTACCATGATTTCTAGCGCGCTTGGGCCTACGAGGAATAAACTCCCTTTCAATATTCCTAAAACTTTCTTTAAACGCCACCCAATGCAAATCTGTGTCATTGCCCATAAATAAGTTATCCCAGTCCACTAATCTCATCCTATCCGCAAAACTATCAAAATTAGCCCTACGAAAATCAGGGACTTCTATTACGTTACTATCCTTAGTGTTTTCTATCGATAACTTAAACCTAAGAATTTGATGATCACTACATCCTAAACTCTCGCCGACTTCTAAACCTTTGACTATATTCTCGCCGTTCGTCATCACCAAATCTAAAATATTGTCACCGCGCGTTGGTTCGGTAACCATCTGTCGTAAAAAATTATCTTCCATGAACTCAATCAATCTCAAACCCTCCTCATTACCAGTAAAATTCTCGTAATTAACATTAGGGCAGTTAAAGTCTCCGACAATTATACTATTCCGATTTTCAATAAAGTTACCAAGAAGTGAGTAAAATCTAGTATCTGTATCGAGGGGTTGAACGGAGGTCTTAACAACAACAAAATTAAAACTAATACTACGCGCCCTAACTTCAACACATATCGCATTAATTGCTGCCGGAAATCTAACTTAACCTCGATAGCCCTAAGGGAATTACGAATGTACAGCAAAACGCCGCCACCAAACCTATGTAACCTATCATTAGTAAAGAGTTTAAAACCCGGTATATCAAGTTCCCCCAACAAGTCCCGAGTCACGGTATTTAACCAAGTTTCAGTGATAGCAACTATATCATAGTTGCCGGAATAAATTATCGCCTTAAATTCATTTAATTTATTTCTAATACTACGCGCGTTACAATAAAAGACGTTTAAGTTATTTTTTACCACGGGCCCGCGTTTTAACTATTTTTACGTCGGGCCCGCGTTCCCCGGACCCACAACGTTTAAAGAAGGCTTCGACCTATACAGCTTTCGAACGTTTTCATCAAATAACCTACCTAGCTTAGCATTACCTATTTCATTAAAATGCACCCCCCATCTTTATAAAAAGGCTAGGAACAATGAATTCTGACCACAGCTTTACGAAGGGTACATTTCCTCAGCACAAATCTCTTCTAATTTATTAAAAAATATTGTTTTAGACGTAATCTAAGACCCAAACCGTGCCTAGGGGTAATACCTAGAACTAAAGACCTATCTCACCTCGCCTTCAGGACTAATTAACCCCATATATCTCTCAAAAAGGTCAGGCACTCTCGTATCGGGCCTATACGAGTCGTTGCCTCCTACCATCGTCACCAACATCGAGTGACGGGATGTACCACATCATAATGGAGATGAGGAAACTAAATTCGGTGAGGGTGAACGCTTCATGACAAATGCCTGCCTCTGCTTTCTCCGATTCAGTGAATGGAATAAGGGTATAATGGATTTCAACTGTCTGGTATCAAACAGCTTTAAGCCTGTCGACTATACACGACTTTCGCGTGCTGACTTCACAGTGAGATCCTTAATATGGTCTGAAAGAAACTTCCAACGGTAAACAAAGGCAGAAAACACGACGTAAATTCTTTGTAGAAAGCCGAAGATGTACACTGACTCCATTGAAGATGATACAGCAGTAATCACAAGATGCGAATCTCATTCCCATGAAACGAAAAACACTTTCGTTTCTAACAAGAATTCTGTCTTCTACATCGTTATTTTGTTCCTGAAGAGCAACTTTGCAATCTGGTGTGTCAATAAAACTAATCGCAAAATACATTTTCTCAGAATGGCTCTAATCAGGCGTACAATGCATGCAGTACTTCCCTTCTTTCAGCTTTGCAAATACATCTTTTACAAGTTTCTTTGCAGGTAATACTATTTTTCATTCTGGACTCCTTTCTTTGCATTAATCCATCACATCCTTGGAAATCATGCAAGCAAGTGGTCCTTCATCATTTCGCTTCGTCGTATTCTCCAAGTATTGAACTAAACCCAGGAGTTTACCGTTATTCTACGTGAAGAGTCTGTTAGATGAGCTTCGGGAAGCCATATTATGCTTCAAGAGGAAGAACGTTATCCTTGTGAGCCGCTCTAGAAATTTCATTCATCGCTTCCTCTTATCTTGGATTGTGCCTAAAGCTCTAAGTAAATGCAATCATCCTGTTTCATCCTTCGCTCTGCTTCAAGCCATATTTTATATGAATCAAAATGACTAGGCGACTTTTTGTGGCACATCAGAATTACTGACATATGCCCCAATCACTCGACCCATCAATTGCCAGGGACAAATTTATTTTAAAGTCGAACAGTTTGTAACAGAAAGCAAATTTTTTCCGTGGACTTCCAATGAAGCTGACAGCACCACATCAGGATGTTAGCGTTTTCAAGTTTTCTCTCTAGATGCTTCGTAGAAAACTGGCGTTCATGCTCAGCCAGGAAAAGAGTTATACCACTTATGTTTGGTGGTCCATCGGTCACAAGCAGGTCTCGAATTTTATTCGTGAGACTTGTCCACAAAGTAGAACCTCCAATGCTTTTTATCGTTTCCTCTTTATCAACAATGGCATTATCATCGTTTTCCCATGTGTTTCATCCTCTGTGAACGAGTTCCTACTCAATGAAAGGTTGTCGTTGCTAGATCGTTATCTCTACTTTGCTCTTGATTGCATCTTACGGAACGTTGAGAATGTTTTGTCTCCTTTCTAAAATCCAAACAGAAAAAATAGATTTTCAGATTTTTCCACATCATTTGCAGTCATTTGTTTTAAGTTGAAGCGCAAACAGTGTCAAAAGTACAATTTTTGGAAATATCGTCATATCTCGACGATATTTCCAATTTGAATATGGCGTCCGCCTAGACGCGGCACACAGCACTCTGGCAGGGCATGATGACAATGAACGTCATGTAACGATGGGAACGTAGAACTTTACGTGGACTCGAGACACCATACGTTATATACTCTGAACGCAGATGACGGTTACCTATTCAAATTCTGAACAGACAGAACGTCGTTTAACCTCACTAATCTATCGGGAAACGGTGTTAAATACTTTCTCTCTATTATATTTTAGTTAAACATTTAAGTGAGGGGGCTGTTTGCGCTCCTACTTTTTCCTACCCTTTATACCCTTCCTCCATTAATCCAATTTTTCTTTAAATTTCCTACTGTTCTGTTTTGAGGAAATTATTGGCAGTCCTCAACAGTTGTAATTAAATTGACACTGATTAAGTGATTTTTTTCGAATATAACACTGAGCATTCTAAATTCATCTGTTTTCAATTTTCACGGATTCTACTTGGGACACATATATATATATATATATATATATGATACACACAGATCGTGCGAGTGACTCTTTGCGAGGAGTGACCCGTTGCCCACGTCGGGCGAACATCATGAAAAAGAAAAACTATAGTGTTTGTCATTTACCATTACTTATTTGGACTGTAGTGGATTTAATTTTCCGAGAAGAGTTCCTTGTTCCATGCATGGTCTGTGTGTATCATAAAAAACCTCAGGGAACCATTCTGAGTTCATTCCTATATATATGTATACATAACCTTTGGTTTGCTTCCGCCTGAATTGTTCATTCTGACGAAGGTCAAGCTTTTCACTCCACCTTAGACATACAGTTTAACGTGGAATCCGAACCACGCCCCACCAGCAGCCCAGCGTCTAGGCCTCCCAGGGTACCCATTTATCTACCAACAACGTTCTTTATTGTGTGGAAGGATGAACCAGCTGGGTTTTGCTACGCGCCGTCTGCCGTCACCAGGTCTCGATCCCGGGGCCAGTGGATTCGTAGTCAGCTACGCTAACCACTACTTCACTCAATATATATATATTATTATATATCATGTATGTGTGTGTCTGTGTGTGTGTCAGATACTCTGCAACATATGAATTAAACACAATAGCACAGGGTGTTTCATAACATGTGGGACGCAGTTTCAGGATGGATTCAGGACCTGATAACAATGAAAAAAGTTTATATAAACATATGCCCGAAATCGCTTTGTTTCCGAGTTACAGTTTGTGTTCCAGCAATTTTTTCCACAAACTGTTTACAAACACTGCTTGCCAACAATGTTTGTGAGTGTGTACGAGACTTATTTCATGTATGGCCTGCCGATTGTAATGTTTCCTACACTCTAGGACATGTTTCAGTATCGTTCAGTGTAAGCCATCAGTCATTCAGAGGTGCATCGCGGTGTTTCACTGTTCGTATTCGTAACTTCTTATTGTGAATAAGTGCAGTCCAGTGAAAAAAAACTTAAAAGTTTTTGTGCTTTCAGTGATAGTGTGGCATTTGAAGTGAGAATGGAGCTTATTCAAACAGGAATGGCAGACATGCATCTCATGTAGACTTTCCGAGTATAATGGGGCCGCAGCAAGACGTCTGTATGCGGAAAGGTTTCCGAATCGCCGTCTGCCAAATAAGGAGACATTTCAGAGAATAGACGAGCGTCTTGGTGATACAAGATCATTCAACAAGCGAGTTTCAGATGGTGGTAGACCAATCAGCACCAGAACTGTTGAGTTGGCGAATCGTGTGGAGGAACACCCTGGTGTCAGCAGCAGAGGGTGTAAGATACACAAACAACTGTGTGGAGAATTTTACGGGAACAACAGCTTTACCCATATCACATTCAGAGAGTACAAGGCCTTACTGAAGCTGATTTCCCACCACGAGAGGCTTTTTGTACTTGGTTCCTTCAACAGTGTGCTGCGATCCTCTTTTTCTATCCTCCGTGTTGTTTTCTGATGAGGCTGCCTTCACAAGAAATAGCGTGATCAATTTTCACAACACTCGTCACTGGGCCGAAGAGAATCCGCATGCCATCATCCAGTCAAGGCACCAACAACAATTTAGTATCAATGTATGGGCCGGACTTATTGCCGACAACTTAATCGGTCCTTTTATTTTGCCTGGAAGATTAACAGGAGAATCCTATTCCAATTTTTTAAGGAATGATTTAAGCGATTTATTAGATGAAGTTCCTCTTGGTGTCCGACGTCGTATGTGGTTTATGCATGACGGCGCTCCACCTCATTTTAGTCGAGTAGCCAGACACTATTTGGATGACCATTTCCCTGATAAATGGATAGGCCGTGGAGGACCCATTGCTTGGCCTGCTCCCTCCCCGGCCTGAATTCACTCGATTTTTACCTGTGGGATCATCTGAAATCCATCGTTTACGTGACACCCATTCACAATGTTGAAATACTTCGTCAACGTGTAGAAAAAGGGTGCCAGAAAATCCGAGCAATACCTGGAATGTTTAAACGCGTCAGGCAGTCTATGACGAGGCGTGGTCAGGCGTGTATTCAAGTGCAAGGTGGTCATTTTGAGCACTTCCTTTAAAGGTAAGGCTGTAACTCGGAAATAAAGCGATTTCGGGCATATGTTTATATAAGTTTTTTCATTGTTTTCAGGTCCAGAATCTATCCTGAAAGTGCGTCCCGCATGTTATGAAACACCCTGTAGATTATACCTTTAAGCGTGTTGCTCATAAGGCGACCTTACGCAAAACTATTCTGCTTTCACGTGGAATTATTAATGCTTCCGTGGTCGGAGCTCTCCGAGTGCAACACTGAGGTCATTCTCTCGAACATGAAGGTGTACATTCCATATTCTATTCATAGAATTGCTTTAACTTGGCTTGTTCTAATACTATCCACAACAGAGAGTAGACTTTCAGAAGGTACCGTCGTCATCTAACTCCTGACTCTCACTTAGTTATATTTTTGAACGAAATCGTGCAAAATCTGTTTTTCGACTTTGATAAAAATGTGAAAACCTATCCAATTCTAATTCTTTTCGCTCTTTCTGTCACGTAGCCAAGAACCTCCACACCAACTTTAATTCTTCTTCTTTCTATCCACTTTTCCGTTTTGATGGCTTAG
Organism: Bathynomus jamesi; assembly: GCA_023014485.1. Taxonomy (NCBI): domain Eukaryota; kingdom Metazoa; phylum Arthropoda; class Malacostraca; order Isopoda; family Cirolanidae; genus Bathynomus; species Bathynomus jamesi. Next base: position 340,477 of record JAJOZX010001337.1, read on the forward strand.
GAGCCATATCTTCTCTCGATAAAGCTGAATTCTTCGCTCAAACTTTCCCCCCCAACTCAATTCCGGTTCTGTTCCTCTATCACCTCCTCCCTCTGAATTAATTATATCTAAAATTAGAATCTCTTCCAAAGATATTTTTATTTCCCTATTTGGTCTTAATTCTAGGAGGTCGTACGGTCCTGATGATCCTGCTGTTGTTCTCAAGAACTATGCATCTGTGGTGACACCCTGCCTAGACAAACTCTTTCATCTTTATCTTTCATCTGGTAATTTTCCTTCCTGCTGTCCTTCCTTCCTTCCTGCTGTCTCAAAGAAGGGTGACCTTTTCAATCCTCCAACGCTCGTCCAATTATTTTGATTTCTTGCTTTTCTAAAGTTTTTCAATCTATCCTAATTAGGAAATTTCTTAAACACCTCTCTTCTCACAATCTTCTCTCAGGTCATTATAGGTTACCTAAGCGATGCTTCACCGGCGATCTTCTGCATATCTCTCTAACTCTTCGCCATCCTCATTTCTGGATTTCGGTGAAACCTTTGCTATTGCGTCGGGCATAACAAAAGCTTTGGTACTCGTAGAATCTGGTACAAATCCTTAATTTGAAAATTGCCATCCTCCGGCTTGTATCCTTGTATCTGTAACTTCATCTCCAATTTACTTTGCAGCCGATCTATAGCTGCGGTCTTAGATGATCACTATTCATCTCCTAAGCTATTAATAGTCGTGTTCGTCAGGGCTTTGAACTGTTGCCCACTCTTTTCCTTTTATTTATTTATGATCTATTAAGTCGCACTTCTCATTCTATTCATTCCTATGCCGATGATTCCATTTTTCACTTCTCCACCCGCTGTATAATGTGTCCCTCTGAACAGTCACTCCGTCTCCATGCTTAGTGTTGGACGGCTATAATGCACTTACAGTAACCTATGATCTTTCTATGATACTTTCTCTGATTGGAGCAGAGTAAACCTTGTGGCTTTCAATGTCTCAAAAATTAAGGTCCTTCATCTGTCTAGTCGTCACAATCTTAAACTCGACTATCTTCTTACCTTCAACAATACACAACTCAATCCTTCCTCTTCTCTTAATGTTCTTGGCGTTTCCTATTCTCGTGATGTTTCCCGGAAAGATCACTTATACTCTCTTCCTAAAACATCTTCTAAAAGGGCTTACCCGCCCCTGTATAGAGTACTTTCTCATGTGCTCGGGATGGAATCATAGGCTTTGAATCTCATCAATTCCCGACCTCTTACTGACTCTCTCCAATCCCTCTTTCTTCGCCGAAATGATGCCTCACTCCTGCAATGATGCCTCAATCTCTCTTTACTATCGTTATTATTATGGACACTGCTCTTCTGAACATTCTAACTGCATGCCTTCTCTTTTAAGGAGAGCACGCAGTACCAGAATATCTACACACTTATTCCTTTTCTCTCCAATTCTCTAACGCAAGGGTTAATTTGTATTTTCAATCTTTCATCTACTCAACCGGTCAACTCTGGAACAATTTTCCTCAATTAATTTTCCTTTTAAACATAGCGTGTCCAAACATCTCGAAACCTCAGGCTTTGATTTTGGCTCTCTCGTTAGAATTAATTACCTACTTAATGTAAAACGACCAACCACCTAAATTGTTAACATTCAGAACTAACCAGAGGGAAGAATCAAAAAGAAAGCAATCGGGCAAAATGGAGGAAATGCTCATTAATTTCAGGAGATTTTAGTCCTTTTGATATTGTAAAGTTTATTCTCGATTCTACAGTATGTTCATAGTGATTATTATTAACTGTAAGTTAGGATTTACATTTTGTTTATTTATTTAAATCGGAAGGTGTATTAACCCGTTAACTGCGCTATTTTGACACGAGAGTTCGCAGTGCAGTGCGGAGTGAAACTCCATATGGAGTTCTCCGCAATTAAGGGGTTAATACCAACTTTTGACAACCAGTGTAACTGAACTTCGTACGAGTTAAGATGAGTTTTTCTTTAATTAAATACTACCAACCAGATTACCTTAAAAATTTGAATATCCAAGACAATAAGATTAAAGGAATGTAAAAATCCTTAATTTACACATCATCAAATGGTAAATCTCCTTTAAAATTATTTAAGTTATAATTTTGCATTGTTCCAATTCTAGTTAATAAAATTTGTTATTTCAAATTTGAATGTTTGTATTGCCTTCCCTTACTTTAAGACAAATTTCAAAAAGTAGTAAATATTTCTAAAACTACTCTTATGCTATCGGGCGGGGCGGGGCGGTTTTGCGGACAATCGCCCTTGGCAACTCCTTCCTACATGAAAAAGTAAAAACTTATATACCTATGTATGTTTTCTATATAACTTTCAATTCCTCCTTATCGTCCACACAGGAAATTGCGTGAACAAATCTGTTTTAACCCGATAACAATTCGGGGATGGCTCTTACGAAGGTTGTCACTTTTTTTAAGAAGAAATTACACCAGACGCATTTTACACCTAAAGATGAAGGACATCGACGTATAATTTGATAATTTGATGTAAACATCGAACAAATTTATTCACTAAAAAAAATTTAGGTAACAGTTTATTTGGGTTAAAAGTTGTCTGTGTGACGATGGATATAGCGTATTCGTCGAGAGTTGTAAGCTCCTCCCAACGTCAAGTCTCTTGTCGGCAGCACGCATAAACAAAAGGAAAATATTTTTTGTGTCCATTATAATTGACCTTAAAAAGAGTCGTACAAGAAGAAAAACGCACGAAAAAGATGTGGCGTTAAAAATTGAAAATTAAAAAAAATATATATTTAGCGGCACCCGTCAGAAAGAAAACTTGTTCTGCGCTTCGAAGTTTTTTTTTTTTGCAGAATCAGTTACCACATGTCAGTCCAATAAACTGAGACTAGAATTTTCATCGAAACAATAATTGGTCACTCATCAAAACACACTTGATGATTAATTTGTATTTAAAATCATGAACAGTGACTCATGACTTCATGATTCATCTTTCATTTTATATATACCTTATGAACCTTATGAACCTTATGTTGTTTCGTGTGTTGGTCTCTCTTCACATGGAGGTCAAGCTGGTGGCCCCGCCTCTAGGTCTGGCCTGGTGGAGGAGCGAGTTACTTTCTTGCGCTCTCCACCGTACATAGCCAGGCACGCCCGGCTCATCTGGTACTGTCCTGAGCCAGGCATCCAGTCTTTTCTTGAAGACTTCAACTTTGACCCCCGTTACGTTTCTGAGGTCCTTAGGAAGCTGGTTGAAAAGTCTTGGCCCCCTGACAACCAAGCTATTTTCCTTCAGGGTTGAGGAGGTCCCTTGTCGTGCTTTAATTTGGGAACACTACACATTCTGCCTTTCCTATTTTCCAGTGTTGTTTGAATGGTAATTGGGTTTAGTTTTAGGTTTGGTACCAGTTTTTCGATCATTTTCCATATGTAGATTATGATGTACCTCTCTCTTCTTCTTTCCAGTGAGTACAGATTTAGTTTACGTAGTCTTTCCCAGTAGTTGAGTTCTTTGCAGCCATCAATCTTGGCTGTGAAATGCCTTTGCGTTTCTTCTAGTTTATTAGTTTCTTCCTTTTTATATGGGGACGTCAAAACTGAGCAGTATTCAAGTTTTGGTATAATCAGTGTTTTTAGCAGGGGAATCATTACTGTCCTGTCCCTTCTCTTGAACGTTCTTAGAACCTGTCCGGCGACTCTTTTTGCTTTATTTATCGCTATCTGATTTTGTGTTTCGAATTTCGCATCATCTGTCATTATTATCCCGAGATCAATCGCTTTCATGCTTCTCTGAATTTCCTGTCTATCTGGAGCATAATATGCAGTCTGTTTAAGTTCTTCTTTTCTACCATATCTCAAGAGCTGAAATTTCTCGGCGTTGAATGACATGTTGTTGTCTTCTGACCATTTGTATATTTTGTTCGTGTCCCTCTGCAAGGCCTCCACGTCATGTACATCGCTGATTTTTCTGCTGATCTTTGTATCGTCTGCAAAGGATGTTACTATACTATTGCTGTTTACTCCGCTGTCTATGTCTGTTAGCATGATAATGAACAGGAGTGGGGCCAGTACTGTCCCTTGTGGTACTGAGCTGCGTACTTCCGATTCTGATGATGATATACCTTGAATTTTGACGACCTGCAGACGATCACTAAGGAAGTTGTAGATCCATTTTCCCACTTTGCCTGTTATTCCCATGTCTTTAATTTTATGTGCTATTATACCATGGTCACATTTATCGAAAGCTTTAGCAAAATCTGTGTATATAACATCGTAGTTGTCATTGCCTTCCAATGCATCTAGGATATTGTTGTAGTGCTCTATTAGTTGTGATAGGCATGATCTACCTGATCGGAATCCATGCTGATTTTCGTTGAATCTTTCCCGTGTCTCCAGGAAATCATAAATTTTCTCTCTAACTATTCTTTCAAATACTTTGGTGAGGTGGGACGTCAATGACACTGGTCTATAGTTCTTTGCTTGAGATCTGTCCCCTCCTTTATATATAGGGACAATGTTTGCTCTTTTCAAGATGCTCGGTATTTCCCCAGTGTCTAGGGATCTTCTCCATATCCAGTATAAAGGTGTAGCTATTTCATTTTTACAGTTTTTAATCAATAATGCGTTCCAATTGTCCGGACCTGCAGCTGAATGTAGTTTCATTTGTCTATAGCTCTCGCTACATCTTCTGGTGTAAACTCAAAGTCTGTTATATACTCTCCTTGCAATTCCTCTTCAAAGAATGCATTTATGTCAGGTATCGCTTTGTCACTTTTTGGGGTACTGAAAACTGATTCATATTGAGCTCTCAATGTATCAGATATTTCTTTTGGATCGTCGGTTAGTTCATTATTTCCCGTCCTTAAGGGCCCAATAGCGGCGCGCGTTTTTGTTTTCCTTTTTGCATAGCTATAGAAGTATTTTGGATTTTCCTTTATTGCTTCTACCGCCTTTTCCTCTTCCCTCTCTGTATGGTCCTTAATCAGGGCTTGTATTTCCCTATCGATACCCTCCAGTTTTTCTTTTATTATTTTCCTGCCATTATCTCCGCAGTTTCCTAACTTCGCCTCCACTCTCTTTCTTTTGCGGAATAGTCTTCTCTTTTGCCTTTCTAGCCAGCTCCTCTTTCCTTTTGGCTGTGATTTCGGAGCATATTTTTCTAAAATTCTCAGCGTTTTTTCCTCCAAGTTGTTAGCATTTCTTCGTTGTTTTATTCTCGAAAATTGTTCTCCATTCTATTTGGGCCATGTGCGATCTGATTGCTTCCCAATTTATAGTCTTCGAGTTTAAGTTAAAGGCCCCGAATTTACTTCTTTCCACAATATGTGTATTGTCTTCTAATGCTGCCATCATATTTGTTGATATCTCGATTAAGTTGTGGTCTGAGATAATGGTTGGGGTTATTTTTATATCAGCAATCAAGTTCGTGTTATTCGTGAATACCAGATCCAGGCAGTTATTTTTTCTGGTATTTTCTGTTATCTCCTGTGTCAGCATAAACTCGTTTGTGAGAGCCATCAACATTTTTGCTTGTTCCTGATCTTCTCTTGTGCCCCCCTTGTCCTGGTGAATATATATATTCCTATTCACCTTTTTGTATTTTATAAATGGGAAGTTAAAGTCTCCGCAGATCATTATATTGGGGGATGGAGGGTTTATGGCCTTTATTAGCTTTCTAATGTCATCAATGGCCTCCGAGAATTTTTCGGTTGGGGTGCTTGGAGGTCTATAGATGACTATTACTATCAAGTTTAGTTTTTCTATTTTCACTGCTAGGAGTTCCACATAGCTGTTTGATTTACTTATTATCGTCTCTGTCATATGACCTTCCTGTACATATATAGCACAGCCACCTTTCCGTCTCGTCGTTCTATCCGCTCTTAGTAAGTTGAAGCCCTCTATATTTATCTCTTTCTTATCAATACAATGTTCGCAGTTTTCACAATTTCCTTGGCAATCTTTAAGATGAGTTTCTGTGAGGCATGCGATGTCCGCCCTTGTTTCGTCCATAAATCCTTTCAGGTACGAAACCTTATTGAGTGATTGGTTTGGTCTTATTCCTTGAATATTAGCCAGGACAATTTTTATGTTCTCTGTTTTTCGTTGCCCCTTGTGCATTTCAAGTTCGTTTTCCTTCGATATCGCTTGATTCGTTGCTCTATGATCCTCCGAAAGAGATCCGTTTCCTCCTACTTGTATTGGTAGCTTCTTGCCCGGTAGCGATTTGGCTCGGGGGTTTCCAGCTGTGTCAACTGCATGTGGATGACATTTAGCATTCGTAAGGTGTCTGAGATGTTGAAAAAATTTTCTTGTTCGCTTATTGTTGTTCCTATTGTTATTTTTATTCCTATTGTCATTTAAACTTTTTCCTTTGTTCGTTGAGTCCGTCGGGAGATGTTGATAGTAGCATTTATTCCCGAATTTGCAGGTTCCGTATTTTGCGTAAGTTCTGCAAATGTCCGGGTGGTAGAATTTACATCCGTCTCCAAATTTACAATGACCATTATTATAGAAGAAATTGCATATTGGGGGATGTTCATATATACATTGTCCTCTTTTAAATCTGCAATTATCTTTTATATAATACCTGCATATAATTCCTTCCCCATATTTACTCTTGGCTTTTGTTTTTTGCTCCTTATTGGGGGACAGTTTTACTTCGTTTACTTGACTGCCCTCTTGTCTTGTCCTATTTGTGCTATTTGTGCTAGTTGTGTTTGTGTCCTTCGTTGCCCTTATGCTGTGTGTTGTCTTTACACTCTTTGTCGCCTGTGTGTTTTCGGCCTCATTTTGTGACGGTATTTGAATTCTTTCTATTTCGCCTTTCTCCGTTTCTTCCGTTTTCCACTGTTCTTTGTTTCCACTTTCCTCTTTCATTCTCTTCTCGTAGTCTCTTTCTGCTTTAAATACCGTAAAAGAGTTTAATTCGGTCAAGCAGTTCTCGCAGAAAAATTTTATTCCATTAAACTGCTTTGCGTTCGTTATAAGGGAGATTTTTTCATCTCCCCATTCTAGGCATTTAAAATCAAAAAGTAGCTGACAAAAATCGCACCTGATCGCCTCTGTCTCAGCTGTTGCAGTTTACAGATACCACAGAGTTGCATGTATGCATTAATTTCCATGTTGGTGAAGTGACTCAAAAAGGGGGTATTATGGGAGGTATTGGGTGGGGGATGACTCAAGCTGTGTGAGGGAAAGAATTTTCCGTTACTCCAGGGTAGGGGATGTGGCACGCTGTATACTTCTCACTGATTGGTCCTCTCGACGTGGCTGCGGGGGATAATGGGGGGATATTTGCGGGCACTTCAAAAAACAAAACTTTCCTCACAAAGAGACTCGGAAAAATAACAAAAACAAATGCTGTATATATTAATTCACTTTGATTTTATTCACTTTTTTGGTATACGCCGCGATTTTTACTTTTTTAAAAAGAAATACCGCTATGCACTATCAATTAACTCACAATATCGGCACCGTTTAAAACTGATTAACTGCAGGATTTTTACTGTAATATCGCTTTTATTCGGACTTCGATCGAAACACGTGTAACCGCCACAACAGCAAAACATATATATATATATATATATATATATATATATATATATATATAATATACAGTACTGGCCAAATTATTAGGAATTTTTTAAAATTTCATTTTTTGGTATAAAATGTTAAATTAAACCAATTTTAAACGTTGAAAAGTTATTTATTTCTACACAAGAATACATGGTCATTATTTAGCAATAGTTTAGTACTTAGTTTGACCCCCCTTAGCTGCCTTAAGGGCTGCGACACGCTTCGGCATGCCATGAATCAATTTTTTGCATAATTCCTTAATACGTTTAGAGTGAAACCAGACTTGAATAAGTCGCTCTATGAGTTGGTGTTTTGTTGTTATCGGCGTTTCATGGATTACGTCCTTTAAAATACACCATAAACTTTCGATTGGGTTCATGTCTGGAGAATTTCCAGCCCATGGGAGCAACCGAACACTATTTTCATGACACCATTTTTTAACCGACTTTGCCGTGTGGCATGGAGCTGAGTCTTGTTGAAAAATCCAACGTCTATTACCATACCATTCCCTTATTGAGGCAGTAGACGTCCTCTTAGTACTTCTATATACTTGACTTGGTTCATATTCCCCTCAACAATGCTCAAACGACTAGTTCCATGCACAGAAATTGCTCCCCAAACCATGATCTTTTGTGGAAATTTCACCGTTTTCATCAGACACTCAGGCAAAAATTCTTCTCCAGGCCTCCTTCTTACACTTTGAACACGATCGTCAAGCACGGCAATCGTTGACTCATTGGAGAACACCACCTGCAATCAAAGAAAGCCCTGTGAAAGAGTCAGTGCATAGCGTATGAAGTACAGCTAAAACGAAGTACAGTATGACTTGCTGCTTTACAGATATTTTTACTGCAGTTTTATCACGTACTGTAAATACACTTCTATGCATACTGTATTTACTGTATTAACATTCTATTTAATGTTAAATACCCAACTAAACAGTTAAATATTATTCTTACCTGTTCCCAATCCTCACTAGTCCAGTTAATGTGTTCCTTTGCCCATGCAAAAACGTGCCTTCTTCATAGCCTCAGTGAGCCTGGGCTTCTTCCTTGGGCGGTAGGCTTTGAAGCCGGCAGTTAGAAGCCTCCTGTTGACTGTTCTACGACTAATATTGATGCCATCAGCCGCTAGACTACTGGAAATGTTTTTGCAAGTAGCTCTTCTATTTCTAAGAGACAAAATTGCAATCTGTCTATCAGTTCTTGGAGTCGTTACCCTTTTTCTGCCGCATCTTCCAACCCTTTTGGGGCCTACATTTTCTCCAAATACCATTTTTTTCTTAATACGAAGTACTGACTGTGGTGAAACATGGAGTTGGCAGCGATTTCCTTTTGTTTAAATGTAGAAGTTAATAAAACCTGTATTTGCCCAATTTTCCGTGGACTCAAGTCATTCTTTCGCCCCATTTTCAAATTCACTTAAAAACTGTAACAAATAATTGCCGAAATTGGGTAAATACACTATTTAAATTAAACGGTAGTTACAATGACACGTAAAAGAAAGAGAAACACACCCGCATCGCACGACAACCAAACGACAACTGACGAACAAACACGTTTCGTTCGACTAAAGAATTATGCAAAAAATTGATTCATGGCATGCCGAAGCGTGTCGCAGCCATTATGGCAGCTAAGGTGGGTCAAACTAAGTACTAAACTATTGCTAAATAATGACCATGTATTCTTGTGTAGAAATAAATAACTTTTCAACGTTTAAAATTGGTTTAATTTAACATTTTATACCAAAAAATGAAATTTTAAAAAAATTCCTAATAATTTGGCCAGTACTGTATATATATGGGATGAATTTCACAATTAAACACGTAAAATGAATGAATGATGTAAACCCACACGGAAAAAGTAAAATGATTCCAAGCCCTTACATCTGAATACACGAAAGGCCTTGGAATCATTTTGGTGCTGGTTAAGTGTGCGGTCTATCTACGATTCGGCGGTCTACCTTTTAATTATAGCTTATTATCTTGTTTACTAATTGTTTGTTTACATCCCATTGTCAATCGCCTTTGACGATTGGTTAGGTTTAGTCATGATATTTTCGTTAGTTTTAACGAAAATATCATGATTAAACCTAACCAATCGTAGGTAGACCGCACACTTAACCAGCACCATCATTTTTCTCTTTCCGTATGGGTTTACATCATATATAATATATATATATATATAATATATATATATATATATATGTGTGTGTGTGTATGTGTATGTGACCATCATGAGATCTACCATTCCCATGTTCAGACGGTATTCATGTTTGTGCCATAAGTAGCTCGCTCTTAGAAGCGATTTTCACTTATTTCACCCCAAATGCACAAAGTTTGTTAAGTACTGTTGTATATACTTATTTAATGTTTCACTCTCTCTTGTACCAGGGCCACAAACTCCTTCTCCCGCGTCTTTATAATTCATTTTCTCTTATTACTCCCTATAACGAATTATATACACGAACTAATTGACTAAACGTATTATTTATGGATTTACTTATTGCACAATTTGATAGACTACGACGTCATAAAGTAAATTAAATCCTTTCACATTTTCCATACCTTCAATACTGAATCCTCATACTCATATCTTTAGTATCAGTTGTTTCGTATAATAATAAAGAATTTACAGTTTGTAAGACATTATTTATATAGTGCTTCGTGTCTAATGTTATGCTGTATAAATGTTGTTTGGCCATGTTCATTCATATATTAATGTTTTTGCCTCAATTGATTAATGTTATGTTAGTATCTTTTTGTAGTTATTAATTATTATTGAATAACCTTCAATTTTTGTTGATCTCTTTTCTTTGGAATCATTTAAATTAATTCATTTTATTCACTCATTCTTGACCTACCTATGCCCTATCAACATCTCAGTCAATGTCTTCACATAAATGCCCTTACGTGTGATTATGTTCATATGTGTAACTATTGCAATATTCGTCTAGCCATTCTGTGAACAGTAAATTGTCCTTTTTCCCTAAACACAAGAAAGTGAATGAGAAATGATAAGTTCTTTAAAAAGGTCAATCATAAGTCAAGCAAAATTATTTTGTGGAATTCTGCAATGCAATTAATTTGCATACTAATGTTAAAAAAATAAAAAATATATATATACACAGTATATATATATATATATATATATATATATATATATATATATATATATATATATATTTATATATATAGTTGTGAAGTGGTTGGTATTTGTTCACCCTTCCACACAATAGAAATTGGTTGGTAGATAATGGGTACCCTCACTCGGTACCCAAGTGGTTAAGTCGATGGGCTGCTGATCGGGAGGTCGTGAGATCGAGCCTGGGCGAGTACTTTCCAAGTTCTGATCATCCATGATTCGGTGTGGTTCGAATTCCAAGCGTTGAACTATAGGTCTTAGGCGGAGTGAAAAGCTTGCTTGACCTTCGTCAAAATGAACAAATCGGCCTGCAGCAAAACCAACGTTAAACAAGTTGATATATATATACACTGTGTATATAAATTGTATTCCCATTATTTTTTATTCTTAATAAGCATTAAAAATAGTAGATATATACTCCCATTCAAGGCCATTAAGCGTCAGTCGTGTGCGGTGCAGTAAATGGAGAGAGTAACAGCTTCAGACCTATTTTTCCATTCAATTGTAGCAAAAACAACAAAAAATGTTTTACTATTTTTTATTGCAAAAGTGTTGTTATAAAATGTATATGTATATAAATATATACATTATAAAGTTGGCCTCAAACTCCATCCAAATGTACCCATTTTACTTCTTTGCATTCTTTGGGGAAAGCCGACAGAAGCTATCTCGCCCGTATATCATCTGGACATCTCCAAAAGATGGGTTATATAAGTTGAGTGTAGGGAAGGGCTGGAGGAGGTTACTGGCGGAAGAACAGGCTGGAAAGGTTCAGACAGAGAAAGACCGCGTTATATACTAAAGACAAGCATCATCAACTATCAATTACTTAATATTTAATAATTAACTAAGAATAATTATCCCATCTTTGCATCTATAATAATAAAAGTGTAATTATCGACTTTCTGTGAACTCCCTCATCGGTGTCAGTCTGCAATAAATGAGCCACAAATAATCCCCACTAGCCTCCCATTCATTCACTTAACCATCTTGGAACAATATCAGTATTACAGACCAAAGAAATCAAACTAAAAACTGCAGTAAATTTTAGTTCACAAAGTATAAAAGTCCTATTTTTTTACAGTTTTACAGAAATCTGGATCTCCAAAGGCCTTTCTAAAGTTTTGAGCTTTTAGGTTGGCGACTGGAAGTGTAATTTGTTTACAGGTGTGCAAGAGAATACGTGATATTCCACGATTGTTGCGTCATAATATCTGTTTATCTTTCAGATGTATAAACGATGTCACATTGTTTATACAGGGCCATTTCTGCGTGTCAGGGTTAAAAAGGGCAAAGTTGTCATAGATATTCACAAAGACGTGGCGCTTTTTAACCCTGACACGCAGATTTATATGTAATCTTACAATGGGAACGTTCAATTGTTTGTAACCGAATTTGAATAAATTTTCTATGCAGCGAATTAAAGGTAATATGAAGTACATTACCCATTGGTATCTTCTGACCGAAAGAACGAGTAATAAATCACATTAAATCTTGATTAACCAACATAAGAGTGACTTAAGTGTATACTAGTATGACTTTTGAGTGAAGCTGAGGGAGACTAAATAAAAATAAAAGTGTTTGTTATCGTTTAGTCTCCTTCATAACGGCAAAGGTCATGTAACGGAGGAGACTTACAGCTTTACGTGGGACCTGAGCGACGGTTCCCTTTTTATTTTTAACGCAGATGATGGTCACCAATATAACTTCCGAACAGACCCAGCGTCGCTTAACTTCGCAAATGGAACTTGATAATACCCAGGATGAAGGGCTTATAAACTCGAGATCGTCCTGAAAATGCAATAATTTATTCATTTAATATTTTTATTGCAGCAATTTAATTTTAATTATAAATTCCTTTAAATAACGCAAATATTTAATATGTTTAAATACAAACAGAATTACTAATTTTAAAATAATTTTATAATTAATTCTATCCTTAAAAATAAACGAAACAGGAAATGCGTTGCAAAATACGAAGTAAACTTTTAACTTTTATCATAATAAAAAAATTCACTGAATTCAGTAAAGTTTTGATCAGCGTTGCGCACATTTCGAGGAAGTTCAGAAAGGCGTTTCCTGATTTTCTTTTGCACTGAGTATTTACACGAATTAAGAGAGATAACTGCGTTCACTTCATGGGTGCAAATTCCATTTCGTTCGTATAATAAAGCGTCGACTTCACAAACCCTGACACTTTTATTCCTAAGTACTGCTCTGCATCACCTTCTTTCTTCTATTTCCTTTATAAAAGTTATTGTTTTTTAAAATACTTTTAAATAAACGTTTTCGTGATTAAAAAAGTGAAAATGATTGTGAAATTAATTTTAATTTTGGCCTCATTTTGTTTTGGGGTGAAAGGTGGTGTATTGTTTGACTCGAAGGAAACCATCAACAGTTGCGTGGTAAGTACATTTCCTATCTACCATAACAACCATAACCATGAGATTAGTTTTTATTAACGATCAAATAGGTGAATGTATTATTGTTGAATTAAGAAAGAAAGTATAAATATTTTGTTTTCAACGCTTTGTTTACCCGATAATATTTTAGGAATAGACACACGTACAGATAGACATATAGATATATAAATAGATTGGTAGACAATAACAAAAAATCAGTAAATGAAGAAACAGATTTTAATGAAAATAACGAAAGAAATATTTTTAATAAAAACTATTTAATATATTTAATAAGTTTTTCAATCGTGAATATTAATCTTACAATAGTGTGTTAAATACAATATAATAATTTAGTCATTGGTGCGCCATCTTTTTTAATATTATTATTATTACTATTATTATTAATATTATTTTATCTACACTGAACAAACGGTGGCGAAGATAGAGCGAGCGCTAAGTGTGATTTGTAGGTCCTGTGTGGGTATGTGGGTATGTGAGTGCAGTCTAATTATTTTTATTATTTTACCAATCAACTTTTATTTTTTCAAATTTCAAAATCTTCATTTTTAAAATAAATATTAAAATATTACAATTTGCGTCATCTTAAACTGTAAAGTAAAGTTGTTCCATACAGAAAAAAACACCGTTTTAAATTTTAATTGTTCCATTTGAAAAGATTAAGAGGCTATTTCTTGATAAAATGAATTATCCATTTTTCAAATGTTGACATATTTGGAATAATTTATATTTTGAAAGTGAATATAATTGATTCCAAATCGATTCTGAAAAGAAATGTTTTCCAACGGCTTCAAAGATCGTTCCATAATCAGTTCAGAAAAAGGAACGAATAATTTTGAAGAAACGTTGGTCTGTATGGAGCAATTTAGCTTTTCACTGTACAATAATATAATGAACAATTGTTCACAGGACATTTTATTTTATTTAATTTGGCCTTTAAGCATTGATGTTTAATGGGCTCCCAAATTAGTTAAAAATAGGATAAAATATATAATATATATTGTGATTTCTATGATCATTGAAGTGCATTCTTCAAAGAGGTAACAGTATTAAAGCTCAAAGATGTAATCAAAGTGGCACATTTTATTTTCATTTAAAATTATAAGAACAAAATCATTAACTTACATTGAATAAAAAAATATTATTTTGTAACTCATCAAGAAATTCACTCATATCAGACTAGAAATAGATGAAAGCACGTTATTCCTCAATTTAGATTGTGTTCATCTCAGAAATTGCCCATTTTCGATGGACTTAAAATATGGGATGATTTAAGTGTTTATATAAAAAAATATTTCGTTTAAAAACAAGTTGAAATCTCAATTAATAATGGAATACTGATAAAGATTGATGCTAATTAAATGTACATTTCTGTATTACTTGTTCATTTCTCGTGTCTAACATTCATTTCTTTGTATTGTATTAGTATCATTTCTACAATAATGACTGTTTTTATAGGTTTCATATCTACAGCAATAATTTGAGAACTCAGTAAAGCGGAAAGATTTAGGACAAAAGAAAAAGAAAAATTGGCAGTATTATTATATTATTTGTACTAAAGTATTATTATAACATAAGAGAAATATTGTAATTTTTATTTTATAAATAAATTTATAAATAAAACTAAATAAAAACAGATATTTTCAAAATGACTTTAATGACATCACCGTGATTTAAATTCATTGTCTAATTTCCATCTATTCTTTCGTTTATATATTTAAATTAATTAATATTTTTTATTCATGATTTATGTATTATCAGTCAAAACTACCTTTTAACTGATGTTTTATTTTTAATTAACCTGAGATTCCAGTAAAGCCAAAAGCTTAAAAGACAAATTAAATAAAATAAATAGTCCAACTGAGAATTAGTTATTTTATGTTAAAGAATCATTTCTTCCTTCATCCATTCAAAGGCTAATGTGAAATGCTCAATGAAATATCGGATCACCTGAAGATCAGGACCCCCATGTATTCTTGTTTTTTGCTTTACAGTACCAAATATAATAATAAATTAAATGAATGCCCGGTTAGGTCAACTGTACGCCCTTGACGATTGGTTAGGTTAATTTGTAATATTTTCGTTAGTTTTAACGAAGATATCATTTGGTAATTGAGGGTGGGGGCCCTGATCTTCAGGTAATCCGAAATATCTAATCAATTTTCTGGAGCACGGCCAAAAACTCGCCGGCCAAAAACTCGCCGGCCAAAAACTCACAACTTAAATGCAAAAGACGACAAAAACTCACCAGACAAATGTTTTTGCGAAATACATACACTCTAGTCTAGATCTTGAGATTTTAGACTCATTGTAGATAATTTCTCTTCATCTTTCAAATTGTTCTGTGCTTAACCAACCAACCAATATCAATTTTTCACCAACCTACCAATCTTTCGTTATAACGTATCCCGTAAAAGTAGCAGAAAAAATCAAGAATTAATGCCCGGTTAGGTCAATTGAATGCCCGGTTAGGTCAATTGAATGCCAGGTTAGGTCAATTGAATGCCCGGTTAGGTTAACTGTACGGCGTACGCCCTTGACGATTGGTTAGGTAAAGTCATGATATTTTCATTAAAAACACATTAATTATTTAAAATGCTCTAACATGTTTGTTTTTCATTTCTCCAAAAAAAAAAGTTATTTTTGAAATCAGTGACCAAAACTACATTAGTATACCGATTTTGTTAAAAACAGAACACTTTGAAAGATGAAGAGTAATTATCTACAATGAGTCTAAAATCTTAAGATTTAGACTAGAGTGTATGTATTTCGCAAAAACATTTGTCTGGTGAGTTTTTGTCCTCTTTTGCATTTAAGTGGTGAGTTTTTGTCCTCTTTTGCATTTAAGTGGAGAGTTTTCGTCCCCTTTTGCATTTAAGTCGTGAGTTTTTGTGCGGTGAGTTTTTGTCCATTGAGATTTTGTCCTGGATTTCAATTTTCTAACACTAAACTCTCTAATGTATGAAAGCTGAGATAGTTTAAGTTTTACTTCAAATTTAAATTGATATGAAGAAGTGCTTCACAACATTACTCTCTCCAAACGTTTAACTTTCTGTTTATATCCATTATTTCTTGTAATTGACTTTCTATCCTTATCAAGTCACATCCTATATAATTCACATCATAAGACCCATTTATCATTTTAAATTCCTGAAGTAGTCCAACTTTAACTCTATGTTTTGAAGTGAATACATATCTGATTCAGCTAAGCTTTCTCACACGTTTTACTTTAAATTTCTGTAATTACTTTGGTTGGTATAGCCTCAACATTTCCTAATTTATCAGTGTCTTTTCTCGATTACAGGTTGTCAAACTTAGAGATTTAACTTAGAGTTAGCTTACTGTATATGAAGAGTCCGAGGTCTAAGGCTCAGCTCTTGGCCACAGGTTATACTTTTTAATCTTAGACCTATCCTAATAAGGGAAGTTAATAAATACGTGGAACAAACTTACAAATCCTAATCCTTCATAGAATAAATGCACAAATATAATAATTTTATCCTCTTTACCAGATAGCCTATAAATATAAATAAAAAAAAGTGAAATATCGTGTTGAAGTTTCATATATACTACTCCCATTTAGAGATTTAGAGTGCATCTTTTCTGATTTACTTGTGTTTCCTCCTTACATGCAGACTCTTTCAATTCCTGAAGAAGATTTTAAACTTCTTCGCAAGATTTCTGTTCGTTTGGACACGTTCCTGGAGAGGAATCTCGAAGCGGGTCACCAAAATCTTAAGAAAGGTAAAAATCGCATTATGACCAACGATTTGTTTCCACCAAACCTTAAACTCACAATATTCACAATAAATTAATTTCACTCTCTTCATAGTATTTAAAGTGAAAAAATATTTTATTTGTCAACTTCTGATATGAATTTAGAGTTTATGATGAAAATTACATTTAATTTGAACCACAAACTGTTGCTAATATTTTGAAGAAAGTCACCTAATTAAACTTTTAACTTTCTAACATCTTAAAAGCGGATTTAAAGTCAAAAGTAAGTAAATTTAATTAAACAGATTTTTTCTTAATTTCCACAATGACAAAATATAAAAATGTTTTCCTATTAAATTCTTTAAGAACATTATGAAACTTAGATTTTAAAAACAATATTAAAGAATAACCGAGTATCTTGTTAAGAAAGGAATGTAGAATACAGGGTGTTGATAAATTATGTTTACAAATTCAAACCCTTTTAAAATATTAATAAAGTTTTTACAGTGATTCTATTTGCTGCGTTTGAAAGAACATCTCTCAGAGTTTTTTCTTACATGACGAAAGTTGCCGATATTTCGGACCTGAAAATCAGGATTACTGATGCCATTGTGACCGTTAAATACAGGAATGAGAAATATTTTGAAATTAGATGATTTAAAATTTTGAGTTGGGAAGAAAATGGAGTTTTGACACCCTTTATGAGGAGTCAAATGTAAATCTCGAAGGATTTTAGTTAACAATTAACTGATAATTTATTTGTGGAAAGTCTACTTTTAAATGGAATTTCCGTCACCAATTAGACGGATTAAAGGAATTTGAATGCATATAATATAAAATTATATTAACTTATATATACTGTAATAATAATAATAATAATAATAATAATAATATATTATTATATATTGTGGTAAAACATTTAGTATAAAATACTTTTAATTATTAACATAATAATAATAGAGAGAGTTAATAAGGGGGAAATTTGAGTTACTAATATATTATTTATCATTCATTAATTTACCATTGATTAAGTTATTAATTATTTATATATATAGAGAGAATGCATTAAATTCACTGAATTATAATAGGTGGGTTTTAATAAGAATTGTGGGTGGTGTGGCATCAAGTTTGCTCCGAAAATTATAAGTTAGAATGGTGACACCTCACAATGTTGGTGACTTCTGCTTCTTTTACAAAATAATTAAAAATAATTTTAAAATCTTGGACATTCGAATATAAATAATTTATTAAATAAATAGATAAAGAGAGAATATACAGTAGATAGATAAAGAGATAAGTGGGTGGATAAATGAATAAAAAAATTAATATATAAATTAGTAAGATGAGATACGAAGGTAAATATATTAAGTTTCAATAAAATTATTAATAGATCAATTAATGTAAGTGATTAGGGTGGCCAGACGGCGGATAGTCCGCCTTTTGAGCACTCTGTCCTTAGGGGTGGCCATTTCCAAATTTCCAAAAAGGAGGACACTGCTTATGTGGCCGTACGTTAACATATAATATATATAATAGAGGGTGAGTCAAAAGTCTCCATACATAGGAAAAATGGTCATGATAAAACTAAAAGCAGTTTCCGGGTCACTGGATTGGCCGCCGTGGTCCCGTGGAGTGGCCTCCGAGGTCCCCAGACCTCACCCCACTTGATTTTTACTTGTGGGGCACTTGAAGGCCATGGTGTTCCAGGTGAAAATACAAAACACGGACCACCTAAAGGAACGCATTCGTGATGCGTGTGCACGCATAACACCAAACGGGTGCTCTTCCAATATGTGCTCTACCGCGAAACTGTGATCTACCATATTCCAATACGTGCTCTACCGTGAAACTAGCCTTATAAGGCTAACTAACGAAAATATCATGACTTAACCTAACCAATCGTTTGGTCAACTATACGCCCTTGACGATTGGTTAGGTTAAGTCGTGATATTTTCGTTAGTTAGCCTTATAAGGCTAACTAACGTACCTGCTGCTAATCCGAATAATCTAAGGTAGATCACGTATTGGAATGTAAATTTCGCGGTAGAGCACATATTGGAAGAGCACCCACCAAACGTGTTAACGCGCGTTTGCCATGACTGGGAGGAACACATCCGTATGTGCATTCAGTGTAATGGTGCCCACATAGAGCATATTTTGTGACTTACAAGTGATTGCATAATAAAGTGACCATTTTTGCCTATGTATGGAGACTTTTGACTCACCCTGTATATATATATATATATATATATATATATATATATATATATATATGAAAATTATTTCACGAAAGTAACACGTGAAAAATATTTATGATGAATAAAACCACGAAGGAAAGGAAACACAAAATGGTGCTCAAGCGCTTTCGTCATATATATATATATATATATATATGTTAACGTACGGCCACATACGCAGTGTCCTCCTTTTTAAATGGCCACCCTATAAGTGATCAATAGATAATAATAAATAATTTATTCGTATGTTAATCTAAAGTGTTTAGTTAAAAAGATTAATATTGGAATTAAATGTAAATTTAACAAAATATTAAAATAAGATAAATTAACAAAGTGAAATTAAGTATGAATAGAGTTAATTACTTAAACAATCAATAATTACATATTAAAGTCAATAAAATGAAAGAATAAATAAAACTTAGAATAAATCATGAATACGATTCACTTACATTATATTAAAACAAAATATTAGGAGCAAGTGTAATTTACGTCCGCCTGACGCGAAAGCGGGGACAAACTACACTACGTCAAAGTTGGGGAACGTAAACTACACTAGGATCTTTTGGAGACATTTTTATAAATGAATCGCTCAAATAAAACGTTAAAACTAACCAAAATATTACGACTTAACCTAACCAATCGTCAGTGTATATATATATATATATATATATATATATACAGGGTGTCCCATAAGTCCAGCATCATAGGAGAAATTCATATTTTTCTATTTCTACAAACCATACTTCATATTTTTCTTATGTTCGGGATGCCAATTTCCCGTCCACCATTCTGTTCAGTGACGAGGCTGTTTTTTATGGAAATGGTGAGGTAAATCGACAGAACACCCGCTACTAGTCTCAAAACAACCCTCACTGATATACCTCTTCAAAGGAACAAGGTGCATCTCGGGTGATGGTATGGTGTGGCATTTGGAAGGATCGCATCATAGACCCCCTCTTTTTCAATGAACATGTCAATGGAGGCACCTACCTACGTATGCTCAAGGAAGAAGCATTTCCCAGTGTCTGCACATTACAGCACGAAGTAAGGGAATACCTGTACCAACAATTCCCTGGTCATTGGATAGGACGTCGAGGGCCTGTGGAATGGCCAGCTAGAAGCCCGAATCTCACGCCACTGGATTTTTATCTCTGGGGCCACTTGAAAGCGCTGGTATACGCAGAGAAAATTAGGAGTGTTGAACATTTGCGGCAGCGCATTATTGGGGCATGTAACACCATTACTCCTGACATCATTCACCGTGTGCTTGCTGACTGGGTATCACGTCTGAATTTGTGTATTGAAAACAATGGTGGACATATTGAGCACGTTCTGTAAATAAAAGCTTTTGTTTTGCCTTTTTTAATTATTTTTCCTATGATGCCGGACTTATGGGACACGCTGTATATATATATATATATATATATATATATATATATATATATATATATATATATATATATATATGTATGATACACACAGACCGTGCATGGAACAAGGAACTCTTCTAGGAAAATTAAATCCACTATAGTCCGAATAAGTAATGGTAAATGACAAATATTATTGTTTTTTCTTTTTCATGATGCTAGCCCGACGTGGGCAACGGGTCACTCGCAAAGAGGTCCCAAAAATATAGCTTCCCTCACCAGCTATCTGCAAAGCAGATAGGATCCAGCTTTGGGACAGGATCTAGGGTTTCAAGCAGCCTAGCCCAGCTACATTTAGAACCTCAATATAAGCAAAAGACTCGCTGCCTTCACGTCAGATTGAATACATCAAAGAAAAAGGGGTAACTATTATATTTTTAGCCAAAAACCAAAACTTAAACCTCAACTGGCAGAATTGAGCGTCCACTTTTCAAGGCACATAACATGTCCGTTTCATGATGGGAATGAACTGAGAATGGTTCCCTGAGTTTTTTATGATACACACAGACAGTGCATGGAACAAGGAACTCTTCTAGGAAAATTAAATCCACTATAGTCCGAATAAGTAATGGTAAATGACAAATACTATAGTTTTTTCTTTTTTTGCCCGACGTGGGCAACGGGTCACTCGCACTCGCACGGGCACTCGGGTCATTCCCATCATGAAACGGACATGTTATGTGCCTTGAAAAGTGGACGCTCAATTCTTCCAGTTGAGGTTTAAGTTTTGGTTTTTGGCTAAAAATATAATAGTTACCCCTTTTTCTTTGATGTATTCAATCTGACGTGAAGGCAGCGAGTCTTTTGCTTATATTGAGGTTCTAAATGTAGCTGAGCTAGGCGGCTTTAAATCCTAGATCCTGTCCCAAAGCTGGATCCTATCTGCTTTGCACATAGCTGGCGAAGGAAGCTATATTTTTGGGGACCTCTTTGCGAGTGACCCGTTGCCCACGTCGGGCTAGTATCATGAAAAAGAAAAACTATAGTATTTGTCATTTACCATTACTTATTCGGACTATAGTGGATTTAATTTTCCTGAAGAGTTCCTTGTTCCATGCACAGTCTGTGTGTATCGTAAAAAACCTCAGGGAACCATTCTGAGTTCACTCCCATATATATATATATATATATATATATATATATTATATATATATATATATATAAACATTAAAACTAAGCAACTGGTAAGGTTAATTGAGTGCCCGGTTTGGTTAAGTGAATGCCCGTTAGGTTAGCTGGGCATTCAATAATTTTCCCATAGTTTTAGATTACTGTTAAGCAACTTTTACCAAATAATTTTTTGTCTCGAGGAGCCGTTTCCGTGTTTTAGGGTGTGACAGACACACAGACAGACACACAGACAGATAGACAGACAAACAGACAGCATATATATATAGATTTTTAAAAATTCAAATTTTTGTCTAATTAAAAAAAATTATAAGGACGGACGGACAGGACTCCTTTTTAAAGTATAGATAGACCGTGGTGGTGTTCTCCAATGCATTAATTGCCGCAGTCAAAATCTTTGCTCACTGTATATTCAACATTTATATATATATATATATATATATATATATATATGTATGTATGTATGTATGTATGTATGTATGTGTGTGTGTGTGTGTGTGTGTGTGTGTGTGTGTGTGTCTGAGATTCACTTGAAACGCGTGAACTTCTTTACTAAGAAATTGCTCTCAGGAAAATGAAATATTTACTTCGAGTACTTTCAACTCTTCTTCAGGGAATTATTCCACTCAATTGCGTGATTATTGCTACGTACATGAGCAAGTATGGCGTTAGATGCATTGGCTTTGCGAATACAATATTTATGATATATGATTCTAGCAGCGAAAGGTTTGCCTGTTTCACCAATATATACTAAATTACAGTAATTACGTTTATTAGAATAAATACACACAGGACATTCACAGAGTTATTACGAATGAATAAACTCTTGATGAATTAATGTAAAGTAAACATAAGATTAATTCCCACGTCTCGAATGACGTGAGTGAAGTGAATTAAATTGTTATGATATGACAAACACAAATGTTATTCAATACTTTCTTATCTTTCTTACTTTTATAAAAATATTTCTTATCTTTATTTAGAGAATTGTCAAGAAATAATTCGGATAACATAATTTGCTTCACCTTCAAAACAACGTAAATTCACGATGTTTCTACTGTGGGCTACAGGGTGTGTCAGTTGGTGCTACTGTAGTATGCGGTCTACCTACGATTGGTTAGGTTTAATCATGATATTTTCGTTAAAACTAACGAAAATATCATGACTAAACCTAATCAATCGTCAAGGGCGATTGACAATGATGTAAACAAACAATTAGTAAACAAGATAAGAAGCTATAATTAAAAGGTAGACCGCCGAATCGTAGGTAGACCGCATACTGCAGTAGCACCTGTCAGTTTTAGTAAAGTCAACAATTCAAAAACTACTAATGCTCAAATGATGTCATATTATCTTGCAAACTTAGAAATATCTTTAATGTTGTTTAAAAAAGCCATTTACCTACTTATATTTGACCACAAAGGTTTGAAATATAACCTAAATATGACTGTAGCATCGTATATCAATATGCCATTGATATGTGTGGTCAACTTTGGTTATTTTTGGTGTGCAGTATGGTTTCTAAGTTTGACATAGTCACAAATGCTGGAGTTTTGATTGTGAATGCATGTGTTTTCCCTCCTTTTTGACAATTTTGATTACTTCGTAATGTAAATATTGTGTAATTTAAATTATTGGAAATGTTACGTGTGACCCAAACTTTCTCTAAATTTTGATATGATAGATATATGAAATTGCCATTACTTTGAATAATTAAGTCTTGTACCTATAACAACGCAACCTTTTATCTGAACTTATAGGAAGATATTAAGACTTTCAATTAACTTAATTTTATGTAATCATAGTCAGTAGGCCTATCCAAATTTCAATGACATTTCTTTTGTTCACAAGTCCACAGGATGATTCAGAAAGAAATCAGAACCCGAAGCAAATCAAGTTTCACCTAAGTTACTTGGTGGGGACTGGGAGGGAACTTCCCCCTGCTGAGCTGTCCACAGCCAGAGATCTGCTTAGGTATGGTTTGTTGAGGAGAGAGATGAGTGAGGAAGACAGGAGGAATTACCCAGTTAATGACCTGATTAACAACGGCATTGTTCCAGGGGTACTGGCTCAGTGGAGAAAGGCCAACGCTCTATTCACAAGACCTGTAATCAACACTGAGGTCAGGATCAGGGCTAAAGTGAAGGCACTGTGGAATGAGGCAGTGAAAGTGTCCATTGGCAATGTGAAGCTAGATGTCAAAGATAGGTTCATGATGAAACTGGACAAATTGGTGGACATCCTGACCTGTCACTGTGTGATCAGGAGCTGCAGTGAGCTTGGGTGTAACCCTGTCTGCAGCAGTGAGGTTCACTTTGACTGCAGCTGCAGGAGCTTGCCTTCATTAAAGGTCAGAGAGAAAAGGTGGGAAGTGTGGGGGCACACCAGATGGGTCTAGCTGATCATCCTGAGTCCAGGAGACAGGAAACAGTGCTGCAGAGACAAGAGCAGAGAAGGAAGGCCGAGGAGAAGAGGAGGAAGAAGGCAGAGGAGTCAGCCAAGAAAGAAGAGGAGTTGAGGGAGGAGTCACTGCTGGAGATGGAGTTGGAGAAAACTGGAGATACTGGAGGAGGCAGGGAGGAGAGAGGAGGACGAAGACTTTATACCAGAGGCTGCGACAACTTCTTCCTTGCCTGTGGCTAAGAAGAAGAAATACAACACTGAAGATATCACCAACATAGCTCTGGCTAGCTTGAGACATCACACTGGACTGAGAGAGACTGCAGAGATTGCCACTGCTGCTTGGATTGATGCTGGTCTCATCACAGAGTTTGACACAGCACTGGTGATTGACCACAACAAGGTGAGGAGGGCTCAGGAGAGACTGACTAAGGAGCCGGTCAAGAAGTTTGATGAAGAGATTATAGAAAATGGCATCACCTATATCTTCTTTGATGGGAAAAGAGATGACACCAAAGTGATGATGGAAGCTGAGGGCAGTGACAGGCAGTTTCCTGGCCTCATTAAGGAAGAACACTACACAGTGTGCAATGAACTAGGTGGGAAATATTTGTTGCATTTTGTACCAGAGGAAGCTGCAGAGGAGAGAAGTCATGCTGAGGTCATTGCTCATCATCTGGTGAACTGGTTAAGAGAGAGAGGAGCAGATCAGACCCTTTTGGTCATAGGAGGTGACAGTACTAATGTGAATACTGGCTGGGAAGGAGTAATGCATTATGTGGAGGCCAAGCTTAGCAGGAAGTTGGTGTGGATTGTCTGTGAGTTGCACACTGGGAGCTGAGTCTCAGACACCTGGTGACTGCACTGGATGGCAAGACATTGAGCAACAACAAGTGGTCTGGGCCCCTAGGGAAGATGTTAGACACTGCCACTGAGCTGGGGATAAACCCAAACTTCACGAGGATCACTGTTGGTCCTCCTCTACCCCATCTCAGTCAGGAGGTAGTCACGGACCTCAGCACAGACCAATCATATGACTACGGAATCATCACTGCAATCAGATCGGGAGAGGTACCTCAGAGTCTAGCTCTCCTGGAGATTGGGCCAGTCTGTCACAGTAGGTGGCTCACCACGGCTCTAAGGTTCTGTAGATTGTGGATTTCCAAACATGGGCTGAAGGGTAGGAACCTGAAGAATCTGAGGATAATTGTGGAATTCATAGTGGGAGTCTACATGCCAAACTGGTTCAACATCAAGTTAAATCACAGCTGGGTGGAGGGTCCCAGGCATGTACCGTACCAGCTGGAGCTGCTCAGAAGTCAGAAGAAGGAGGTGATAGGAATAGTGATGCCTACAGTGAAGAGATCAGCCTGGTATGCACACTCTGAGGCTGTGCTCCAGGCCATGCTGTGCAGTGAGGTGGAGGAGGAGAGGAGGGAGGCAATGAAGAGGATACTGGAAATCAGAGGTGAAGGAGATGAGGACACACAGGTAGAAGACTGTAGTGTCAGATCCAGGAAGACTCCTGACATCAACCCAGATGCCACCAAACTCTCGGAGCTTATTGACTAGAACTCTGGCGTGACTAAGCCTCTTCTGACCTGGTCCCTCACCACTGCTGCAATCAAGGAGTTTCTGGATAGACCAATGGAAGTTCCTGCATGGCCCTCACACACACAGTCAGTAGAGAGGTGTGTAAGGATGACAACTGAAGCAGCACAACATGTTTACTCACGAGAGAGGAGGGAGGCGTACATTAGTGGCCAGGACCCGCCAGGTGGCCAGTAGGGAGCTCATGTCCAGGAACAAGAGCAAGGCAGACATGGCATCCTTGGCAAAGTTCAAGAAACATATCTATATTTCTAAGTTTTAATATTGAAACACAATCAAAATGTCTTTAATTGTATGTAATGTATGTAAAATGTAGTTATATACCATAAAAAAAATACTTGCAAAAATTGCTGATTTTTCGTAAACTTCAAATTCAAATATAAATGGCTAGTATTGGTCAAATCTGGATTTTAAAGCCATATTTCGATTTAGCCCATAAAAATGCATCATTTGGTCACTAGTAGTCTTTGAAAATCTAAAGATTTCACTTTGCTCCCTAAATTTGACAAACCCTAGTGGTCTAATTAATGTAAAGGCTTTAAAGACATAGAAATAAATATAAGCTGAAGAATTCGATCTTTGGTGAGAGTTTCTAATAAGGCATGTGCAGTATATCAGTTGGGTGGACTCATCTGTATGTTCAGTTTCACTGAAGTGGAGTTAAAATATACAGTGTGATTGCTCCAAAGGTCACCTGAGCCACAGCAGAAATAGAGTAAGCAGCCAACTCAACTCCACCTGATGCCAGTGGTTGGGAGCAAAGCAGTGGTACACCGCTATCAGTCCGCCATTTTTCAATCTCCGATTGAGATGGCTTAATGCTTTATTTTCAGCATTTATTGCCTGTTTATGTATTTATTATTACAATAAATTTTCATATTAAGAGACTTGGTTTATAAATAATAATTAAAAGGAATGAAGACATTATGGTATTTTGTGCAATTATTTGCAAATTATTTGGAGATTTTGAAGGCAAAATTGCTGTAAAATTCTTATAGTTTTTCTTTTATACTTTTTCTAACTTTCTATCGAAAGCTTCCTATTTTCCTACTTCTTTCCTAGATTGCATTTGGATGAAATGAGAGAGTGAAAACTCCGGAATGGACACCTCCTAAAAAATTATTTCAATTAATTCTTTCTTTAAGTTGAAGTGAGATTTTAACTGTACAAAAAAAGTTTGAATCCATCATTGTTTCTTTCCCTTTGTAACAATTATGTTTAATGTTCCCAACATTAGACATTATTCAGTCTTTTTATTTTATTCTATCATAAAATTATGTTTGCTACATTCCATTATATATTTATAAATAATTTTTTGTAAATGTTTCGTCAAAATCTTTTATATAATTGTTATAAACGATATAAAATCTCCATTAATTTATAAGAACTTTCCTCCACCAATGACCTGAGGAGTGTAAAAAATGGCATATTAGAGGAACGTGGTGAGCTTACTGACTTTTGTTTTTTACTTTTTCAGGAATTCATATAAAAAGACCGTAAACAAATGTTGGTGGATTATCTTAGTCAAAGTTGATTTGTCCTTACTTGGTATAAACCTAAACTGTGATTATGATAAATAGGACTTACAGCCTCTTAACAATTACAATAAAATTTATTTGAATTTATTCAAGTAAAAGTTTAGATACATTAAAATTTAATTTTATTTCAGTTTTATCCGCATTTGGTGTGGATAAAGATGTAGTGGTGAAGATGGATCCAGAAGCCCCACTTGAAAACGTTCTTCTGCAACATCAAATGACTTTGCATCAAGATATGAAACGCATGTTTTTGGAAATAAAGAATCTCTTCCTCGGATTAAGATCCCCAAACTTTATTCCTAAAGCAAACAAGTAATTCTATTTTGGTCATCAAATTCCTTAATAATGAAAACAGAAGATAAGATTAAGAATATATTTGTAAATTTTATATGAAATTCAATCTCAATCGAAATCTCCATTTTGAACGTTCATTCTGAATAACTTTTATGACGAATTTAATATTTCTCATTTTAATTCGTTAATAGTTCTTAAAATGGTTAGATCAGGGGTTCTTAACCTTTTTAAGGCTGTGATCCAAATTCTGGTGTCGGGGCTAGCTGGGCGACCAATGCCTTCAAACAATTCACTCGTAATAGATAATAAAATAAATAATAATGGTAAAAAGATTAGGAATAACATAAATAAATGATAAATGACAATTTAATAACTAATCTTTGGGTAGCGACCCAGAGGTTAAGAACCCCTGGGTTAGATATTAGTATTATATCGTGATGAACTATTTGTGAATGGAAATTTTTAGGTTTTCGTTTTTCATTATTTCAGGTATTATTCATTGTTCTCCTTACATTATAAAAGGCTTATTTTTTCATTATTCATTATCAATAATCATTTTAATTCAAGTAATAGTAGGCGCAAAAAATAAAAATGTACATTTAATTCATAATTATTGTAAATACGCTAATAATATATATATATATTATTTTTTTTAAATTTTTTTTTTTTCCGACAGCGATCTTTTCAGCTTCGGTTCGTTTGGAAGCTCAATTTCAAAAATATCAACCTTGAAACCTAATTTAAAATCGATAATCCAAGACAAAACTAACGCAAGGTTGTTACTTTCTTCTTAAATATGTTTTTAATATTAATTACCAATATATATCACTTCGAGCCATCGATGTTACTGAAAATATCAATAAAATATTACTTTTTCGTCACCAATTTAGTTAATTTAATAATGAAATTTATTTTAATTGTATTTACATTATATTAGTTAAGCTCATATATTGATTTCTCATTTGATTCAGTCAGAAGACCTCAGGAGGATCGGGTATTTCACTCTACTTCGGCGATCGACATTTCTACATGCCCACAGATTCAACGTTTCGGTTAGTTTAAGTTTAAACAAGAGTAACTCAATTTTACGGTCATCAAGATCTAAAGCTTAATTCATCATTAGGAAAAATAACACATAATTAATTTACTTTTGCTAAATGTAGGCAACTAGTAATGGCAGACACACGAAACGAACTAAATCTAATTCCATAATAAAAATATTCTTTTTTTTCTTTGTTTTCAGAGAAGATTTAATAATTTTAGTCTTAAAATTAATTAAAGAATAAAATACATTTTGTGAAATTTTAATACTTTTTATGTATACATTCCTTTCATTTGTTCTTCCTAAGTCCTTCTGATTGCTCCGAAATTCTCGTCGCAGGAGGTACGAAAAGTGGAATTTATCAGATATATCCATTCAGGTAAAACGGTGACTTTCTACTGCATTAACATCACTTTTATTCATTTCAATAAATTTTTCATTTCATTCTTTATGTCTTTCGAGGGATTTCAATGTTTTACTACTGAGCCCTTAAGTTCTCTTTAACGTTTTGATAACATCGTTTAATTAATTGGCGTCATACATTTTGTTTTTTATAATTGTCAAGAATGAAATAATGTATTACATTTTCAAATTGTTTTGAACGAATCATTTCTTCAAAATCCGTGTTTATAGTGAAGGAGATTCGACTATGAACTATTACTTGTTTCTAGATGTCAATGTAGCCGCCCTGTGGATGTATATTGTGACATGGAAACTGATGGAGGTGGATGGACTGTTTTCCTTTCCCGAGTCAATGTGTCGAAGCTAATTAACTTCACTCGGAACTGGGCCGATTACAAGAAGGGGTTCGGAATGCCAGGGGAAGAGCAGTGGTTAGGTGAGAACTGAGAACTTTGTAGCTTTGTTCACGTCTCATTGACTAGATTTAAATGCAGTCATTGATTTTTCCCTCGGTTCTGAGAAGGAAAAGAAGAAGAGTAATCAGTCTGTTTACGTGATTTCTTTAAATTGATCATTCTCTATTTACCCAGTTAGTGTTATTTTCTTCATCCCAATTATCTCTCAGTAAATGATTCCCATTAATAATAGAATTGTTTTATGTTATAGAATATGTGTAGTAGATATTATAGTTGTTTTATATAGTTATGTTATATTTATGTACCTCATGATGGCACCCCAAATTATGCATCCTTGCTTATCTTTAATTAACTATTTTCACAAGGAAATGAAAACGTGCATATTTTATCTCACCATCGGAATTACATTCTGAGGATGGAAGTCAAAGATGGATTCGGGAGAGAAATTTGGGGCGAGTGGAATGTGTTCAAAGTGGACTCGGAGGAAATGAAGTAGGCTCACATTTTATTCTTTATTATTATTTTTATATGATTCATAGTTTGAACCACTCAACAAATTGATATTATGAATGTATTTTCAAGTTTCATCTATCTTTAAAGGAATTAAGACCTCAAAACATGAATGAAGTCTTCAAATTTTGAGGTTCGCATTCTCAAAATCTGAGTGAAAAACATTTCATTATATTTGATTTGAAGATTACTGTATGTATTAATATGGTAAAAAGTTTAATTATTTTTTATTATCGAAAGATTTTGAGCCATTATATAAATCCACGCTTTGACAAGGAACATGATTAATTCTTTCTTTATTTTAGGGGCTACGTCGTAGCGAATGTCGTAACACCGCTTCCCGTTGATCAGCGAAGTTAAGCGACATTGGGTCTGGGTAGTAGTTGTTGTTGTTGTTGTTGTTGTTGTTGTTGGTTAGCCGATCAGCCCACCCTGATCGAGTAAGCCGGTGGCACGCAGGTAACCGATCGCCCTCTCTGGAGTGGACCAGAGGTTCAGCGCACTAGTGATGTTATGTTGTGTTCTATGTTGTGCTAGAGCGGTACAGTCTGTCATAATGTGTTCAATTATTTGTGGTGTGTCCTGGCACAGGTGGCAGGTGTCGTCTGTGGAGTTATCTAGTCTGCGTTTATATGTTTGTAAATTGGGGTGATGTCCACATCGGAATCGTGCTAAATTAACTCGATCCGATCTGCTCAGGCTGATCTCTGACCTGTCAATGGGTGGCGGCTTCGCACCTAGGACCGCATTCGGACCGAGTCGTGTCAGTGCTTTGTGGGTTAGGTGTGTGTGTATGTGTTTTCTGTACTGTGTGATGTCTGTAGGACGTGGTATGGAATGGAGTATTTGGTTTTAATGTCTCTCTGGTGTTACTTTAATGGTGCGAGGTGTCGGTACATGATTGTACATGTAGTGGCAAGGGTGTTGTGGGTTAGTTGTCGGTGCTGCCATGAATTGTGTTCCCCTCATGTCTAAATATTCCCTAACTTTCAGTATTTTTGTTTCTGTGGGCAGGTGTTCTATTGGTGTTGTTTGAGTACATCCTGTAGTTATGCGAAGTGCGTTGTTTTGTATTATCTGTAAGGTGTTTATGTGTGTGTGTTTGAGATAATGGGTGCCCAGCATGGGCTAGCATAGTCCATAACTGAGCGAATATATTGTTTATATATGAGTGATGTTGTTTCCTACTAGTGTCCAAAGTTTGTGCCTGTTAGTACTCTAAGCGTGTTAAGTCTTGACGTACATTTGTTTTAAATGTCCTGAATGTGGTTTGCAAAAGATAATGATGTGTTGTATGTGACCCCAAGTATTTTGGTCCTGTGAGTGTGTGGAATGTTGGTGGTTTAATGTGAGCTGTGGAGTTATCTGGTGCTCCTTTGTGTTGCTTGTTAGCAAGGTGATGGTTGATTTTGTGGGGGCTACTTTGAGTCTATTGTGTGTGAGCCAGTCTCGTATACTGTTTATGTATGTTTGTAGGTTATTTGTAGCGGTGTCGATGTTGTTGTGGGTGGATGTTAGAGTGATGTCATCTGCATATGATGATAAGGTAAGCTTGTTATCTATGGATGTTGGGATGTTATGCATGTATAAATTGAACAGTGTTGGTGAGAGAACAGAGCCTTGAGGGACCCCGTTCGGAAAAAGCTTGTTTTTGGATGACTTGCCATTAAATGTGACATATGAGTATCTTCCTGAAAGATAATTGCTCAGCCACCTTTTGGTGTTATTGTGCATGTTTGTGTGGAGTATTTTGTTTATGAGAGGGAACCGTGGGATTGGGATAGCATCAAATGCTTTACTAATGTCTATTGTTGCTAATAGTGTACGTTGAGCTGGTCGTCTAGAGTTGATGCCATCCATGATGTGCTGCGTGAGGTTAGTGAGTAATGTCGTGGTTGAGTGGTGAGGTCTGAATCCATGTTGAGTAGGCGATAGTGGTATGTGTGGGTTTGTGATTTGTAAGATTAGTCTTTCTGTTACTTTTGAAGGTGTGTATAGTAAAGTAATGGATCTGTAGGAAGCTGGTTCTGTTGGATTTTTGTTTGGTTTGAGGAGTGAAATAATTTTACCGTGTTTCCATATGTCAGGAATAATAGGGTTGGTATGAATATGTGCTGATGTTTGTGAGAGCTAGTATTCCCTCTGGGCCCAAGTGTTTAAGGTGTATGTTAGATATGTTGTCTGGTCCAGTAGCCTTCGAATTCTTAATGTTTTTGATGATCTTGGTGGTCTGGTCTGTATTGAAGGGTGTAATGGTCGTGTCGAGTCTGTAGGTTTTCTTGTCTGGCTGTTTTTTTCTGGGTAGTAGTTGGATGGGAGACCGTCCTCCGTGTCCATATTATGTAGCGACCCGTGGTTCGGATCCCACGTAGAGCTGTAGGTCCCCTCCGTCATATGACCTTAGATGTTGCGAAGGAGGTTAAACAACCCCAAACATTATTATCTTTATTTTAGCATTAAAATCTGCTGAAATGCAAATGAAGGAAAATGTCGACATTTTTAATGAAATTTTGTGTGTATTACTTTGGTTTTCACAATAATTCTACTGTGTAATGAGTGTAAAATATAAAATGAAAATTATTTTAATGTATTCATATAATTAAAGAGAAATCTCAATTATCCACAATAATTTAGTATTGTACTTGGTTGAGAATGGTACAGTAATTGTTTAAAGGAATTTCTTCAAATTACACGTTTCATTATTAATCTGTCAAATTATATTAAATTTATGAAGATCTGCTCCACACTCTCTCAATGACTTATCCATCACTTCATGGACATGAATCACAGTAATGATTCATTCAATATATTTTTTATTGAAACAACTATCTTACCAAATGTGGCAACCACTTACCTATTAGAAGTGATGCAGTCCTTCTATAACTGAACGCTTGGAAGTAGAAGTAATTCAAGTGCATTCAGAACACCAAAACTCCAGATGTGATATAAGTACGCGAGTCACCTTTGATGGCGGTTTTCTTCTTCCTATTTGAATCACTTCGGTGGAACGCATTCGGCGTGCGAAGTATGTATTCAAGTACTTCAGTCATTTTTTGGCAAAAGAAAAAAAATTGGTAAAAGACGCACTTGAATCACTTTTACTTCCAACCGTCCAATTGCTGAAGTGGGAAACATATTTTAACTGTTCGCAAATATCTGTATTTTAAAATTTTAAGAACTTCTTCATAATCTTTTCACTTTTGTTCTCGTCTCGCTAATTTAAGTAGAGAACAGCCTCAATGATCCCATTATTGGAGCTGAAAACTGTGAAGTGACATTTAAATTTCTCCTCAGATACAAACTTACGGCAACGAATTACAATACGAAGAGTACGGCCTACGATCGCTTTAGTTATGTGAATGGTAACTATTTCTCGACATTTGACATGGATAATGATAAAGGAGGTGTGTCTCATTTTCAACTTATTGTTTTTTCATTGATTTTTATAGTTTTGATCTATAAATATATTTAGGGTTCTTAGATATTATTTAGTTTTTAATACATAATAAATCTCATGAACATATTACATCCGATTACCATATCCTAAACTAAAATTAACAGTCCTTGTCTTCTCTTACTTACCCTTCATGTAATTTATATATATTAATCTTAATACAAATATTTTATTATAATAGCAAAGTCCAACTGCGCTGAGAGTTGGAAAGGAGGGTGGTGGTACAATAACTGTCACAACAACAATCCAACTGGTCTTCATGCAAAGAAAGATGCCACAGGAATGAGAATAACCCCTTGGTCAAAACTGGATAGCACCACACGGTATGCAACATGGCTTCAACTGAAAATTCGACCACAGATTTGCAGCAACTCAATTTCAGTCGCCAAAATGAACACTCACAACTGTGCTTTTAACTAAAATCTCTATCGGCTACAGGGAATATTTTGTTTCCAGTATGGTATGACGTCATAAACTTTATTTTGGAATTATATCTGAAAACTTCTAGATTTAAATTCTAGTTAAAGAACAACGTGAAGAGTTCGTTAACCTGAAGCTTAAATACAAAAACAATTATTTATCTATAACATTTTGTAAAGAAAATCCTATTGCAAGTTATATTTTAAACATATGTTTAGAGTTTGCTTGTTTGTACAAATCGACAAAAGCTTAACATTACAATTATTAAAAATGTAATATTATATACATAATATACTATATTTTTATGAACAATTAAACTTTAATTTCATTACTATTCACTCACTAACTTTTCTACAAAAATAATTTTCTGTATCACAAAACTAATTATTATTAAATTATTGAAACTAGTTTTTTCCTAAAAACATTTTAAATGTTTGCAATGACATTGTGATATTTACATGGAAAATATGGAGCACTCTCAAATGTATTCTACTTTTTCCTTTTATTTATTCACATCGATCATCTTGATCCAATAGAAAGAGGGACAGCATGGGTGAAAGGTACTGTGAACACTAAAAAAATTGGGAACTTTGAGACAGAAAGGAAATCAATGATCGTCTTCCCTCTTCATAAAACTACATAATCCCTATATGGGGTTACCAGACGTCCGGCAAAAGGAGGACATGTCCTCCTTTTCAATCTCATGTCCTCGGTCCGGCAGGCATTTTAAATATGTTGATATTGTCTGGCTTTTCCTTAGATATGATCCAGACTTGAAAATGAGCTTCCCACAAACTCAAACAACCTATTTAATACCTGACACGTCCTCCTTTTTCCAGACGTCTGGTAACCCTATCCCTATAAGAAGTGCACACTTTGAGTCCTACCTTTTGTAGTTTTTAAGTTGGTATAAAACAACCAAAAACTTCGGTGACAATAATAAAATGAAGAAAAATGTTTGTCAGTTAATTTGATAACGCACAACAACTGTTTATACAAGCTTGTTTTACAGTGAACAATTGAGACTCAAAATGAAAACAAATTGAATGAAATGAGAATCATATTTTCCTCTTTATCCAGCATCAGTATAATCAGAATGTTGGCATTGGCAGCTTGTATTTTAAAATGTTTTTATAAATTGCTCTCACTGTATGACTGGAACATACAAATTACATATAAATTATGTTCAATTTGGGCACTACAAAAGCAAAATTCACACTTCATTAAAACTCGTATTTTCATTTTTCTTAAATTGATGAGAATTACCATTAAATCTGAAAATATCATCTACATGATTTTAAAGTCAGTATATTAAAGTAGATAAACAACAATTAATTTAATAAGTTTAAAACTGTATCAATCAAATAAGTTTATATAATAAAAGTAGTTTTCAGAAAAATATTTGGGGGTGTGATTTAATAAAGCGCTTTTTCAACATTTATCACATTAAATTACAACAATTTTCCATTCGATAAAAGTAAAAAGGTAAAATTAACAAATTCCAAAATTATCGTAGATTTTGCACCAGAAAATAATTCTTAAATTTTAGAAATAAATTAATGAATCTTCCCACTTTAAGATTGTTCGTCTTTGGTGGTGACAATTTGTGTTGCAGTTTGTGGTCAAGTGTGAAAGAGAATCCTTCAGGTTCTATGATCAGTGTATAATGATATCTATCTCTCCTTCTGATGTGAAAACAACGTCAAAATGGCTATACTCCGTCATTCCTATATAATCTAGCAACACACATGTTCAAATGTTTTGAAAATGAGTTCGAATAAACTTTTTATACAGTGACTTGAAAATAATACAAAGTGCACTGCCCATGGTATGGTTTGATCCGAAGGACGAATAATGAATCACAATAAAACTTGATTACCCGTCATAAGAATGACTTTAGAGATATTCTTATGACTTATGGTTTGTTGGAGATCATGAAAAATGACAATGTTCGTGTCATTTAACCTCCTTCGTAACGACAAGGGGAAATAGCGTCCCATGAAACCCATGTTTCGGCGCCTCTCCCGCTCTCCTGTGTTTTAGTGTGGTGTCAACGAAGGATTCAAGAATTATTAGTATACAATTTTCACCATTTTAATTGAATCAAATTGGTTTACAATTTATAATTTAGGGCCTACATTATAAAGCTACAAACATTCAAAAGGAGAGTTAGTGTCTTAGCCACTGCAAATTCCGATATCGTATGTGACAGGTCTATGCTATAAACAACAGGATGCAAAACGAAGAGAGTCTGTTATCGCCAACTGTCGATGGCAGGTAAGTCTCCGCTCGCCATTCACCACTTAGAAGGGGCATCCTGAGTGATACCCTGGTGTTTGGGAAGGATGTCACAACTTTCATTGTTTAAAATAAATTGAAGAAGTTGTTGAGGAGCGCGGCAATCCTTTCGCAGCAAAATACCAAGCCGAGCTTCTCGCCGAAATCAAAACCGTTAATGTCACAGCTCTATCTGTCTGTAAACGCGTGATGAAGATCCATGCAGTGCTTCATGAAAGTTTTCTTGTCAAGAAGTCGTTCCTTGTCATAAATAAATCCCCAAAGTCCATATATTGGTTCGTATATTATTCAAATATGAACGTGGCTTTCGGGTTCGTTACTGTTTCATCTTCACCTTAATATCTGAATTGGCGTTCATTACAAAGAATATGTAAAATGGCCTTAAACACTGGTTAACAAAAAGATTTTCTGCAATTTCTTTGGCTTTTATCAGAGTTCCGGTGCTACTATAGCGTGATTCCTACCGGTGACTTCGATACTATAGGGTGATTCCTACCCGTTTTGGTTCGAAACTACAGTACTGTAGAGTGTGATTCCTATCCAAGGTATAAATGAAAATACTGGGTGATCCAGATAAATGGGACCCATAAAAAAAGCCAAATATTCTTAATATTTAATTCCTTTCATAAAAACTATATATCATTCGAAAGAGTAG
This sequence comes from Bathynomus jamesi, assembly GCA_023014485.1. Classification (NCBI taxonomy): domain Eukaryota; kingdom Metazoa; phylum Arthropoda; class Malacostraca; order Isopoda; family Cirolanidae; genus Bathynomus; species Bathynomus jamesi. Next base: position 377,155 of record JAJOZX010001337.1, read on the forward strand.
AGTTACAAGTTTATTATGAAATATTTATTTTTAAAAATGACTCCTTTCAAATGTGCTCCATTAGTTGCCAAGCATTCCAGTGTTCTCGCTTGTAAGTTCTGCATCACTTTTGCAAGAGTGCGCGGTGGTATGGCCTGTATCTCATTTGTGATGGCGGCCTTCAATTCTTGCAAGGTCGTTGGGTTATTTCTGTAGACCCTACTCTTTAAATATCCCCAGAGATAATAATCTAAGGGAGAAAAATCCGGAGACCTTGCGGGCCATTCAACGTCTCCAAATCTTGAGATTAACTCGCCTGGAAACGTTTGACGCAAAACTGCCATGCAGTTCCTCGTGGTATGGCAGGTAGCTCCGTCTTGTTGGAACCAGTGGTTTTCTAGACAAAGCTCTCTTAATTTAGGAATAAGGAAATCGGTCAACATTTTTTCGGAGCGATCACCATTTACAATGACCGTGTTTCCGGTGGAATCCTCGAAAAAGTACGGCCCTATGATCTGAGATGCAGTAAGACCACACCAAACAGTTACACGCTGACTATGCAACGGGACTTCGGTAATATTCAATGGATTTTCTGTTGCCCAGAAACGACAATTTTGTTTGTTTACAGTTCCATTCAAGTGAAAATGGGCTTCGTCTGACATAATCAAAGTTGCTAGAAAATTGGTGGTGTCATTTACCTTCTGTTGGATCCATTGACAGAATTGTCGTCTTCGTGCGGAATCTCCATCGTTTAGTTGTTGCACTGTTTGAATTTTATATGGAAAGCATTAAATTTTGCTTGAATATACGGTGTGTTGTTCCATATCCAACTCCTAACAGCTGAGAAGCACGTCTGATGCTTATGTTAGGATTATCCTGTACAATAGGGTGGAGCGAAAAATACCTTTTTCTAGTATGAAGTTCTAATAGTGATTAAAAGTTGCATTTAGTGGACGATATATACCGCGCCAAAATATGAGTTCATTTGTTAATATTTTCAGCTGCCACCAGGGGGCTAAAGTTAACACAATTTTGTGTAAAAGGAAAAAATGCTTCTATTTTAGGTTTATCAAACTATTATAAAATTTTACCTTAGAATTCTAATAGTTTGATTAAGATTCTTAAATGATAAGAATTCGTTTTGTAAAAATGCCTTTCATATGCTTAATATCTTCCGCTGCCACAAGAGGGCTGAAGTTAACTTAAAAATGACAATTAAGTATGATTCTGTATTTACTTGAAAAAGGGAACAGTAATAAATTAGGATGTCTCTCCTCCCTTTTTACTGGCTTGAGACAGTTAAGAAACGTTATTTCGTGCCTTAGCGGAGTTACCACCCTTTCCCCAACCAATCTCCCTCTAGAAAGGGTTCTTGCTGAAGACTATTTATTAATTTGCTTTGTGTCAAATTTTGGCTGTTTTTTCTCCTTGATTCTAATGTAGCACGAATCCAACCGTCTCTGTTTGTAGGTCCGCAGACTGATCCAGCAGCGTCTGTAACGAGCTTGACGCATCTCTCTACGGCTTGTGTATGACATGGAAACTGAAATAATTCTGAATGAAGTAGTACCATGTTTGATGCATGATTCAATATCCATCAAGAGAAACTCCTTTGGTTATCGGTGGTTCTGCTATCTGAAAATCTTGCCACATAATGAATCTGTATAGTCTTTGGCCTAAAAAAATTTATTTCTGGCACCTTAAAATACCTGATAACATGTTTCTTGAATGCATGCACTTGCTTTTATGATACGCCTAAATCCCAACTGACGCACATGCTCCCTTTCATCAGCTATCATTGCAATGAGAATGTTTTTCTTGATTTGCGTATAATGCATTTCGCTGAATGACTGAGTCATGTACTCTCCTAAGCTCTTCACGGAGATACCGGCTTCTTGCAATCTATCCACATTGTTTAGCACCATATTGGCATAATGGTTTACGCTTTATCTGAAACCACATTGGTGCATATACCCTAACAATGAAAGTAGCTAATTCTTGTAAATTGCCTGAAGGATTCTCTGTGCTTGCATATAACCGCAGAGTCCTGTTTGCTGTGGTGAGCCACCTTGAATGTGATATATTGCCTGGACTCTTATGACTAAGACTCTTTGAGAATGTTCCACTTGATATAGCCTTGTGAATTTCAAGAAGGTATTTCTGGTCAGTACTTATGTCATCTACATCAACTTCACACATGTCCTCTTGAATTTCAAATGGGTTTGAAGTTAACTATGGGAAGCTTTTCACAGTCTGAAAGTGGCTCGGCCAATTTCTCCTGAAAATGCTCTTGGTCCAGTAGTGGTACCATCCAAGTGATGGAAACAGATGGCGCATGGAAGTTCATTAAGGTGTAAAAGGCATATCAGCCACTGCAATGGCTTATTAAAGGCTTCTTCCAGTAATCTTATTGTGCCTCCAATACTACCAGTGTTACCACTGTCATCACAGCCAACTGCAACGATGTTCCCTATATCAACATTCCTTTCTTTCAAGCAATTCACTAGCGCTGTGCAAATGTATTTAGCTTTGCCACTGGAAGGTGTCACATGTGCAAAGTACAGAGAGTGTGGTTCAGATATTATGCTGATATGCTCTTTGCGTTTGGTTTCTTTGGTGGTTAGAGCCATCACTCTCCTGGACTTGATCATTGTTTTATCCTTTCTGCCATCAAAGTATAATCCCCGCATGGTTTTTGGCTCTCCTATCTGTTGTAGTTCCTTTCTCTGTTTTTGTCTTTCACGTCTTAGCTTACTTCTGTCATATATTCCCTTTGTCTTCGGGAGTAACAATTTTAAGATCTGCCAATACTGCAGAAGCAATAGCAGCCCCAGCTCTGTCCGACATTTTAAATCTATCACAAGTAATTGCTAATGAAGGCAGTGGCTCACGCATCTGTTGTTCTGATATTACATATTGAGTCGAGGTTGTATCTTCCTCATTATCTTCAGATATCTCTTCTAGTTGTTGAAGTTCACTTGTCTCTGTTTCGATTTGTAAGTTGGACGTATTGGTTATAGCAGCACTAGTTGTTTGTGAGGATTCCAGACGTGCTTTTTCCACTTCCTTTCGATGTTCTCTTGCTTGTAATCGTCTTGTGTGTGCTATGTCAATGCTTCCTATCACCATTATTCTGCGTGTTCGTTGGTCATTTAAAAAATCCTGCTCTTTTGGAGGGACTTTCTTACTCTTTTCACATGAGCATCTCCTAAACTCCTTACATTTGCAGGTGCAGATGTCAAACAAAGTGCATTTTGAAGAGTTTTCAAATTCTTCAAGCTGATTTTTGTACTTAGGCTGATCCTTGCGTGACTTGTATGGCTTTAATAAGGACCTGTATTTATCATGGTACACTCGCATCATCTGTAAAACGCGTGTATGTGAAACTATTGGCAAAGAGGCCTTCTTCCAAATATTTTCTACCTTTTTGGAAACTGCCTCTGCTATTTCAGAAAATGAAGGCTCCTTGTTATTCATCTGCTCCTTCACTAAATGTTTTGTGAATAGGTAATCTTTCATAATGCAGTTATAAGTTGGTAGTTGCATATCACTCATCTCACAAGGTACTTCAAATATGGCACACTTCATATGTTCTCTAGTGAAATGTTTATATTTAGTATTTGATGCCATAATATTTTTAAGAAAAATTCACAATCACAAAATATCCTGTAACATCAAAACATTATATAATTAATATATATAATATATTTTATAAGTATATATAATATATTATATAAATATATAATATATTATATAAATAAACTAAAATTATATAATACATTATAACAAGCATTTTATAATAAAATCAATATTATCTCTATATAAATCACTATAAAATAAAGTTTTATAATATTCCGATCATATTAAAAAACTCTCCGATCAACTGAGCGACTAGGCCTACTACCTAAGAAGACAAGTGTTAACACACTGTTCTAATGACTCACAGAAAGAAATTCCTTCACACCAAAACCCTCCCCCACAACCCTCCCCAAACCCTCCCCCACAACATTCAGTGTAGTCTCAACATGACTCAGTTATTCTAAATTGTGTTAACTTCAGCTCTCTTGTGGCAGCTGAAGATATTAAGCATATGAAAAGGCATTTTTACAAAACGAATTCCTATCATTTATGAATCTTAATCAAACTATTAGATAATTCTAAAATAAAATTTTATAATAGTTTGACAAACCTAAAATAGAAGCATTTTTTTCCTTTTTACACAAAATTGTGTTAACTTTAGCCCCCTGGTGGCAGCTGAAAAGTTTAAACAAATGAACTCATATTTTGGCAGGCATATTTCGTCCACTAAATGCAACTTTTAATCACTATTAGAACTTCATACTAGAAAAAAGGTATTTTTCGCTCCACCCTACTGTACAATTTCATGAGTTCTGTTAATGATCTCGTCTATCCTTACTGTGCGCACTCTTCCAGTTGGTTTTCTTTTTCCAATGCTGCCAGTTAGGGAAAAATTTCTGACACACCGACGGATTACTTTCTTAGAAGGTGATTTTGACATCTGAAAATTTGTCTTGAAAGATCTTTGAGCTGAAACTACACTTCTTCCTTGCTCATAATATTGCTCAGTTATGAAACGCAGCTGTTCCACAGTCCATGCAGTCATCTTGAAGGGTTAGTTTTAACTAACACTTTTATTTTGTTTTGTATCTTATCTTGTCTTGCATTGTCAAAACCTATACAATCCTGTACAAACTTGTAACTATCCTCTTTCGAATGATGCGTATGATTTTATAAAAGGACTTATACTTTAAGAGTTACAGGGGTTTCTTTTGGGTCCCATTTCTCTGGATCACCCTTTATAATAAATATAAAATGCTATTTATTATTCAATTTTATTTATTTAAAAAATAGTTTCGGTGCTACTATAGTATGTGGTCTACCTACGATTGATTAGGTTTAGTCACGATATTTTCGTTAAAACTAACGAAAATATCATGACTAAACCTAACCAATCGTCAAGGGCGATGGACATTGGAATGTAAACAAGCAATTAGTAAACAAGGTAAGAAGCTATAATTAAAAGGTAGACCGCCGAATCGAGGTAGGAATCACGCTATAGTAGCACCAGAGTTCCTTGGTAACCAACGCCGATATGAAGTCATTGCACACTTTTATCAGATTTGTGGTTGCAACAATATCCTCGTTCTTGCTTTTACGATCTTGCTCTCTAAAGTTATCGGAAAAAAGGATCTACAGATCTATAGAAGCTAAGGCTAACAAAGACCCTAAGATCCACTCTAAGTTTGGATCAAGTAAAGATAATCCCTCCCAGGTCACACTAGTAAAGCAAATCCTCCCAAAAATGACCAAGTAAAGATAATCCCTCCCAGAAAGTAAAGTAAAGTGAAGCAGTCTGACATAAGGATAAAAATTAAGAGAATCTTCTTTTAAAAAATGATTTATTTGTAAACAAAATTTATTAAAATTCATTTATTACAATGGATCAAGTAAAGATAAGCACCCTCAACCTTTTTTAGTTAGCTTTATAAGGCTAACTAACGAAAATATCACGACTTAACCTAATCAATCGTTAGGTCAACTGTACGCCCTTGACGATTGGTTAGGTTAGGTCGTGATATTTTCGTTAGTTAGCCTTATAAAGCTAACTAAAAAAGGTTGGGGGTGCTTAACTTTACTTGATCCAAAGACTTTAATTAAAGCGGTATTGCGGTATTGCGGTAAAGCGGTATTACCAACTTTACCAAGTAAAGATGATCCCTCCCAAAAAATGATCAAGTAAAGATAGTCCCTCCTTTTTCTGTTGGGAGGGATTATCTTTACTTGATCCCTAAGTTTAGCCCGAGAGAAAGGAAAGAGGTGGGGGTTAAAAGAGGAGAATAAGGGGTTAAATAAGTTGCAAAACCTATCATTCGTGGGTTAAAATTCATTCAGAAAAAGAGAAAGAAAGACTCCCCATCATCATCCTCTGTCCACTGCCGACAAGTCGGAAAATAGTCGAAGAGAATAGGAAAGGGGTGAAAGATGAAAAGAAGTAAAATAAGAACGCTTACAAACCATGCAAACACAGTCTTAACACTGTCATACCATGCAAACTACAGACATGCAAGTAAGGAGAGGATAAGAAAAAAAAAGTAGGTAGAGTATGACAAAAAGTGGGTTAGTTTACGTTACGAGCTACATCTACGTTCGTGTTAGTCTAATTTTTATTTTTTTTGATAATTTTATTGCTGGCATCACACGCTGGCATGTCACAAGCTGGCATTAATCGTCAACAGACTCATCCTCGACCACCACCCCTAGAGCTCCTGTTACTAATTGTTTTATTATTATATTAAACAACGTTAATATTTTTAAAATGCCTATCTAAACGGTTCTTAAATACATTAACGCTGGTAGAGTTCACGACTGACGCGGGAAGATTATTCCATTTATCAATTACTTTAAACGTAAAGAAGATTTTAGCGATATTAGTAATGAAACGTCTGCCACGCAACTTAAATCCGTTATTACGAGTATTGCTATTATCGAAAGAGAAGAGTTTGTCAAAATTTACGTTATCGATTTTATTAACGATTTTGAAAACTTCAATAAGCTCCCCCCTTAATCTCCTAGTTTCGAGTGAATGCAAGTCTAACTCTTTAATCCTATCTTCATAAGGCTTGTTGCGCAATGACGGAATTAGTTTCGTGGCGCGACGCTGAACCCTTTCTAACTTATCAATATCCTCATGCAAATACGGGCACCAAAACTGAACGGCATATTCTAAATGAGGCCTGACTAGGGACTTGTAAAGGGACAATATAATATTCTTCGATTTAAATTCGAAATTACGCGCTATGAAGCCTAACATCCTATTATCTGTTGCGCAAGACTCCAGGCACTGGTTCCTAACTTTTAAATCCTTAGATACGCGTACGCCTAAATCTACTTCCTCGTCAACGCCTGCTAACTCCCTATTATCCATCGTGTACGTGTAATTATTGTTACGAGAACCTATATGCAAAACTTTACATTTGTCTACGTTAAATTGCATCTGCCACTTGTCCGTCCACTCCATAATCCTATTTACATCGTCTTGGAGCCTATTTCTATCGTCCTCGTTAACAACCTTACCGCCTATTTTAGTATCGTCCGCGAATTTTGACACGTTATTAGTCAATCCTACATCTATGTCGTTAATGTAAATTACGAATAGCAATGGGCCTAACACTGAACCCTGTGGGACACCGCTACGTACATCCATCACCCCGATTCACTACCATTAACAACGGCCCTCTGTCTCCTAGCACGAAGAGCCAGTTAGCTACCTGACCGCGTATACCGTGCGTTTTAACCTTCGCAATTAATTTTCTATGCGGAACTGTATGGAACGCTTTTTTAAAATCTAAATAAATAACGTCAGCCGCTCTATACCTATCGTATTCACGCACTATTTCGTTATAAAATTCTAACAAATTAGTTAAACAAGATCTATGGCGTCGAAACCCATGCTGACTACTATTAATCAAATCGCGACTTTCTAAGTGATCGATGATACGATCCCTAACTACGGATTCCAAAAGTTTACCGACATTTGATGTTAAGATAATGGGCCTATAATTGCTAGCTACTGTGCGGTCGCCTTTTTTAAAAATGCGCGTGACGTTAGCTAATTTGAAGTCTTCAGGAATAATCCCCGTTTCAAGTGACTGATTAAAAATCTTCGTTAACCCTTCATTACTAAGCTGGGTAAAATTTACCCAGGATATTTCGTTATTGTGACGTCATTTTTTCATCTTTTGGCGTGTGACATTGGGCTGCCAGTTATGCTTAGTCTATGCATAGCTGCTTGAGGGAGCGCACGTGTTTTTCAGTTTGTATGAATATGTGTGAAATTGGAGACTTGTTTTTATGACTGGGTGAAATTTACCCATGGTTAGTATATGACGAATTATTTTCTAACTGAAAATGTACATACCAAATAAACCATAATTTTTTCATCTGTAGGCGTGTGACATTGGGCTACCAGTTATGCTTAGTCTATGCATAACTGCTTGAGGGAGCGCACGTGTTTTTCAGTTTGTATGAATGTGTGTGAAATTGGAGACTTGTTTGTATGACTGGGTGAAATTTACCCATGGTTAGTATATGACGAATTATTTTCTAACAAAATGTACACACCAAACAAACCATCAAAATGCAATAGGAATGTCACAATGGACAACTGGTTTACTACTGTACCAGTAGCAGAAAATGTGCTTGATCCTCCATATGGTAGGAACTGTCAGAAAAAAAACGCGAAATTCCCTCAAAACTCAAGCACAAATAAGGAAAATACTGGTAAAACAAAATTTTGCTTTGATGGCGACAAAACTTTGATTTCTTACCAACCGAAGGCTAACAAAAATGTGATTCTACTTTCAACAATGCACAGTGGCACTGTAGTCTCACAGAAAACAAACAAACCTGAAACTGTAGAATATTACAATGCAACCAAAGGAGCTGTCGACACATTCGACCAAATGTGCAGTATTTCATCATGCAGTCGTCGCACCAGGCGATGGCCACTTTGTTTACTGTATGGCATGTTGAATGCTGCATGTATTAATGCATGGATAATTTATTTAGAAAACAACAAAGAAAACCCTACAGATTGTCTCAATGAGTGATAATATTAATATATTAATCGTGTTTATTTTATGTAAATATACACTTTAATTTCCAGGATTTCCTAATAAAAATATTAAAATATATGCTGTTTAACTTTAAAAACCTTTTAAATGACAAATCTTTATAATGTGAACGTTAAATATATAAAAAACTGGTAATGGGTGAATTTTACCCATGGTTATGAGAAGTGAAACTTTTTTCAAGTTTATTAATTAAGGGTTAAGGGGCCTACGATAATGTCTTTCAAATCTTTCAGATGTCTAGGATAAAACGCGTCATGGTCTGGAGCCTTGCTAACTTTTAACCTATCGATATAATGCGCAATCTCACCCTCGTAAACAGTTATTTCATTCAAAATAGTCTCGCTGCTAAATGGAATGATATCGTCCACATCGGGAACATTATTGACGTCTTCTATGGTAAAAGCTGTCGCAAAAAAGTTATTATAAATACGCGCCATCGCCTGAGCGTCGGAAGCCAAAGCGCCATTACGTCCACGAGAGGACCTATATTATCGTTTATCGGCTTACGATTATTCACGTAATCGAAAAATGTTTTGGGGTTATGTTTACTATCCGCAGCTATAAGTATCTCTAAATTACGCTGAGCATTCCTAACTGATCTTTTAACCTGACGTCGAAGCTCGATATATCTATTGACGTTAACAACCGTGCCATTGCGCTTTGTAAGTCTATACACTATGTTACGCTCGTTTATGAACTCGCCTATTTCCCTAGTCCACCACTTGGGTCTACATGATTTCTAGCGCGCTTGGGCCTACGAGGAATAAACTCCCTTTCGATATTCAAGAAACTATCTTTAAATGATCCCAATGCAAATTTGCATCATTACCCATAAATAAGTTATCCCAGTCCACTACTCTCATCCTATCCGCAAAACTATGAAAATTGACCCTACGAAAATCAGGGACTTCTATTATGTTACTATCCTTAGTGTTTTCTATCAATAGCTTAAACCTAATAATTTGATAATCACCACATCCTAAACTCTCACCTACTTCTAAACCTTCGACTATATTTTCGCCGTTCGTCATCACCACGTCTAAAATATTGTCACTGCGCGTTGGTTCGGTAACTATCTGTCGTAAAAAATTATCTTCCATGAATTCAATCAATCTCAAACCTTCATCGTTACCAGTAAAAGTCTCGTAATTAACGTTAGGGCAGTTAAAGTCTATCCCGATTATTAATAAAGTTACAAAGAAGTGTATAAAATCTAGTATCGTATCGAGGGGTTGAACGGGAGATCCATAAACAACAAAATTGAAACTAAGACTACGCGCCCAAACTTCAACGTATATCGCATTAATTGCTGCCGGAAAATTTATCTTAACCTCGATAGCCCTAAGAGAATGTACAGCAAAACGCCGCCACCAATCCTATGTAACCTATCATTAGTAAAGAGTTTAAAACTCGGTATATCAAGTCCCCCCAACAAGTCCAGAGTCACGGTATTTAACCACGTTTCAGTGATAGGAACTATATCGTAGTTACCGGAATAAATTATCGCCTTAAATTCGTTTAATTTATTTCTAATACTACGCGCGTTACAATAAAAGACGTTTAAGTTATTTTTTACCACGGGTCAGCTTTTTAAACTATTTTTCACGTCCGGCCCCGCGTTTCCCGGACCCACAACGTTTAAAGAAGGCTTCGACCTATACAACTTTCGAACGTTTTCGTCAATTAACCTACCTAGCTTAGCATTACCTATTTCATTAAAATGCACCCCCCATCTTTTATAAAAAGGCTAGGAACACTGAATTCTGACCACAGCTTTACGAAGGGTACATTTTCCTCAGCACAAATCTCTTCTAATTTAGTATTAAAAAATATTGTTTTTGACGTAATCCTAAGGCTAAACCGTGCCTAGGGGTAATACCTAGAACTAAAGACCTATCTGACCTCGCCTTCAGGGACCTAATTAACCCCCTATATCTCTCCAAAAAGTCAGACACTCTCGTATCGGGCCTATACGAGTCGTTGCCCCCTACCATCGTCCGGGTCCGGACAAAAGCCCCTTAGGACAAAAGCTCCCAAGGACAAAAGCCCCCTGGACAAATTGTTGGGTAGGGCAAGTCCGGGTCCGGACAAAAGCCTCCTAGGACAAAAGCCCCCTGGACAAATTGCTGGGTAGGGCAAGTCAGGTGTTACAGCTAATCTGAAGCATCAGTTCTACTTCAGCCACCGTGGTGTTAAGGTTATGGGCTGTTAGTTTGAATCTACACGTCTGTCAGTTAACTATACATATATATATATAAAACCTTTGGTTAGCTTCCGTCAGAATTGTTTTTTCTGACGAAGGTCAAGCTTTTCACTCCACCTTAGACCTACAGTTTGACGTGGAATCCGAACCACGCCCCACCAGTAGCCGCCCAGCGTCTTAACCACTAGGCCACCGAGGGTACCCATTTATCTACTAACCACTTTCTTTTTTTTTATTGTGTGGAAGGATGAACAGCTGGGTTTTTGCTGCGCGCCGGCTGCCGTCATCGGGTCTCGAACCCGGGGCCGATGGATTCGTAGTCAGCGACGCTAACCGCTACACCATAACTAACTATGGGTCTTTTCCGTTTGGTGGCTAGCAGCGAATTTTAATGAAAATCGGTATACAAATGTGGTTTTGGTCACTGATTTCAAAAATAACTTTTTTTTGAGAAATGAAAAACAAACATGTTAGACCACTTTAAATAATTATTATGTGTTTTAACTAGCTTAAACTAGTTACAGAGGATTGTATTAAATTTAGCCAGACACAAATTGCTACTGTTTATGAAAAAGTGCTCTAAGTGTGGGAAAGTGTGTTCCTTTGATAAAAATACCCAGTTCTTTCGTTGCCAAAAGCGTCGGTCAAACGGTAAAAAGTGCAACTTTATGAAGAATACGTCTTTTGAAGGATCCCGGCAGATCTGTAAAAGTAGCAGGAAAAAATCAAGAATTAATGCCCAGTTAGGTCAATTGAATGCCAGGTTAGGTCAATTGAATGCCAGGTTAGGTCAACTGTACGCCCTTGACGATTGGTTAGGTTAAGTTATGATATTTTCGTTAAAAACACATTAATTATTTAAAGTGCTCTAACATGTTTGTTTGTCATTTCTCCAAAAAAAAGAAAGCTCTTTTTTTAAATCAGTGACCAAAACTACATTAGTCTATCGATTTTCATTAAATTCGCTGCTAGCCCTCAAACGGAAAAGATCCTAAAGCAGGACTGTTCGGAGGCCAATGTCCTAGGGGGCTTTTGTCCTAGGGGGCTTTTATCCTACACTCACCACCGTCACCAACATCGAGTGACAGGAGGCAACATCAATTCTATCCACTTCGTCTCTAATTCTGTCAACACTGGCCCCTGGGAGACAGACCCTCCTCCTCTTGGTTGGATGCCGTTCAACGAACTCTTTATCCATATGGCACACTAAAGAGTCCCCAATTAAAATAGTTTCCCCCTCGTTCACGTCCCTATCCACATGGGCGAAAGGTTCGAAACCTCGATAGGGGGGGGATTCCTATCACCTAACGTACGTGGCCTAGCTCCACCCTTAACTTCTCTAAATCCCCCCCCCCATCTACTAATCTCGGACCAACCTTAACCCCTTCCTCAACTCTATCCAACCTTCCCGATAACTGGCGATAAGCTACCTAAACTAGAAACTAGGTTACGCACCTCACCCTTCAAATTACTAACGTCGTCAACGTTAGTATTGGTTCGGCTTTCGTCAACTGTAGCCCTACCCCTGCCATCATCAAGCGTTGCAAGTCTTTCTATTACCTCACGTACACTACGTTTTATGTCAACTATGTCCTCCCTTAAATCGCAAAAGAAACAAACCGATCTCTCGGTAATCGCCATAGGACAGCCGTTATAATCCTTAAAATCCGTATACCACCGATTTAACCCACACCTAACACACGACGCTTTCTGCGACGGCATCGCGCAAGTTAAACTTGTGACGGTTATAAACTAATTTAAGTTAAATTAATCCGGCACGCTATGAAAACTTCTAAATCGCTAAAAACCACTAATATTCAATTACGTAACTATAACAATGTGAATATAAACGCAAGTATATAAAATTCAGAACTTTCCAAAAGTAAAGCTATTGGCAATATCCAAAAGTAGAAGCAGTATCAGAGAGCTCAGGAAATGCGTCCGCTCAGTACTGAGTCCATCATGATGGAGATGAGGAAACTAAATTCGGTGAGGTTGAACGCTTCATGACATATTCCTGCGTCTGCTTTCTCCAATTCAGCGAATGCAATAAGGGTAGGGTTGCCAGTCGTCCCGTATTTTACGGGACAGTCCCGCATTTGATCCAAAAATCCCGCGTCAAAATCCCGCGTTCAAAATGTCCCGCAAAAAATATTTTTTAAGCAAATTTTTTAGGGATGAATTGATTTAGAATTTCAATATTATGTATAATAATTTCAATTTATTCACGATGTTTAATTGTTAAATATTATTGTAATAAAATTTTTCTAATTTTGTTTGTTGTACACGTTGAAGAAATCTATGATAGTTTCAATTTGAAAAAAATTGGTCTTATAAAAAACCTCAGAAATTTTTTGTCCCGCATAGGCATTTGAAAAATCTGGCAACCCTAAATAAGGGTATAATGGACTTCAACTGTCTGGTATCGAACCGAACAGCTTTAAGGCTGTGAACTCTACACGAGCTTCGCATGCTGACTTCGCAGTTAGATCCTTAACATGGTCTGTGAGAAACTTCCAAGGGTAAACAAAGGTAAAAACCAGGACGTAAATTCTTTGTAGAATGCCGAAGATGTAGACTGACTCCATTGAAGATGATACAGCAGCAATCACAAGATTGAGCGAATCTCATTCACATGAAATGAAAAACACTCTTTCGTTTCTAATGAGATTTCTTTCTTCTACATTGTTATTTTGTTCCTGAATGGCAACTTTGCCATCTGATGTGTCAATAAAACTAATCTCAAAAGACATTTTCTCAGAATGGCTCTACTCAGGCGTACAGTCTAATATCCGCAAGTAGTACTTAGCTCTTTTCAGCCTTGCAAATACATCTTTTACAAATTTCTTTGCAGGTAATACAATTTTTCATTCTGGACTCCTTCCTTCGCATTAATCCATCACATCCTTGGAAATCATGTAAGCAAGTGGTCCTTTATCACTTCGCTTCGTCGTATTCTCCAAGTAGTTGAACTAAACCCAGGTGTTTACTGTTATTCTATGTGAAGAGTCTGTTAGATGAGCTTCGGGAAGCAATATTATGCCTCGAGAGGAAGAACGTTATCCTTATGAGGCGCTCTAGAATGTTCATTCATCGCTTCTTCTTATCTCTAATTGTGCCTAAAGCTCTAAGTAAATGAAATCATCCTATTTCATCCTTCGCTCTGCTTGAAGCCACTTTTTATATGAATCAAAATGACTAGGTGACTTTCCATGACGCATCAGAATCACTGACAAATGCCCCAATCACTCGATCCCTCAATTGCCAGGGACGAATTTACTTTCAAGTCGAACAGTTTGCAACAGAAAGCAAATTTTGTCCGTGTACTTCCAATAAAGCTGCCAGCACCACACCAAGGTGTTAGCGTTTTCAAGCGTTCTCTCTAGATGCTTCGTAGAAAACTGACGTTCATGCTCAGCCAGGAAAAGAATTATACCACTTATGTTTTGTGGTCCATTGGTCACAAGCAGGTCTCGAATTTTATTCGTCAGACTCGTCCACAAAGTAGGACCAGAATCTCCGATGCTTTTTATCGTTTCCTCTTTATCAACAATGGTATTATCATAGTTTTTCCATGTGTTGCATCCTCTGCGAACGACTTCTTACTCGATGAAAGTTTGTCGTTACCAGATCTGAAGAATTTTTTTAATACGTCAAGGTCTTCCCTCATTTCAGACAGTAACTCGGTTTTCTTTATCTCTACTTTGCCTTTGAGGGCATCTTAAGGAACGTTGAGAATGCTTGTTTCCTTTCTAAAATCCAAACAGAAAAAATAAATTTAAGATTTTTTTACATCATTTGCAGTCATTTGTTTTAAGTTGAAGCGCAAACAATGTCAAAAGCAGGGGTGCAGTGCTGCCGGAGCGTGCCGGAGCGCCACCTCTGCAAGAGGAAGTTTGGAGGAATTACTATAACAAGCAACAAAAAAATTGTCTCCATTAATTATCAACAGTTTCTTACTAGTCTTGTGAACAATTTGCAGCACCGTATGTTCACAACATCCATGAAAGGTTCTCAAACTTCTGAACCTCAAAGTATGTATAAATCACTGCTAAATGAAATGTATGTCCTTGAAAAAGACTACTGGCCTGATGAAATACCACCTAATTACGGAGAAGCTGAAATCTCATCTCTCTGTAAGAGGTTTAAGCTTTCTTCTTACTCTGTACTAAATGCCTTTAGAGACTATGTGGAAGATCATGGGCGCCGCATCCCCCAAGATTTACACCCATTACTGAGCTGTTCACAAGTTATTCCTATTAGTACTGCTGAGTGTGAGAGGGGATTCAGTCACATGAACTTGATAATAACAACAACACGCTCAAGAATTCTCATAAATCATGTATCAGCGCTTATGTTTGTTAAACTACATGGACCCCTCTAGTTCAGTGGAATCCTGAGCCATATGCCATATCATGGCTGCGGTACCACAGATCGGCAGATGACACCAGGACAAGAGTTGCTTCAGACCCCCGAAAACATATCACGCCTGACCCTTTGTGGAAATTATTGTGAAACTTCCCACTGGTGGTATTTGGTAAGCACTAAGTAGTTTTAACTTCTTAAATTGATAAAATACATGATTGCTCTTTTTTCTTTATTTGCTTGATAATTATATTTATTTTATGATAATTAGTGAGTGCAAACACGAAATACTTAGTCATCGTGTGGCATATATAGAAACAGGATAGGAAATGGCAGGCTTTTGTCAGGCCCACCAGAGCTCCGGCACCTATAAAATTGGCACTGCACCCCTGGTCAAAAGTAAAATTTTTGGAAATATCGTCATACCTCGACGATATTTCCAATTCGAATATGGCGTCCGCCTAAACGCGGCGCACGCACACCACTCTGCCCGGGCATGATGACAATGAACGTCAAGTAACAATGGGAACGTAGAACTTTACGTGGACTAGAGACACCATATGTTATATACTCTTAACGCAGACGACGGTTACCTATTCAAATTCTGAACAGACAGAACGTCGTTTAACCTCGCTAATCTATCGGGATACGGTGTTAAATAATTTCTCTCTATTATATTTTATTTAACCATTTAAGCGAGCGGGCTGTCTGCGCTCCTACTTTTTCCTACCTTTTATACTCTTCCTCCATTAATAGAATTTTTCTTTAAATGTCCTACATTTCTGTTTTGAGGAAATTATTTCCAGTCCTCAACTGTTGTAATCAAATTGAAATTGATTAAGTGATTTTTTTTTAATATAACACTGAACATTCTAAATTCATCTGTTTTCAATTTTCACAGATTCTAGTTGGACATATATATATATATATATATATATATATGCTGCAAACCCACAAGGAAAAAGAAAAACGATTCCAAGGCCTTTCGTGTATTCAAAGCTACACCTCGTCATCCCTGACGAGGTGTAGCTTTGAATACACGAAAGGCCTTGGAATCGTTTTTCTTTTTCCTTGTGGTTGCAGCATTTATTCATTTGACGTGTTTTATTGTGAAATTCATCCCATATATATATATATATATATATATATATATATATATATATATATATATATGTGTGTATACAACCTTTGGTTTGCTTCCGCCTGAATTGTTCATTTTGACGAAGGTCAAGCTTTTCACTCCATCTTAGACCTCAGTTTAAAGTGGAATCCGAACCACGCCCGACCAGCAACCCAGCGTCTAGGCCACCCAGGGTACCCATTTATCTACCAACAACTTTCTTCATTGTGTGGAAGGATGAACAGCTGGGTTTTGCTGCGCGCCGTCAGTCCTCACCGGGTCTCGACCCTGGGGAGGTGGGTTCGTAGTGAGCGACGCTAACCACTACTCCACTCAGTATATATACCTTTCCTTTCAACTTTACAAAGGTTCCGTGCGATGATTCCTCATTTCACGAAGGTCAAGCTTGTCGCCCCTCCTCTCGAGTTGGCTAGGTGAAGTAGTGAGTTGGTTTCTTGTACTCTCCACCTAACGTAGCCAGGTACGCCCGGCTCATCGGGGATTGTTCTGAGCCAGGCGTCTAATCTCCTTTTGACGATGTCCACTGCAACACCATTCGTGTTCCTTAGTTCTTTGGGCAGCTGATAAACAGTTTTGGTCCTCTCACAACAAAACTATTTCTTTCAGGGTTAATGATGTTCCCTGTCTCACTTTTAATTTGGGAACACGACACAGTCTTCCTTTTCTACTTTCCACCGTTGTTTAGGGAGTTATATGGTTCGGAGTAAGATTAGGGACTAGTTTCTTCATTATTTTCCAAGTGTGAATAATAGTGTATCGCTCTCTTCTCCTTTCCAGTGAATATAGGTTTGGTTCGCGTAACCTTTCCCAGTAATTTAGTTTTTTGAACCACTTGATCTTGGCTGTGAAGATTCTCTGAATCCCTTCTAGCTGTCTAATGTCATCTTTTTTATATGGGCATGTTAGAACCGAGCAGTATTCCAATTTGGGTGTGATCAATGTTTTCAGTGGAGAAATCAGTATATTCCTATTCCTCCGTTTCAATATAATTATATATATATATATGCACACACACACACACACACACACACACACACTCTGTATATATATATATATATATATATATATATATATATATATATATATATATATATATATATATATATATTAGGAGAAATCCAATGACAAGGAGGAATGTAAATGCCATGAAAAGTCTTCTTTAATGCGCAACGTTTCGAGCAATACGCTCATCATCAGGCTAGATAATAACAATATGAAATTAGAATCAATAAATAAATGTGAACAAGACAAAATAATTTCTATAAAAAGACTAAAAGAAGAGGGTTAAATTCAAAGTTATAAAAATTTACATATAAAATTAACCAGAAATTTAAAAAGCTATTTTTAAATTACATATAGTAAATTTGAAATTAGTACACTGGAATAATTAACACTAATACAATGGAATAATTAACACTACGAACCTTTCAATGCTGGTTCCGAGGCACGAGTAATTTAAAACAAAACAAAACAGGAAACAAGCTATGGGTTGGGCGGTTGGAGTTATAAGTTAGGGGAGGGGGGATTATAAAAAATTGGGGAGGGGGGAGGGGAGTCGGGGAGGGGGGTTTATAAAAAATTTAGAGGGACAGCTGAGGAATCCACGTTTAGAGAAGGGGTCAATGTTTTAATATAAAGAGATTCCAAAATTCTAAGTGAGTTAGGACAAGAATTACAACCGAGAATTTTAAAATGATCTAAAGTGACATCAGTTTTACATTTTATACTGTGTTCCCGAATACTGGAGGCTTCCTTTTTATTTAAAATTTTACCTGTTCGGCAACTTATTCCCATATGCGAATAAAATCTAGTCCTGAGGGAGCGCACGGTGCTGCCAATGTAAGTACCAAGGAGACACCTTGGGCAGGTAAATAAATATACAACACCGCTACGCAACGAATCAGGAGTTCGATCCTTCGCTGAGAAAAAGCTACCTAAAGACATTTTGTTAATAAATATAATGCGAAAATCAGTATGATAAAAAAATTTTCTTAACAACTTTGTAAATTTAAGTTTAAATTCTTTATTCATGGGACCCATTTCAGGTACCAGGAAATATTTTATATCTTTAGGCACTGAAATACAGGAAAGTTGAGGGCTATAAACATTATTTAAGAAAGATCTTATTAGTTTATCTACATATTGAACAGGAAAACTATTATTGGTAAAATATGATCTTAAATTATTAAATTCATCGTTTAGTAAGGTAAAACTAGAGGTCAAATTATATCCTCTGAACAAGAGAGTTTTAATACACGACATCTTATAGTTAAAATCAGTAAAACTAAAGAAATTCATGCCCAAACCAGTAAAAGTGGGTTTCCTGTAAACTGATGTAGTAATAGAATCACCTTTTTTCGAAATTAAAAGATCTAAAAAGGGAAGGGAGCCATTTTTCTCAGTTTCCATTGTATAAGTTATATTGGGGTGCAGAGAATTTAAGAAGTTAAAAAATTGTTGCGCTTGTACAGCATTATCAAAAACAGCTATCGAGTCATCAACGAAGCGTCGATAGAAAATTGGTTTACAATGGGTGGGAGATTGTCTAAAAATTACACTTTCTAAATGAGTCATAAAAAAATCTGATAGAGGTCCGACGGGTGATCCCATCCCAACACCATCAATTTGTTGGTAAACTTATTATTGAAAGTAAAATAACATTGCTTAAAAACCAATTCTAAAAGTTCCTTAAAATAAGACATGAAAAACCATGAAAACTATCATCAGAGCTAAAAACCCTATCTAAAATAATGGCAATAGTTTCTGATACAGGTACATTCGTGAAAAGCGACTTTACATCAAAACTGACAAAAAACTTTTTTGAATCGAAATTCTTACTAAGAAGATCTTTTTGAAATTCATAAGAGTTATTTATAGTATAAGCATTTTTCGCAAAAGGTGACAGGAGACGAACAACAAATTTTGACAATTGAAAGGTAGGTAAGTTATACGAAGCTAAAATAGGACGGAGAGGTGTTCCAACTTTATGGATTTTAGGCAAACAGTATAATTGAGCAAGATCAGAACCAGATACGAACAACTGAGAGTAAGTATCATTTTTTATTATCTTTAAAGACTTTAATCGTGACAAAAATCTATTAACTTGGTCTTCCAACCTTAAAATGACTTTATTGACGGGTTCAAGAATTTGATTGAATTTGCTAACATCACTTAGGATTTCATTAGTTTTATTTATGTAATCAGATTTATTCAAAATAACAACTCCGTTGCCCTTGTCCGGTCTAGTCACAACAATCTCCTGGTTCTTTGCCAAATTCTTAATAACCTGCAAGTCACTCTTCTTAAATATGAAAGATTTAAATTTAAGGTTTCTAAGTTTGTGAAAAAATTCATGAGTTAAATTAGCAAACTGACATTTAAAATTATTGAAATCACCGACATGGGGAACATTTTTCAAGCCATTAAAAATTTTTTCAAAGTAAAGAAAAAACGAAGGCTTATATATTTGAAATAACGGAAGCTTAAATTGCAAGCCAAGTGAGAGTAAAAACCTTTCCCGAGGGGATAGGGTGTAACTAGAAAAATTCGAAATTACTTTATGTTGATTAGGTGAATTCGTTTACTTACTTTATCGTGACAATCTATATGACTGAATTTTATCAATCTTCCCTGGAATATTTATTAAATAATGAAATTAATTATAAAATCAAAATTTCAGACTCGCATAATAAGTCGCTTGAGCATCATATAATTACCCTTAAAAATACCCTTTCGTTGTTGGATTATTTATTAATAATTTCTCTTGTACAACGTGAACTTGAAAAGTTTCATTCTACCATTTCTGAAACTCATGAACGTAAGTTAAAGGCCCTGGGCCTGAATTCACCTAATTTTTTCAATTCTGATAAAGTAATTTCGAATTTTTTAGTTACACCCTATCCCCTCGGGAAAGGTTTTTACTCTCACTTGGCTTGCAATTTAAGCTTCCGTTATTTCAAATATATAAGCCTTCGTTTTTTCTTTACTTTGAAAAAATTTTTAATGGCTTGAAAAATGTTCCCCTTGTCGGTGATTTCAATAATTTTAAATGTCAGTTTGCTAATTTAACTCATGAATTTTTTCACAAACTTAGAAACCTTAAATTTAAATCTTTCATATTTAAGAAGAGTGACTTGCAGGTTATTAAGAATTTGGCAAAGAACCAGGAGATTGTTGTGACTAGACCGGACAAGGGCAACGGAGTTGTTATTTTGAATAAATCTGATTACATAAATAAAACTAATGAAATCCTAAGTGATGTTAGCAAATTCAAACAAATTCTTGAACCCGTCAATAAAGTCATTTTAAGGTTGGAAGACCAAGTTAATAGATTTTTGTCACGATTAAAGTCTTTAAAGATAATAAAAAATGATACTTACTCTCAGTTGTTCGTATCTGGTTCTGATCTTGCTCAATTATACTGTTTGCCTAAAATCCATAAAGTTGGAACACCTCTCCGTCCTATTTTAGCTTCGTATAACTTACCTACCTTTCAATTGTCAAAATTTGTTGTTCGTCTCCTGTCACCTTTTGCGAAAAATGCTTATACTATAAATAACTCTTATGAATTTCAAAAAGATCTTCTTAGTAAGAATTTCGATTCAAAAAAGTTTTTTGTCAGTTTTGATGTAAAGTCGCTTTTCACGAATGTACCTGTATCAGAAACTATTGCCATTATTTTAGATAGGGTTTAGCTCTGATGATAGTTTTCATGGTTTTTCATGTCTTATTTTAAGGAACTTTTAGAATTGGTTTTTAAGCAATGTTATTTTACTTTCAATAATAAGATTTACCAACAAATTGATGGTGTTGGGATGGGATCACCCGTCGGACCTCTATCAGCTGATTTTTTTATGACTCATTTAGAAAGTGTAATTTTTAGACAATCTCCCACCCATTGTAAACCAATTTTCTATCGACGCTTCGTTGATGACTCGATAGCTGTTTTTGATAATGCTGTACAAGCGCAACAATTTTTTAACTTCTTAAATTCTCTGCACCCCAATATAACTTATACAATGGAAACTGAGAAAAATGGCTCCCTTCCCTTTTTAGATCTTTTAATTTCGAAAAAAGGTGATTCTATTACTACATCAGTTTACAGGAAACCCACTTTTACTGGTTTGGGCATGAATTTCTTTAGTTTTACTGATTTTAACTATAAGATGTCGTGTATTAAAACTCTCTTGTTCAGAGGATATAATTTGACCTCTAGTTTTACCTTACTAAACGATGAATTTAATAATTTAAGATCATATTTTACCAATAATAGTTTTCCTGTTCAATATGTAGATAAACTAATAAGATCTTTCTTAAATAATGTTTATAGCCCTCAACTTTCCTGTATTTCAGTGCCTAAAGATATAAAATATTTCCTGGTACCTGAAATGGGTCCCATGAATAAAGAATTTAAACTTAAATTTACAAAGTTGTTAAGAAAATTTTTTTATCATACTGATTTTCGCATTATATTTATTAACAAAATGTCTTTAGGTAGCTTTTTCTCAGCGAAGGATCGAACTCCTGATTCGTTGCGTAGCGGTGTTGTATATTTATTTACCTGCCCAAGGTGTCTCCTTGGTACTTACATTGGCAGCACCGTGCGCTCCCTCAGGACTAGATTTTATTCGCATATGGGAATAAGTTGCCGAACAGGTAAAATTTTAAATAAAAAAAGCCTCCAGTATTCGGGAACACAGTATAAAATGTAAAACTGATGTCACTTTAGATATTTTAAAATTCTCGGTTGTAATTCTTGTCCTAACTCACTTAGAATTTTGGAATCTCTTTATATTAAAACATTGACCCCTTCTCTAAACGTGGATTCCTCAGCTGTCCCTCTAAATTTTTTATAAACCCCCCTCCCCACTCCCCTCCCCCCTCCCCAATTTTTTATAATCCCCCCTCCCCTAACTTATAACTCCAACCGCCCAACCCATAGCTTGTTTCCTGTTTTGTTTTGTTTTAAATTACTCGTGCCTCGGAACCAGCATTGAAAGGTTCGTAGTGTTAATTATTCCATTGTATTAGTGTTAATTATTCCAGTGTACTAATTTCAAATTTACTATATGTAATTTAAAAATAGCTTTTAAATTTCTGTAATTTTATATGTAAATTTTTATAACTTTGAATTTAACCCTCTTCTTTTAGTCTTTTTATAGAATTATTTTGTCTTGTTCACATTTATTTATTGATTCTAATTTCATATTGTTATTATCTAGCCTGATGATGAGCGTATTGCTCGAAACGTTGCGCATTAAAGAAGACTTTTCATGGCATTTACATTCCTCCTTATCATTGGATTTCTCCTAAATATTAAATTGAAGCTTTGTAGAAGCAAACCGCATGACTATATATATATATATATATATATATATATATATATATATATATATATATATACACAGTATATGTGTGTGTGTGTGTGTGTGTGTGTGTGTGTCAGATACTCTGCAACATCTGAATAAAACACAATAGCGCATATATATATATATTATACCTTTTTTGCTTGCTGCTCATTAGGCGACCTTAGGCAAAACTATTCTGCTTTCCCGTGGAATTATTAATGCTTCCGTGGTCGGGGCCCTCCGAGTGCATCATTGAGGGCATTCTCTCGAGCATGAAGGCGTACATTCCATATTCTATTGGTAGAATTGCTTTAACTTTGCTTGTTCTAATGCCAGGGGCGGACTGGGATTCAAAAGCGGCCCTGGACTTTCACCCAGACCGGCCCACACAATACGCGCGCGTGCGCCCTCCCCCCCTCCCCAACACCACCACCACCCTTAGGGCCACAAATTAGTAAAAATACCGCTACCCAAACTCAATTATTGGACATTTATTTTCATTATATTGACACACTGTTAATATAGTAGAGCCGCTATTATAGACAACACAGTAAAACAGAAAATAGAGACGCCTTTAATTACATGGAAAGCAAAAAGCCTATCTACCAAAGAGAAAAATATGTATTACTGTCATGTGTCAGCAGTTTTCTCACTCCTCTCTGCAACTCTGTCTATCATCACATCTGTACCCAGGGCCACTAAGATGTCCTTCTCAGTTGCCATCAGCATAAACGCCTGTAGGTGCTCATGGGAGAGAGTGCTTCTGAGTCGACTTTTGATGTACTTCAGGGTTGAGAAACTTCTCTCACAGGCCACCTGGGTGATTGACAGGGTGAGCAGGAACTTGTACCCAAGGTCTATGATGTGGTAAGCATCTGTCAACAAGTTGTACCTCTGGATTATTTGGTAACAACATACTGTACAGTCTTTACAAGAGGAACACCTTTTATTCCTCATCTCCACTTCGTCTTCCTTTCCATCAGCCTCAGGTCCGTCCTCAGTTGTCTCACTGACTATTCTGATGGTGTATTCCTCCAGTGCTGATGTTTTCAGCCTCTCCCACTGTGCAGCCAGACTCTTCAGCTCACACTCTCAAACTTCAGCAAGCATTTGCTGAGCTCTTGAAGGGCTGACTTGGGTAAATTACACTGGTATGCATCAATTTTGCTGTCAAGGGTTTTGTAAGTGATTCTTATAGAGTTTTTCCTGTTGATTTCGAATCTGCAATCCGTTTTTCTCAATCAGCTCAGGTTATCCGGCTATGGCCTCATAAGTAAAATATAATTTTTCGTGATTTTGTCAAAGCGGAATTGGAACAGTAACATCTATCATCACTTGTTTCACTTGTATAATATCTTTTTTTACTTTTCAGGCATATAGATAAAATATTTCAAATGAATAGAGCGTGTAAAAATGATCCCAATAGATTCTGCTACATATGTCGGACGGTTACCATGCCAAATAACCAGTCCCAAATCACTAAAT
This sequence comes from Bathynomus jamesi, assembly GCA_023014485.1. Taxonomy (NCBI): domain Eukaryota; kingdom Metazoa; phylum Arthropoda; class Malacostraca; order Isopoda; family Cirolanidae; genus Bathynomus; species Bathynomus jamesi. The sequence goes on from JAJOZX010001337.1 coordinate 401,329, forward strand.
TTGTGAAGACAATGTATAGAGCATACTTTGGAATTAAGGTAGGGGACCAGGACAAAAATTTCGCCCCTCATATGTGCTGCAAGACGTGCATTGAAAATTTGAGAAGATGGAGCAAAGGCAGAGCGAAATCTTTGCCTTTTGGAATTCCCATGATTTGGAGAGAAGGAAAGGATCACGTGACAGATTGCTATTTCTGCATGACAAACCTCCAAGGTGGGCTTATAAATTTATTTTTCTTAAATATTTTGAAATCCTCGTATGAAACTTGACATAATATTCACCATAATGTAATATTCACCATATATAGCATAATATTCACCATAATGGTAATCATACATTTACTTATACATATTGTTATAGAAAATACATTTACATATACATATTGTTATACAAGTTACATTTACATATACAATGATTGTATATTTTCTTTCTTTTTCATTCATATTGTCCCCGAAGCAAAAATATCCTGGCCTATGGGCACGCTATCTTTGGTAGTTCCTGCAGAAGGCTGTTATTACCCTTCGAATAATACATAGTGACTTTACAGTCAAAAATAATATATTTATACATATATACAATATACATATGACATTAAAACTATCCAAATAGTTAGGTTAAGTGAGTGCCCAGTTAGGTTAGCTGGACATTCAGTAATTTTCCCGTAGTTTTCGATTACTTTTAAGCAACTTTTTCCAAATAATTTTTTCTCTCGAGGAGCTGTTTCCGTGTTTTAGGGTGTGACAGACACACAGACAGACAGACAGACATACAGATAGACAGACACAGACAGACAGACAGCATATATATAGATTTTAAAACATTCAAATTTTTTGTCTAATTAAAAAAATTATAAGGACGGACGGACAGGACTCCTTTTTCAAGTATAGATAGACCGTGGTGGTGTTCTCCAATGCATTAATTGGCGCACACTCAAAATCTTTGCTTATTGCATATTAAAAACACACACACACACACACACATATATTATATATATATATATGTGTGTGTGTGTGTGTGTGTGTGTGTGTGTGTGTGTGTGTGTGTGTGTGGCTGAGATTCACTTGAAACGCTTGAACTTTATTGAGAAAGAGCTCTCAGGAAAATGAAATATTTACTTTGAGTACTTTCAACTCGTCTTCAGGGAATTATTAAACTCGATTGTGTGAATATTGCTACGTACATGAGCAAGTATGGCGAATACAATATTTATGATGTATGATTCTAGTAGCGAAAGTTTTGCCTGTTTCACCAATATATACTAAATTACAATAATTACATTTAATAGAATAAATACATCCAGAAACATTCACAGAGTTATTACGAATGAATAAACTCTTGATCGAATTAATGTAAAGTAAACATAACATTAATTCCCACATCTCCAATGACGTGAGTGAAGTGAATTAAATTGTTATGATATGGCAAACACAATATGTTATTAAATACTTTCTTCTCCTTGTTAGCTTTATAAAAAGATTTCTTATCTTTATTTAGAGAATTGTCCAAGAAATAATTCGGATAACATAATTTGCTTCTACTTTAAAACAACTTAAATTCACTGTGTTATAATTGTTGGCTAATTATTGTGAAAGCTTTTAAGACAGAAATAAATATAATCTGAGGGATTCGATCTTTGGTGAGAGTTTCTGATAAGGCATGTACAGTATATTAGTTAGGTGGACTCATCTGTATGTTCAGTTTCACTGAAGTGGAGTTAAAGTACAGTATACACGTGTGATTGCCCCAAAGGCCACCTGAGCCAGAGCAGAAATAGAGTAAGCACCCAACGCAACTTCACGTGTTGCTGGCGGTTAAGAGCACAGCAGGAGTCCGCCATTTTTTCAGCCATTGTTCTCGATCAATGTTTGAACGGCAATATAATCGCTTTTTAGCTGCAAACGAGTCAGTGTCAAAAAATGGCCGATTGAGATGGATTTAATGCTTTATTTTCAGCATTTTTTGCCTGTTTATGTATTTATTATTCCAATAAATTTTCATATTAAAACACTTGGTTTATAAATAATAATTAAAAGGAATGAAGACATTGTGGTATTTTTTGCAATCATTTGCAAACTTTTTGTAGATTTTGAGGGCAAAACTGCTGTAAAATTCGGATCACCTGAAGAACAGGGCCCCCAGCCTTCTCTAGTTAGCCTTATAAGGCTAACTAACGAAAATATCACCACCTAACCTAACCAATCGCTAGGTCAACTGTACGCCCTTCACGATTGGTTAGGTCAGGTCGTGATATTTTCGTTAGTTAGCCATATAAAGCTAACTAAAGAAGGCTGTAGGCCATGAAATTCAGGTGATCCTAAAATCCTTATAGTTTTTCTTTTATGTAACAACTTTATACTTTTTCTAACTTTCTATCGAAAGCTTCCTACTTTCCGACATTTTTCCTAGATTGCATTTGGATGAAATGAGATAATGAAAACTCCGTAATGGACACCACCTAAAAATTATTTAAATTAATTCTTTAAATTGAAATGAGATTTTAACTGAACAAAAAAGTTTGAATCGGGCGTGGATAAAGATGTAGTGGTGAAGGTAGATCCAGAAGTCCCACTTGTAAACGTTCTTCTGAAACATCAAATGACTTTGCATCAGGATATGAAACGCATGTTTTTGGAAATAAAGAATCTCTTCCTCGGATTAAGATCCACAAACTTTATTCCTAAAGCAAACAAGTAGTTCTATTTCGATCATCAAATTCCTTAATCATGAAAACAGAAAATAGGATTAAGAATATATTTGTGACTTTTATATGAAATTGAATCTTAATTGAAATCTCCATTTTGAACGTTCATTCTGAATAACTTTTATGAGAGTTTAATATTTCTCATTTTAATTCGTTAATAGTTCTTAAAATGGTTAAAATTCAGGGGTTCTTCACCTTTTTAGGTTGCAATCCAAATTCTGGTCTCGGGGTTAGTTCGGCGACCAATGCCTTCAAAGAGGTCACTCGTAATAGATAATAATAAATAATAATGGTAAAATGATTAGGGATAACATAAATAAATAATAAATGACAATTTAGTAACCCAAATTTGGGTCGACTCAGAGGTTAAGAACCCTGCGTTAGATATTAGTATTATTTTGTGATGAACTATTTGTGAATGGAAATTTTTAGGTTTTCATTTTTCATTATTTCAAGTATTTATTTTTACTTCATGCTTCTCCCTACATTATAAAAGGCTTATTTTTTCATTATTCATTATCACTGATCATTTTAATTCAAGTAATAGTCGACGCAAAAAATAAAAATGTACATTTAATTCATAATTATTGTAAATACGTGAATAATATATATATACTTTTTTCGACAGCGATCTTTTTAGCTTCGGTTCTTTTGGAAACCTAATTTTAAAAATATCAACATTGAAACCTAATTTAAGGTCGATAATCCAAGACAAAACTAACGCAAGTTTGGTTACTTTCTTCTTAAATATGTTTTTAATATTAATTACCAATATATATCGCCTCAAGCATCGATGTTACTAGAAATATCAATAAAATATTACTTTTTCGTCACCAATTTAGTTAATTTAATAATGAAATTTATTTTAAGTGTATTTACATTATATTAGTTAAGCTCATATATTGATTTCTCATTTGATTCAGTCAGAAGACCTCAGGAGGATGGGGTATTTCACCCTACTTCGGCGATCGACATTTCTACATGCCCACAGATTCAACGTTTCGGTTAGTTTAAGTTTAAAGAGGAGTAATTCAATTTTACGATCATCAAGTTCTAAGTCTTAATTCCATATTAGGAAAAATAACACATAATTAATTTACTTTTGTAAAATGCAGGCAACTAGTAATGGCGGACACACGAGACGAACTATATCTAATTCTGTAATAAAAATATTCTTTTTCTTTGTTTTCAGCGAAGATTTAATAATTTTAATCTTAAAATTAATTAAAGAATAAAATACATTTTGTGAAATTTTAATACTTTTTATGTATACATTCCTTTCATTTGTTCTTCCTAAGACCTACTGATTGCTCCGAAATTCTCGTCGCAGGAGATACGAAAGGCGGAATTTATCAGATATATCCATTCAGATGAAACGGTGACTTTCTACTGCATCACCATCACCTTCATTCATTTCATTAAATTCCTCATTTCATTCTTTATGCCTTTCAAGGGATTTCAATGTTTTACTATTAAGCCCTTAAGCTCTCTTTAACGCTTTGATAACATCTTTTAATAAATTGGTGTCATACATTCTGGGTGTCTTACAATTAACAAGAACGAAATAATTACATGTATTACAGTTTCAAATTGTTTTAAAAGAATCACTTGTTCAAAATCCGTGTTTATAGTGAAGGAGATTCGACAATGACCTATTATTTGTTTCTAGATGTCAATGTAGCCGTCCTATGGATGTATTTTGTGACATGGAAACCGACGGAGGTGGATGGACTCTTTTCCTTTCCCGAGTCAATGCATCAAAGCCAATTAACTTCACTCGGAACTGGCCGATTACAAGAAGGGATTCGGAATGCCAGGAGAAAAGCATTGGTTACGGAAGAACTGAGAGCTTTGTGGCTTTGTTCATGTCTCATCGACTAGATTTTCATTAATTTTGTCCTCACCAGTTCTGAGAAGGGAAAGGAGAAGAGTAAACAGTCCGTTATACGTAATTTCTTTGAATTGATCATTCTTTATTTACCCTGTTTTTGTTATGTTCTTCATCCCAATTATCTCTCAGTATATGAGTCCCATTATCAATAGATCTTGTTTTACGTTATCGCATGTTTGTAATGGATATTATAGTTGTTTTTTATAGTTACTCTCTTTAATAGTTATATAAATAGTTTCGTCATTTATTTACCTCATGATGGCACCACAATTTATGCATTCCTGCTTATTTAATTTTATTTTAATTACAGATCTGAATCAATTTCAAATTTTCTTTAAATAAGCTTTTTTGTCAAATAGTTAAGTTAATCATAATTATTTTAATTAATTATTATCAAATGAAAACGTGCATATTTTATCTCACCATCGGAACTACATTGTGAGGATGGAAGTCAAAGATGGATTCGGGAGAGAAATTTGGGGCGAGTGGAATGTGTTCAAAGTGGACTCGGAGGAAATGAAGTAACATTTTATTCTTTATTATTATTTTTACATCAATGACAGTTTGAACCACTCTAGAAAATGATATTATGGCTGCATTTTCAAGTTTCATCTATCTTTAAAGGAATAAAGACCTCAAAACATGAATGAAGTCTTCAAATTTTGAGGTTCACATTCTCAAAGTTTGAGTGAAACTCATTTCATTATATTTAATTTGAAGATTACTGTAAGTATTAGTATGGTAAAAAGTGTAATTATTTTTATATGAACGAGCGATTTTGAGCCATTATATAAATACACGCTTTGACAAAGAACATGATCGTTTCTCTCTTCATTTTTGCAATGAAGTGAAAGTCTGCTGAAATGCAAACGAAAGAAAATCTTTTAATGAAATGTTGTGTGTATTATTTTGGTTTTCACAATAATTCTATTGTCTAATGAGTGCAAACTATAGAAGTTTTGTGTTATACTGTGTGTTATGTTATACGGTGATTTTCATGCGCCTCGGTGGTGTAGTGGTTAGCGTTGCTGACTACGAATCCATCGGCCCCGGGGTCGAGACCCGGTAACGGCAGCAAGCGCGCAGAAAAACTCAGCTATTTATCCTTCCACGCAAAAAAGAAAGTGGTTGGTAGATAAATGGGTACCCTGGATGGCCTAGTGGTTAAGACGGTGGGATGCTGGTGGGGCGTGGTTCGGATTCCACGTTAAACTGTAGGTCTAAGGTGGAGTGAAAAGCTTGACCTTCGTCAGAATGAACAACTCTGGCAGAGCTAACCAAAGGTATAAAATGAAAATTATTTTAGTATATTCATATAATTAAAGACAAATTATTCACATAATTTATTATTGTACTTGGTTAAGAATGGTACAGTAATTGTTTAAAGGAATTTCTTCAAATTACACTTTTATTAATAATTTGACAAATATATTAAATTTATGAAGATCTGCTCCACAATCGCTCAATGACTTATCCACAACTTCTTGTACATGAATCACAGTAATGATTCATTCAATTTCTTTTTATTGAAGCAGTTATCTTACCAAATGTAGCAACCACTTACCTATCAGAAGTGAAGCAGTATTTCTATAATAGAACGCTTGGAAGTAGAAGTGATTCAAATGCATTCAGGACACCAAACTCCAGATGTGATACAAGTACGTGAGTCACCTCTGATCACGGTTTCCTTCTTCCCACAAATTGAGATTTTAGTTATTTGAGTCACTTACCTGGAATGCACTCGGCGTGCCGAGTACTTCAGCCACTTTTTGGCAAAAAAAAAAATCGGTAAAAAATGCACTTCAATCACTTTCTCTTCCAACCGTCCAGTTGCTGAAGTGGGAAACATATTTTCACTGTTCGAAAATATCCATATTTTAAAATTTTAAAAACTTCATCATAATATTTAAATCTTTTCACTTTTGTTTCGTCTCTGTAATTTAAGTAGAGAACAGCCTCAATGTCTCTCTTATTGGAGATGAAAACCCTGAAGTGACATTTAAATTTCTTTTCAGGTACAAACTTACGGCAACGAATTACAATGCTAAGAGTACGGCCATTGATCGCTTCAGTTACGTGAATGGTAACTGTTTCTCGACATTTGACATGGACAACGATAAAGGCGGTGTGTCTTATTTTTAACTTGTTTCTTCATTATGTTTTATAGGCTTAAGCCGTAACTATATTTAGGGTTTTTAGATATTATTTAGTTTTTAATACATAATAAATCTAATGAACATATTACATCACATTACCATATCCTAAATTAAAGTTAACAGGACTTGTCTTCTCTTACACTCCCTTCATGTAATTTATATATATTAATCTTAATACAAATATTTTACTGCCCGATAGCAAAGTCCAGCTGCGCTGAGAGTTACAAAGGAGGGTGGTGGTATAATAACTGCCACCACAACCACCCAACAGGTCGTCATGGCAAAAAGGATTACTCAGGAATAGTAATATCCCCCTGGTCAAAACTGGATAGCACCACACGGTATGCAACATGGCTTCAACTGAAAATTCGACCACAGATTTGCAGCAACTCAATTTCAGTCGCCAAACTGAACACTCACAACTGTGCTTTCAATTAAAATCTTTATTGGTCAAAGGGAATATTTTGTTCACGAGTTCACGATATGGTATGGTGTCAGAAACAATATTTTTTAATTATATCTCAAAATTTCTAGATTTAAATTCTAGTTAAAGAACAACGTGAAGAGTTGTTAACCTGAGGCTTAAATACAAAAACAATTACTTAATCTTTATTTTTTTACGAAAATCGCATTGCATACTATATTTTAAACATAAGTTTAAAGTTTGTTTGTTTGTACAAATTCTACGAAAGCTTAACATTACAATTATTAAAAATGTAATAATGTATACATATTATATTTTTATGAACAACTAAACTTTAATTTCATTACTACTGACTAACTTTTCTACAACAATAGTTTTCTGGAAGCGGTAGCTCGCTGTCGCTCGCGACTGTTGTACAACTTGGCCCTCCGGGCAGGTAGCCTTCGGGGCGGGTGGCACTATGATCCAGCTACAAAATTTAAAAAACGCCATTACTCCCATTACCCCCACCCCTCTCCCCATTACCCCCAACCCCACTCCCCCATTACCCCCACACAAAAAAGTAAAAAACGCCATTACCCCCATTACCCCCACTCCTCTCCCCATTACCCCCACCTCCATTCCCCAATTACCCCTCCCCTCCCCCCCACTACCCCCTGGCGGGTAGCAGATATCACACAATGTGAAGCTCAAGATTTTCACGGCTGTGTTCTTTTCTGTAGTTTTGTCGCGGTGCTGGGGCCTTCCGACCCAGTAATTGTGACCTAGGACCGGGAAACTTGACAGAGCACATCGGCAGCTCATGGGCTATCAGTTGGTGGTGGTTGCAGAATTTTCCGATGTGCCGTTTAGTCTGTGCACGGTTCCAAAGAAAGCGGACAGATACACAGACACACACACACACACAGACACATTTTAGCTCAATAGTATATAGGATATCACATTATTATTAAACTAATTATTATTAAACTATTATTGAAACTCTTTTTTTTTCCTAAGCACATTTTAAATGTTTGCAATGATATTGTGATATTTAATTTACATGGAAAATATGGAGCACTATCAAATGGATTCCTACTTTTCCTTCTGTTTTATTCACATCGATCCTATAGAAAGGGGAATAGGATGGATGAAAGGTACTGTGAACACTTAAAAAATTGGAAACTTTGAGAAAAAAGGAAGGAAATCAGTGATCGTCTTTTCTCTTCATAAAGTTACATAATCTCTCTAAAGGGTTACCAGACGTCTGGCTAAAGGAGGACATGTCCTCCTTTCAATGTCATGTCCTCTGTCCGGCAAGCATTTTAAATATGTTGATGTTGTCTGGCTTTTTACTTAGATATGATCCACACTTAAAAATGAGCTTCCAGCAAGCTCAAACGACCCAATTAATACCTGACATGTCCTCTTTTGCCGGACGTCTGGTAACCTTATGACCCTATAAGAAGCGTACACTTTGAGTCCTACCTTTTGTAGTTTTTAAGTTGGTATAAAACAACCAAAAACTTTGGTGACAATAATAAAATGAAGAAAAATGTTTGTCAGCTAATTCGATACTCATAACAACTCTTTATACCAGCTCGTTTCAGAGTGAACAATTGAGACTCAAAATGAAAGCAAACTGAATGAAATGAGAACCATATTTTCCTCTTTTTCCAGCATCCGTATAATCAGAATGTTGTAATTGGCAGCTTGTATTTTAAAATATTTTTTAAATTGCTTTCATTGACTGACTGACTGACTGATGGCTCTACACTCAACGATATTGAAACATGTCCTAGAGTGTACGAAACATTACAATCGGCAAGGCTATACATGAAATAAGTCTCGTACACACTCGCAAACATTGTCGGCAAGCAGTGTTTGTAAACAGTTTGCGGAAAGAATTGCTGGAACATAAAACGGGCTGTAACTCGGAAACAAAGCGATTTCGGGCATATGTTTATATAAACTTTTTTCATTGTTTCTAGGTCCTGAATCCATCCTGAAAGTGCATCCCACATGTTATGAAACACCCTGTATAATAGGTGATTTTCATTGTTTAGTAATATTTAAAAGTTGCAATATATATGTATATATACGCAAATACATTAGTAGGAATTTATAAAATGTTTCTTTCGTGAGTTGCGAAACGAAATTAGTGATGGTGCTTGTCTGATGTTTATGGGTACAGCGTTCGAGACATCTGCCCTTTTGTTGGAGAGAACATTTCCTGCAATTTGCATGGAATAATTTGGTTTGTATATGAAATCATTTTGAATCCTTGTATTATGATTATGGTTGATCTGATGGGGGGTAATCGCCCTGTGAATGGGCGAAGTATAGTTTCTATTATTAACAACTTTGTACATCCTGATACCGAGAGTAAGTTTATACAAGTCATTTAGTTTTAGAATATTTACGCGCATTAAGAAGAGTAAGGGTCCAAAGATTGATCCTTGTGGAACTTGAATATAGCATATTCTGATGAAATGTCATCTACTTTAACATGCTGGTAACGATTAGATTGATATGACTTCCACCAATTTAACATATTTTCCCTTATGCCATATGTGTTTAATTTGTCTTGTAAGATATCATGCGAGAGCGTATCAAAGGCTTTCGACAGGTTAAGGAAAACTAAGATTGTGTATTTTTTGTAGGTTAGGTTTTTATAGATATTTTCTAATAGCATGTTAATGGCGTCTTCCGTGGTGTGGCTTTCTATAAACCCAAATTGTGTTTTTGTTAGGATGTATTTAGTTCAGAATTTGATTAGTCTATTGTATACGATTATTTCAAATACTTTACTCAGAGTTGGTAAGACGGAGATTGGTCAGTAATTGGAGAGAGAATGTGGGCTGCCTGATTTGAATACTGGACAAACCTTGGCTATCTTTAGGTGATCAGGGAATACACCTTGTATTATTCACTCATTCATAAGTCTTGTGAGTGGGATTTTTATATCATCTGGTATTAGTTTGTATGTTTTCACTGAAATTAAAATGACATCAGCGCTTTTATTTTTTGTTTTTCAATGTAGCTGATGTTTCGTTTGGTAGAATTGGTTCAAAGAAGAAAGTATTTGGTTGGGTTGTGGCATATATTGTTGGTAGTGACTGTCTGAGTCTGGAATGGCAGCCGCCATATTGCTTCCTATTTTCGAAAAGAAATTGTTTAATAAATTGGCAGTGTTTGGGATGACTGTAGGAAATTCCATCCTGTGTTAACGAAGTTACGGGGTTTGTCTGTTCTTTGTTGGCGTTAACTAGGACCTTTAAAGTATTTCATAATCCTTCAGGATTAGATTTTTGTTCAATAATTTTAGAAGAATAATGGTCCGCTTTTGCGGTTTTTATGAGCCAGTTTAGTTTGTTACAATAATTTTTATGTTTGTTCATTGATAATATTATTCTTCCATAGTTTATAGAGAGAATGTTTACAGTTTATGCTTACAATGAGGGTTGGAGTGATCCACTGATTGTTATAGTTATTTTTTGACACGAGTTTCAACTTCATAGGAAAATTTGTATTAAATATATCCATTAGTGTGTTTGAGAATGTTTGAAATTTGATTCTTTTTCACAATTACTTTCAGTTGTTCTTGATCAGTCAAAACTTGATATATCTGTGGTAAATTTTAATTTATTATTATAAATGTAGGGTCTATAGTCAATTTTTATTCTCGCCTGTATTTGCAAAGGGCTAATTAGCATTTTATATGTGAGCAGATGGTCCGTAATGTGTAATAGGAGTATACCTGGCGTACAGTCAAGGGAATATCGCATCCAGATTTGGTCTAATAAAGTGGAGTTTTCTGTGGTATTAATGTAGTAGTGTTGGTTTAGTTATAGTTAAATTAAAGCCATTTCCGGTAACGAGATTGTAGAAGAAGGTAGCATTATTGTTAGAATTTATATAAATGCTTACTCCGCCGCCTCTGCTATTATTTCTATGTATGTGGTGGCTCGTGTAGCTCGGTATACTCGTATTAAAAAATGACTTATTATTATTATTTAACCAGATCTCGGTCAATATGATACACGTGAATTTATATTGTAACAATTTTAGATTGGCCATCAACTCATGAAAGTGATTTGGAAGGCTTCTGATATTTAAGTGATATGTTTCCGTTACTGTGTCGCTCGTTTAAGAGGTATCCACTGACACATAGTTGCTATTTATTGTATTTTGAGACTCAATGGTTTCATTCGCAGATCTAAGAGTACGTAAACTGTTGATGATAGAGTCAAGAAAAAGAGATAAAAAATAAAAAAAATAACACTGGTCTGCGTTTGAAATTTTTTTTGCTGAGGTCAAGGTTTTTTTAGTTGTTCTTTTATAATTTTTGCATGCTGAATTCAAAAATGTAACTCATTTTGCTCAATCAGGTCAGGTTTTTATGCTATCTCAATTTTAAAAAAAATAGATAATTCGAAAATAATCGTTATGAAATTAGCAAGTTTATTTTTTTAAAACGGATTTAAATTGACAGAAAATGTACAAAGTATATAAAAAATGGTACACGAGTACAGTTAATGTGGACGAAAGGGCTTTCTCAAAGACTTTCGTCTGTGTTCCACAGCTGGAACGTCTCTCTTGAGGCACCAGCAGTAGTCCGCGAGCATGTTCACATCCCAGCGGCCCTGGTACCTCTCTTCCATCACTCGAATATTGTGGTGGAAGCGCTCTCCTTGCTCCTCGCTGACATCACCGCAGTTGTCCGGAAAGTAGTCTAAATGCGAGCTGAGAAAATGCATCTTTATGGACATACGTGCAACAAGAGCCTGGAAGCTCTGCAGGAGCTCCTCGACAACACGTTCGTACTCTGGACTTCGGTGGTTGCCCATAAAATTCGTGACAATGGACTTGAATGCGAGCCATGCATTGATCTCATTGTCCTCCAGACTTTCGTCGAATTGAGCATCTTTCATTAGCTCCCAGATCTGAGGGCCGTCAAAAATACCTGCTTTCAGTTTGCCCTCACTGACGCGTGGAAATTTTTGATTCAGGAAAGCGAAAGCTCGGCTTTCTTTGTTGAGTGCTCTGACGAAATTCTTCATAAGTCCGAGCTTGATGTGCAGCGGCGGAAGTAGAATCATCTGCGGATTCACGAGAGCGTGTGACAGAACGTTGTGCGAACCTGGTTCCAGGCCACTTCTTGCTGGCCAGTCGCGTTGTACGTAGTGTTGCTTGTCTGCTCGGCTGTCCCACAGACAGAGAAAACAGGGGTATTTGGTGTAGCCGCCTTGTAGACCCAGCACTAGGGCTATAACCTATATATATATATATATATATCAGGGCCTAAATATATATATATTTGTATTTTTTTTGTAGACACGAACATACCTTTAGGTCTCCGCATATCATCCAATTGTGATGTTTGTACTTCAAAGCAGTTAGCAAAAGCTCCATGTTGCTATAACTTTCAGTCATCTGCACCGAGTGACCCACCGGAACAGACGCGACCTTGTTACCATTGTAGAGTAGTACTGCTTTCAAGCTTCTGCTTGAGGAGTCGATGAAGAGCCGCCATTCTGTATGGTCATACGCTAAACCCATAGCTGCAATGAGGCCGTTGACGTTGTTACAGTAAACCAGCGAAGCTTCTTCGTCCAACGTGAAATATTCTCGAAACTCTTCTTCGCGGCTGCGATACCAGAAGAATGTTGTTTCTGGAGCTAACAAACGATTTTCGCGAAGACGTGACCCTAGCAACTGAGCAGATTCTTTGAACAAGCACAAATCTCTTGTCAAATCGTTCAACTCAGCTTGGCTCAAGAGTTTGGGTTGACTTGTCTCGGCAGTAGGTTGGTATGTACCAGATATGTCACCGTCATCCATTTCTTCATCTGAGTCGGACGACGAATCAAAGTTGTCGGGCGGTGTTGGAATTGGAATTTCTGGTCCATGAGGCACTGGCTTTATGGCAGATGGCATGTCTGGATACTTTACGTGTTGCTTGTTTTTTCGATTTATGCCTAAAAGGAAACAGATAAAGACAGATAAAGATAAGATAAAGACATATCTCATATTGTCAGGCATATTTTTGTAAGTATAAATGAAATTCATACTAAATTCATACTAACTTACCTTGTAGGTTTGTCATACAGAAATAACAGTCAGTAGTATGATCTCTTCCCTCCATCCACACCATTGGGACACCAAAAGGTAGACACTACCTTCTTGTGGCTCCAGCGTCGCAGACTTTCAACGCACGTTTTGCAGCATACGTATGTGAGATAGCAAAATGAGTTACATTTTTAATTCAGCATGCAAAACTTATAAAAGAACAACTAAAAAAACCTTCACCTCAAAAATGACGCAGACCAGTGTAATATACCGCACAAATATATATATATATATATATATATATTATATATATATATATATATATATATATATATATAAACACATACATAGTGTGGATCACCTGAAGATTAGGGCCTCCAGCCTTTGTTAGTTAGCCTTATAAGGCTAACTAAAGAAGGCTGGGGGCCCTGATCTTCACGTGATCCCATATTGTTATGTATGGAAATAATGAATAATAAGGTAATGATTAATTAATCGATAAAGTAATTAATTCATTACAGGCCGAAATTAGCCACAAACAAATATTGTTCCTGAAACAAAACTTAACGTGACAAAATGGCGACGTGCTTGTTCGTGCAGACGAAGCATTTCGATTGCATACGAAACCATTTGAATTTCTTAAGTACAGGAATTTAAAAACCTATTTATGTTAAATACCCATGTAATTTAGAAATAAGACATGAATTCAATTGTCTATTTAATTCTGAATAATTTCGGATAAGGAGTACCATATACAGGTTACTCAAATTAGAGAAAATATAAAATAAAGTAAATTTTATAATTAACTCAGTCTCAGAAAAGAGCTACTCGCGGCCGCTGCCTGCTTCCTTATACCCAGACGAAAACAAAGAATGTACGAGGGCCACTCAATATATTTTGCCCCAACTTTTTTTTCTTTCCAAGTTTCCTTGTAAGTCCAGAAATTTTGTACACAGTTAGTTATATACCTTGTTTACAAGTTTTTATTTTTCACATAATCTCCATCTTTTTCTACGACTTCCCTTCACCTCGAAACAAGGGCCTTTATTCCTTGCTGGTAAAAGTCCGCCGGGTTCCGCTGGAGCCACCTCTTAACCTCCTCAACAACCTCATCATCACTCTGAAACTCACTTCCACGAATAGCATCCTTCATTGGCCCAAACAAATGGAAGTCTGAAGGTGCCAGATCCGGGCTGTATAGAGGGTGGGGGTAACACAGTCAAGCGCATTTTTGTGATGGCCTCTCTTGTTTGCAAACTGTTGTGTGATCTTGCGTTATCGTGCAAAAGAAGGACGTCTTCCAGTTTTCTCTCCGGTCGAACTCGCTTTATACGTCTCTGGCGTCTCTGTAGGGTAACAATATACAGTATGCCTCTGAGTTGATTGTTTGTCCTTTCTTCATAATGTCCTCCAGAATCACCCCTTTCATGTCCCAGAAGATGATGGCCATAACGTTTCCTGCAGATGGAGCCATTTTGAACTTTTTCTTGCGTTGGGAGTCTGCGTGATGCCACTCCATGGATTGGCGTTATTTTTCAGGTTCAAAGTGGTGTACTCAAGTCTCATCCCCAGTCACAGTTCGTGAAAGGAAGTCATCCCCTTCTGTCTCGTACCGAACCAACGACTCGGTAGCAATTTCTTTTCTTTGGGCTTTGTGATCTTCAGTCAATTGGGAGGAACAAACCGTGAATACACTTTTGAGTATCCCAGTTGCTGAATTATCGTATTCACACTTCCTTCACTAATTCCTAGCTCCAGTGATAGCTCCTTGTATGTGACGCGCCGATTTGATCGAATGATGCTGTTAGCACGTTGCACAGTATAAGATGTCACCGCTGATGTAGGGCGACCGCTGCGTGACTCATCATCGAGGCTGGCTCTCCCTCTCTCCGATGATCTCATACGTTTAGACCGGTGTCCAACTGTGCTTCGATCAACAACAGCATCTCCATAAACGTTTTGTACACGTTTGTGAATATTTCCAACTGTTTCCTTCTCTGCGGTTAAGAACTCGATAACGGCTCTCTCTTTACGACGCACATCACTGTCAGACGCCATTTTTGAAACTGCGTTAACCATCGGTTTCACACAAGGGCGTTTAAAAGCGGTTTTATACAAGGAGGGGAGGTTCAAACTGAAAAAATCCCGTTATGTGAAACGTAGAAAGTTCAAACTTGCGGCCCAAAAGACATTTCAGCCCCATGGACCTATTATTTTGATAAGAAAAAAGGGTGGGGCAAAATATATTGAGTGCCCCTAGTACGTACGCATAATAAACAATTGTACCGTTTAGAGAAAATTAAATTTCATTATGTTACATTATTAATATTCTTATTAATACATATATTAGGTTTAATATTTATGATTGCACTTCTTATTCCAAATTTCCACAGTATGTCACTCAATTGGAATTTTATGATTCTTTTGTCTGCTTCATTATTATTTTTTCCCACTCGGTGAGCTTCCGTAATAACATTTTCAGGAATGTTTATACGCAGTTTGTCTCTGATGGTGGTGTTTATAACAATGTGAGCAGGATTTTCATTTGGCGAGCCTTGAGGAACTGGTCCACCGATAAAGTATAAATTCTTGTGGTTTTGCTGTCCGAGGTCTCTCCTTAACCTCTCATTTATGGGCTCTTATTAAGGGCTCCCATTGCTAATTTTAGCAACATTTTTATTGAACTTTTTGATGGTAAATATTTGTATATAATTTTAGATCCCTCTGTAATTTGGCGAATGTTCGTGGATGATGATGTTCCCCATTTTTCTTACACATTACACCTCATGATAGTTTTGAAAAAAATTCAAGATCGACCCACGGTCAACACCTCAGAAGCATCCCACCTCGTTTTGGCTGTTCAGGGACTTTGCGGAAAAACCTGTTCAACTGATTTTTGAAATTATTCATGTTGGTGTGCTGGAGGTTCCTCAGTTCTTTTGTCAGCGTATTAAACATTTTCGGGCAGCGTATTCTGAGGGTATTTTCCATCCTCGTTTTCATGGCCACAATGTCCCACCGCATTTGGGACAGTACAAAGTCTGCCTCTTCTTTCATTCCACTGTGTTTCTATTATGTTCATCTTATCATTTTAGAACGACTAAATAACATTTCACCTTCTAATAAAATTGAATTTTGAAATAGAAAACGAATCACAAATCTCCCTTTTTTGGTATTGGGCTTAAAAGATCGATCTTAGGTAAACCCGCAGTTACAATTTTTTGTAAAAGCAATCGTAAGAATTCTTGCGTGTTTTGATTTCCGGTCCACTCTTTCTTTACAAAGAAAGACGTCTTAATAGGCATGTATTCCGCGACCTTTTAAAATCTACAACCAACAATTCATAGATGTTGAAATCAATTTGGGTTATTCTCGTAATTGTATTAATAAATCTTTTATTTTGCATAAAAATAATAATAGATCGATTAAGAAAGATTTTACTCCAGAAAATTTAATTGACTTCCGTTTTGCATATCCTTCACCGCAAACAATTTTGCCACAAAATATAAAACTAATTTGTAAGGTGCCCAAAACAACACGAAAGTTGTTGGAAAATGCTACTTCCATCATGCAAAACAACAACATTTGATCTATAGAATTTCATACGGTGATTGCAATGAGGTGAAACGAACGAACGACAACAAAAGAATATATCATCATGATGTGGGAGATAATTCATCAGCCCTTCACTGAAGTAGAACTAATGATGAACATAATATTAACTTATATAGATATACTTTAAGTTGTAGGATTGAACGTGAGAAGCGAACGAAAATTATAGAATCCTTTACCATAAAAAAATACCACAACTTTAATACCCACAAATGATTTTCAGACATTCATAATATAAAGGATTAAATTCTTTTAAATGACCGAAAATAAAATAACTTCAATGATTATTCTGATAGATGGCTCTTGGCGCATAATTAGTCTCAAGTTCGGTTTCATCCTTTAACTTTTTAATTTTACTCTGGACCCGAAAGAAGAAGTAATATGTAACTTAATCCAACATTGAAATACCCTTTGAATAATAAGAAATCGTGATTTTATAAGTGAAATATTTATTAGAATATTATGTTGCATCAGTGGATACCATCTTAAACGAGCGACACAGTAACGGAAACATATCTATTTTGAACTTAAATATCAGAAGCCTTCCAAATCACTTTCATGAGTTGATGGCCAATTTAAATTTTTACACTATAAATTCACGTGTATCATACTGACCGAGACCTGATTAAATAATAATAATAAGTAAATTTTTAATACGCGTATACCGAGCTACACGAGCCACAACATATGTAGAAATAATAGCAGAGGAGGCGGAGTAAGCATTTACTGTATATAAACACTGATCATAATATTAAGAATATTGAGCAATTCACAGGCATAACTAATCATTCTGAAACCCAAGCAGTTGAGGTGTATATAAATAATATTTCTTATTCAATATTAGGCATCTACCGACCACCAAATGGTAACGTGCCATCGTTTATTGCGAGCATAGATAAAACTTTAACTTCTAATTACATCAACAGTAACTGCATCATTGCGGGAGATCTAAACATCGATCTCTCTAAAATAAAGTCTAACAATAATGCTATCTTCTTCTACAATCTCGTTACCTCAAATGGCTTTAATTTAACTGTAACTAAACCAACAAGACTACATTAATACCATAGAAAACTCCACTTTATTAGGCGAAATCTGGATGCGATATTCCCTTGACTGTACGCCAGGTATACTCCTATTACACATTACGGACCATCTGCCCACATATAAAATGCTAATTAGCCCTTTGCAAATAGAGGAGAGAATAAAAATTTACTATAGACCCTACACTTATAATAATAAATTAAAACTTACCACAGAGATATCAAGTTTTGACTGGTCAAGAACAACTGAAAGTAACTGTGAAATAGAATCAAATTTCAAACATTCTCAGACACACTAATGGATATATTTAATACAAATTTTCCTATGAAGTCGAAACTCGTGTCAAAAAATAGCTATAACAATGATTGGATCACTCCAGCCCTCATTGTAAGCATAAACTGTAAACATTCTCTCTATAAACTATGGAAGAATGATATTCTCAATGAACAAACATATAAAAATTATTATAACAGACTAAATTGGCTCATAAAAACTGCAAAAGCGGACCATTATTCTTCTGAAATTACCGAAAAAATTCTAATCCTGAAGGATTATGGAACACTTTAAAGTTCCTAGTTAACGCCAACAAAGAAAAGACATCCCGTAACGTCGTTAACACAGGATGGAATTTCCTACAGTCATCCTAAAGACATGACCAATTTATTAAACAATTTCTTTTCGAAAATAGGAAGCAATATGGCAGCTGCCATTCCAGAATCAAACAGTTACTACCAACAATATATACCACAACCACACCAAATACTTTCTTCTTTGAACCAATTCTACCAAACGAAACATCAGCTATATTAAAAAACTTAAAAAATAAAAGCGCTATCATTTTAATTCCAATGAAAATATAGAAAGTAATATCAGATGATATAAAAATCCCACTCACGAGACTTATGAATGAGTGAATAGTACAAGGTGTATTCCCTGATCACTTAAAGATAGCCAAGGTTTGTCCAGTATTCAAATCAGGCAACCCGGATTCTCCATCCAATTATAACACAGGTTTGCGATGGTTTTGTTGTCCGAAATATTTTACCACTTATATAGTAATTTTTGCACGCTGACTCCGAAAATAATATTCATTTTTCGCCATCACGTACAGATTTTTCACAAAAGCTTATATTTCATATTACATATGTAGTAATTTTCATTAAAATTGACTCAATTAAATTTTGTTTAAAAACTACTGCCTATAAATGCTTCCAGATCGGAATTGACGTCGTAGCGTCTTCTAGAATATTCGAGAAACACACCGCTAGTATATAAGTGATTGACGAGTCACGAGTTGAGACAGTCTGTCTAGTGCGTGTGAGGTTATACTGTAGTTCTTTATTATTCAAAGGTGCACGGTGACTATATTTCTCTTTTGAAATTTTTTATTTGTCGCTATGGCAACCAGAGGGTGTGTAAATAGCCCAAACATTTTCTGTTATAGTTGTGGAAAATTTACTGTGAAAAAACAAAGGCGAGATATTACAGACTTCGTCAAGAAAGCATACTATGCGTACTTCGGAATGAAACTTGGGGAACAAGACAAATCATGGGCTCCCCATAAAGTTTGCAGTGTTTGTGTTGAACAACTTAAACTGTGGAGTAAAGGTATAAAGGATTCTTTACCTTTTGGAATTCCAATGGTCTGGCGTGAGCCTAGAAATCACAGCAATGACTGCTATTTTAGTTCATGTAAAGTGCAAGGCTACAATACTAAAAATAAAAATAAAATTTCTTATCCAAAATTTCAGTCTGCTAGAAGACCTGTTGCTCATGGACCTGGTATACCTGTACTTACTAAACCAAATACTCTTTATATAACTTCATCTGATTCGGTGTCTGATGACGATGGAAACGATGATATTGATTGTTTTCAAACCGAAACATCTGGTGAACCCCAATTGTTTACACAAAGTGAACTTATTGATTTGGTAAGAGATTTGTGTCTCCCGAAGGATTCTTCGAGATTTCGGGATCCAGACTTCGTGCAAAGAATTTTCTTTACCCCGGGACGTCATTTTACTGGTACAGAGATCGAGAAAAAGAATTCATCCAATATTTTTCTCAAGAAAATTCATTGGTATATTGCAACAATGTTTCGGAACTAATACTTAAGCTTGGCGCTGCAGTCTATGACCCAAATGAATGGAGACTTTTCATTGATTCCTCCAAAAGAAGTCTCAAAGGCGTCCTCCTTCACCACGGTAACTTGTATGCATTCGTTCCTGTGGCTCATTTGGTTCACTTGAAGGAAACGTACGAAAATTTTGAGCTTCTAGCTAAGGTTAAATACAGGGTGGGGCACGGGAACCAAGTGTTTTTGGAATAATCAGGAAAATGATATTTATTTTTGTAAAGAAAATATATTGGTAGAACAACATTCGTAAGAACATAGCATTTCATGTCATAATAATCATGTACCGAAAATTATATCTGGCATATGATGTCCTTGGCCGTCGACGCATTGTTGAAGGCGTTTACGAAAATTGGCCTCCACTCTTCCCAGCAGGTCTCTGTTGATTTGGATGATTTGTTGACGGATCGCTTCCTTCAATGCATCTAATGTACGGGGCTTGTCCTCGTAGACACGTGACTTGAGGTACCCCATAGAAAGAAGTCACATGTGGACAAGTCAGGGGACCGAGGGGGCATGCAATGTCACCAAATCTCGAAATGAGATGGTTGGGAAACAGGGGGCGAAGAACAGCCATTGACGCTCTGGCGGTGTGTGGCGTGGCCCCATCTTGCTGAAACCACAAATGTCGACGAGCAATACGCCTTCTTCGTAACTCAGGGATGAAAAAGGTGTTCACCATCTCAATGTAACGCCCAGATGTTATGGTAACGGTAACCCCATTTTGTTCGAAGAAATAGGGACCGATGACGCCAAACTTTCCCACCGCGCACCAAACTGTAACCTTAGGGCTATGCAGCGGTTTTTCATGGAGTTGTCGCGGATTTTCAGCAGCCCAATACCGACAGTTTTGATTGTTGACGGCCCCATTAAGGTGGAAATGGGCTTCATCACTCATTACCACCATCATGTTTTCATTCTGCTCATAAAGTGCAAGCATTTCCTGTGCAAATTTCAGTCGTTGGGGGCAATCGTTTACATTCAATTCCTGCACCATCGCTAACTTGTATGGGTGAAAATGTAATTCTTCATGCAAAATCCGTCTAACAGTACGATTGCTGATTCCGAGTGCAGCTGAATGTCTCCGAGCAGAGCGGCCTGGGCTTTGCAACATCGCTTGTCTGACCCTTTCAACGTTCTCTGGAGTACGCACAGTGCGTTGCGGCCCATTCGGTTTTGTTTTCATTATTGAGCCTCCTGTTCGAAGATTGTTAACCCAACGTAAGATTGTGTCACGAGCGGGAACAGAGTCATTTCGATGAATGTTGAATCTGCGGCGAAACGCACGCTGAACTGCTGTCACTGACTCGCCACTCCTAACAAAATGATCATACGCGAACATGCGGTGTTCTAACGTCCACTGCTCCATGATGGCACCTGAAAGATAAAGGTGAGTGTTAGTTAAAGTTAAATGCTATGAACCCAGGAATGGAATGCTACCTACCGCACGCCCCTCCCATTCCTAATGGCCGATTACTAGCTATTCAAAAAACACTTGATTCCCGTGCCCCACCCTATACAAAGAACACGGTTGGCTACTTTGTGGAGACTTAAAAGTGATTTGTATGTTGTTAGGTCAACAGCTAGGTTATACGAAGTTTCCATGTTTTTTGTGTGAATGGGATAGCTGAGCAAGAAATCAGCAGTGGATAAAAAAGGAATGGCCACGCAGAGTCAACCTGACACCTGGTTCTAAAAACATTCAACGTGAAAGTTTGGTTGACACGAAGAAAGTCCTTTTATCTCCGCTTCACATAAAATTGGGCTTGATGAAGCAATTTGTTAAGGCCTTGGACGAAGATGGAGATTGTTTTAAGTATCTGTGTGGTAAATTCCCAACTCTTTCGGGAGCAAAATTGAAAGAAGGAATTTTCGTTGGTCCACAGATTAGAAAACTGACTTTGGATGAACATTTTGAAAGAATAATGAACAATATTGAAAAAGAAGCATGGATTGCTTTGAAGGATGTTTTCAGCAAATTTCTGGGGAACAAGAAGGACCCAAATTACCAAAACATTGTGAACAACATGCTAAATAAGTTCAAAGAGTTGGGTTGTAATATGAGTTTAAAATTACATTTCTTACATTTACACTTGGATTACTTCCCTGAGAATCTCGGAGCACTCGGCGAAGAACAAGGAGAACGGTTTCACCAAGACATCAAAGAAATGGAGAAGAGATATCAGGGAAGGTAGGACATCATCATGATGGCTGATTACTGCTGGATGTTGAAACGGGATACTCCAGAATTATTACATAAAAGAAAAGGAACAGCGTGTACATTCGAGACAAAAAGGTATAGATCTCACAAGAAAACTCAGGACAAATAAGGATGAATATGTAATTGACGTTAATAGTCTTCTTTCTTTTTAAAGTTGTTTGCATTTGTAATTAGTATAACAAAGCGAAATAGGTACCTAATTTAAATTGAAATAAATGATATTTATTTATGTTGTTGTTTTTTTCCTTCCAGTTTGCGGAAAATCCTTACGTGATAGAAAAAAATGGACACCTTATTCGAAATCAGCGTAGTTCAATTATATAAAATCAATTATTAGTAAGAAAACAACTCTTACAAAGTTCTCATTCGCAGGCCTGTGTTACCGACCAATCTCCGTCTTACGAACTCCAGTTAAGTATTTGAAAGGATCGTATACAATAGACTAATCAAATTCTAAGCTAAATACGACATCCTAACATAAACGCAATTTGGATTTAGAGAAGGCCACACCGCAGAAGACGCCATTAACATGCTATGAGAAAATATCTATAAAACCCTAAACTACAAAAAACACAAAATCTTGGTTTTCGTTGACCTGTTGAAAGCCCTTCATACGCTCTCACTTGATATCTTACAAGACAACTTAAACACATATGGCATAGGGGAAAATATGTTAAATTGGTTTAAGTTATATCTCTAATCGTCACCAGTATGTTGAAGTAAATGACATTTCATCAAAATATGCTATATTGGAAAATGGGGTTCCACAAGGATCACTCCTTGAACTCTTACTCTTCTTAATGCATGTAAATGATTTTTATCGATCAACAACATTAGACTGTATTCAATATGCAGATGATACAACACTCACTTCTACACACCACGATATCAATTACCTAATGAACGAAATGAACAGGTAATTAAATCATGTCTATAAATGGATGTGTGCAAACACCATCAACAATTGGAAACACTCCTCTTGTAAAAATAAATGAAAAGTTCTCGGAATCAAGTTAGATGAAAAATTAAATTTCAAAAGCCACACACAACATATCAAATCAAAAATATCTAGATTTCTCGACATAATGTTTAAACTCAGACAACAATTCCCCAAAATGCCCTCCTCACACTGTATTACTCATTTATCCATCCACACTTGCAATATGGAATCACGACATGAGGTAGTACAAAGAATTATATACTGTATCCGCTGAAAGTAATCCACAAAAAATGTTTACGAATTCTCTCAGACAATGGTGACAGACGATTTCATACTTCTTCAATGTTCAGAAACTTAAATATTCTAAAACTAAATTACCTGGACTGGAAAAACTTACTGTCGGTATTAGTATGTACAAAGTTGCTAATAATAGAAACTATACTTCGCCCATTCACAGGGCGATTACCCCCCATCAGATCAACCACAATCATAATACAAGGCTTCACAATGATTTGATATATAAACCAAATTATTCCATGCAAATTGCAGGAAATGCTCTCTCCTTCAAAGGAACAAGGAACTCTTCTGGGAAAATTAAATCCACTATGGTCCGAATAAGTAATGGTAAATGACAAACACTATAGTTTTTCTTTTTCAAGATGTTCGCCCGACGTGGGCAACGGGTCACTCGCACTTTGCGAGTGACTCCTTGCCCACGTCGGGCCAACATCATGAAAAAGAAAAAACTATAGTGTTTGTCATTTACCATTACCCATTAGCACCATAGTGGATTTAATTTTCCCACAAGAGTTCCTTGTTCCATGCACGGTCTGTGTGTATCATGAAAAAACCTCAGGGGACCATTCTGAGTTCAATCCCATATATATATACTGGCTATATATATATATATATATATATATATATATATGAAATATAATTTTGTACAACCTTGTAATACCCAAGGAATACCCTTGGAATACTTCTTTTAAAATTGAAGGAGATACAAGAAATCGTGGGTTTTAAAAATGAAATATGTAACACAATACTATGTATTTATTTTTTAATGGGATTATATTCTGTATCAGATTATATGAGCATCTGCCAATTGTAAATACACGTAAATATTGAATGAACTTTAACAACATTTAAACCAAAGCGTCATCTAAAAATCTCATCGCATCGATGTCACAACGTGTACGAGCTTTTCATGCAACAAATGGGAAGAGTAAAAAATTGTGGATTTAAATTTGCCATTTAACCATTCGGTATATGTAGGCCTACGTTAAAAATAGAATTAAAAAATAAATTAATTTTCAAGGCTTATTTTCTTCCTGCTCGGCTCTGTATGCTCCGTTGTAAGCTTAATAACGTTCGAGAAAGAGGAAATCAGCACTGTTTTTTTTATCCCGTTTCCTCATTCTCAAATTTTAGGAAAAATCTTTGTGATAATAGATTAATGTTAAAAATTTTTAATTTTCACGCAGGAAATTATCGTTATGAAACAAAAGCGTATCATAAAATGTAATATTAGTGATGAGTAAATATATATTACTATTTACATATAGCTTTACTTTTTCTAATAGTTTCGATATGACAAAATTACTTACAATTTGTGCAAACGAGCAAAATACTAATGTATGATGAAAATTGTCTACAATTAAAACAACAATAAAGATTATGTATTTGTTTATTATATAATTTTTATTTAAACAGGCCTTAGTTTAAGTACTTATAAAATTTAAGTCTCGCATATCAATTTTACAGTTTTTTCTATAAGAGAATACAGTTATAAATTCCAACAAATGATTACGAGTCGCTCCACTCCACTCAATATTTACTCTTACTTTACAAACACTTATTTTAAATACAATTTTCGCAAATGAACTTAAATGGGAAACAGAGTTTGTTGGCTGTATTTTCATACCAATTTTAAGTCTCAGCTTTTTTTAGAGGTCAAAAGTGTACGAAATTTGAGTGAAGCGTTGAAGACATTAACAAACTGTAGAGACTTTGATACAAATTTTAATTGAAAGCACAATTGTGGGTATTGAGTTTGGCTACTGAAATAGTGCTGCTGCAAATCTGTGGTCGAATTTTCAGTTGAAGCCATGTTGCATACCGAGTGATGCCATCCACTTTTGACCAAGGGAGTATTCTTATTCCTGTGCTATCTTTCTTTACATGAAGACCTGTTGGATTGTTGTGGTGACATGCATTGTACCACCACCCTCCTTTCTCCCTCTCAGAGCAGTGGATCTTTGCTGTCAAACCAAAAAATATTTGCGTTAAAGTTAATAATTAAAAATAACAGAGCAGAAATGTTACAAAAACAAAGGCTTAAGTTTCAATTTAGAATATGTTGAAAGAATGTAATTTGTTCATTAACCTTTCATATATTGAAAATTAAATAAATATTTCAACACTGTAAAACAGTAAAGTTAATACACAAATAATAAGAAAGATAAATAAGAGACATACAATGTTTATCGTTATCTCTATCAAATGTCGAGAAATAGTTGCCATTCACGTAACTGAAGCGATCGTGGGCCGTACTTTTAGCATTGTAATTCGTTGCCGTAAGTTTGTATCTGAAAAGAAATTTAAATATCATTAAAAACTCAATGTGATTTGCGATTCACTGAACTTTCTAATGTAAAAATGAAGACCTTCAGTTTTATTTTTATCCATATTTATAAACACACATTTTCAAACCAAATATACTGTAGCAAATTGAATTCCAGTCGACATTTACGAACGTGAACCTCAAAGTTTTATGACATCGTTCTTACTCTGAAGTATAAAGTACTTAAAAGATTCGGGAAACTTAAAAGTTATATTCCTAAAATCATTTTATGACGCGATTCTTGCTACGAATTATATAAGGAGTAATAAGTAGGGCAGTCAAAAGTTGACCGAAAAAATTAAGAAAGTTGACCTTACGAATTGAAAAAATTGACTTATAAAGTTGCCTTTACTTTCAATAATAAAAACGATACTTTAATTACTTATTCTTGCTCTTCTACATCAGTTGACCGATTGTGGTAAATTATGAAGTATTTGCCGACATTTTCTGGCAAAAAATTGCGATCCTTACTTAATAAATTATTAAGTAAGGATCGCAATTTATTAAGCATCCCTGCTACACCTAATTCAGAGAACAATTGTTTCACATGAGGGTTGCTCAACTTATGAAGAGGTATGTTGGCTGACAGAAATGTAGTCACAAGTTTTTCCGAAAAATCTGAAGACTTGTACTTTAAAAGGGTTTGCGTCTTTTCATTTCCCACATTTTGGTCTATACCACGCTGGTGCTTTTGGGTAGAGCGATGTTTATCCACAAAAAGGATTTGTCATGCTTGACCACAACACAACAAATCTGACAGTATAGCTCATTTTTTCCTGAACAAATGAATTCATTAGGATATTTTGCAATTATAGCGCGCACTTTAGCAATAGAACTAACTGCAACTTTTGGCATTTTAAATATCTGAAATCAAAAGAAATCGAAATCAGTGAAATCACAAATCAGAAAAAATCACAAATCAAAAATGGTAACCAGTAACCACAATACATACAACACAACCACATCCAAAACCAGAACGGACATAACTGAATAAGACAAATACGAGCAGCGAAGTTGCCAGTTAACCAAAAAGATGCCAATTTTTAGTTATTTTAATTATTTATTCCAAAAAATTGACTTTATTTACCTCATTGTTTTTTGACCTAACAGGTAAAAGTTGACTTTTGGTTGACCTATTAACTTTGGTAATATACCCCCTACAGGTGTTTTTATTGCATTTTCAGTCGTTTCAGCGAAAAGTGCCCCATAGGAAACAATTTGACTTTATTGACTTTTGACCGCCCTAGTAATAAGGAATAAAATCTCACTTCATTTCTTCCGAATCCACTTTGAACACATTCCATTCCCCCCAAATTTCTCTTCCAAATCCATCTTTGACTTCCATCCTCAGAATGTAGTTCCGGTTGTGAGTTAGAAAGTGAATGTTTTCATTTCCTTGTGTTAATAATGAAAGTAATAATAATAAACAAAATAATAATTATATGAATTTTTTTAAAATAGCTTATTTAAAGAAAACTTCAATTTATTTCAAATTTACTATTAGGAATCATTTCCTGAGGAATAATTTAGGAAGAATAAATTAGAGCTTTCTAATCTTAGAAGTTGATTGGTTGATCTTTTCATTTTCTTGTTAAGGTTATTAAGATAAAGAACATAACACCAACCGGGAAAAATAAAACATCGTCAATTCAAAGAAATTATGTATAACGGTCTTCTTACTATCACCATTCCCCTTCTCAGAACAGGTGAGGGGAAACTGAATGCAGGCATATAAGGCTAGTCGTTTTGACACGTACAAAGTAAAAAAATATTCACTTCTTACCTAGCCAATGCTCTTCGCCTGGCATTCCAAACCCCTTTTTGTAATCGGTCCAGTTACGTGTGAAGTTAATTGGCTTCGACACATTAACTCGGGAAAGGAAAACGGTCCATCCACCTCCGTCGGTTTCCATGTCACAATATACGTCCACAGGTCGGCTACATTGACATCTAGAAACAAGTAATGGTGTATAGTCGAGCCTTTCTTCACAGAAAACACATCTTTTCAGCTACTAAGTCTTTTAAGCCGGTGTGAAATTATAATGTGTTAGGTCATACTGGAAAAAATTGGTTGAAACAACAACGTATTTCGCCAATGAAGAGATGTTATGATGTAAGCGAATGGTTGATGACGTCACTGAAAAAACACCATTTCAACTATCGTTCCAATAATGTTTAGAATGGCTAAATTTGGATATGTGTCAGTCAAGTATTGGGAGTTTGAACCAAAAGGCCTTGTCCGGGTTCTTATAAACGAAGAGTAAACGCCTGAATTCCATATTTCATATTTGTTTTAAAATTTGTAAGTGAAGGTTATTTGGCTGGTTTTCTTAGTTTATTTAAAATCTCAAGGTGCCTAAGTAAGAGGTAAGTTAAATTGTTCATTTGAATGTGATGAGCCTCGTTTCACTTAAAGAGTTCTGAGCATTGTGTATTGCACCAACAAAATTTAAAGTTCAAAAGGATTGTCTTACGCTCTTGTATGTGTAATGTCCTTTACGATATATTGCGCATATTACGGTAGTATGTATATATATTTAGTTTTATTTACTTCAATTGTTTACAGACAATTGATTTGGAGCTGGTCTGAATTGTTGAGCTACTTCGAAATTATTTTCGTGAACTGCAGAAAGCCGTATTTCAGATCGGGTAGTTCTGCTCGCCAAATCCTACTACTAACCAACTACCTTAAACCGTGGCCTATTCCTTCTAAAACTTCTGTGGAAGGACAACCGGATAATTTAGCCTTATGTTGACAACCCGGTAACAATGAGAGTTAAAAGCTAGTGAAAGTTTGGGATCACCTGAAGATCAGGGCCCCCAGCCTCATTTACCAAATGATATCTTCGTTAAAACTAACGAAAATATCACGACTTAACCGAACCACTCGTGAAGGGCGTACAGTTGACCTAACCGGGTATTCAATTTAATTTATTATATTTGGTACTGTAAAGCAAAAAACAAGCATGCATGGGGGCCCTGATTTCAGGTGATCCAAAGTTTGAAAAGTAAAACGTTGAATTCTTTTGAAAGGTGATAAAGAATGAAATGGGAACTTTAATTAAATTAATAAAGGGGATGTGAATGCAATAAAACTCGAATAAATGTTTTACCTGAAAGGATAAATCTGGTAATTTCCACTTTTCGTGTCTCCTGCGACGAGAATTTCGGAGCAGTCTGCGGGTCTTAGAAGGATCAGATGGGAGAAATTTAAAAATTAAAATGTATTAAAACTTCAAGCAATTGATTATTAATCTTTATTTTTTAATTATAATTTTAAAATTAAATTACTTCCACAATGTAAAAAATATTCTACAATTTTTTTTTTCAAAGTAATTATTTTTACTTCTCTATTTGTCCCTAAATACTCGTGTCCTGCATTTCACAAACGTAAATTAATTAATGATGGTTATTTTTATTAATGGGAAATTAATGGGATTATCGTAAAATTGTCATTTCTTTATTAATTGAAAACTTACCGAAACGTTGAATCCGTTGGTGCGTAGAATTGTCGATCGCCAAAGAAGGGTGAAATAGCCCATCCTCCTGACGTCTTCTTACTGAATCAAATAAAAAGATCAGTTTAAGAACGTGAATAATGTATTGTAAAAACACTTTTCACAAATCCCATTATTATATTAAGTGAATTGGTGCTTCAAAAATAGCATTATATTTGTTTAATAATATCGACGTCTCTAAGTGATATATTTTGTTAATTAATATTAAAAACATATTTAAAAGAAGTGAACAACCTTGAGTTTGTTTTGTCTTGAGTAATCGATTTTAAATTCGGTTTCAAGGTTGATATTCTTGAAATTGAGCTTCGAAAAGAACCGAAGCTGAAAAGGTTGCTGTCGAAAAGAAAATATATCATTAACGTATTTACAATAATTATGAATTAAATGTACATCTTTATTTATTGTCGCCGACTATTACTCGTATTAAAATGATTACTGATAATGAATAATAGTTTATCATGAAAGAGTACTAATATCTAACCATCAGAAGAACTATTAACGAATTAAGATGAGAAATATCAAATTCCTCACAAGTTATTCAGAATGAACGTTCAGAATGGAGATTTGAATTAAGATTGAATTTCATATAAAAATCACAAATATATTCTTAATCCTATTTTCTGTTTTCATGATTAAGGAATTTGATGATCGAAATAGAATTACTTGTTTTCTTTCGGAATAAAGTTTGGGGATCTTAATCCGAGGAAGAGATTCTTTATTTCCAAAAACATGAGTTTCATATCCTGATGCAAAGTCATTTGATGTTGCAGAAGAACGTTTTCAAGTGGGGCTTCTGGATCCACCTTCACCACTACATCTTTGTCCACGCCAAATGCGGATAAAACTGAAATAAAATAAAATTTTAATATATCTAAACTTTTTCTTGAATAAATTTAAATAAATTTAATTGTAATTAATAAGAGGTTGAAAGTCCTATTTAATTACAGTTTAGGTTTATACCAAGTAAGGACAAATCAACTTTGACCAAGACAATTCACCAATATTTTTTTACAGTCTGTTCATTAGGGTGGATCGATTTTACATTGTTTTCGATTTCCATATTCTAATAGAGACAAGAACTTGCGCATGCATGAGAAAATAGCCTCTGCAAAATCTTAGCTTAATAGGTAATCATCTTCTGCCCCCGGCAGAGCGATGAAAATCATATTTTAGTAGTGAAAAACGTATTTTTAAACCCTAGCCTAGAGTCATAAAATTTTGCGTGTGTGTTATTTCATGCCTAAGCAACGATATAAATGCTATGGGAAATATATAAATGCATTATTTAAGACAAAGAGCCGATCTGAAAATATGTATAATATACATATTTTCAGATCGGCTCTTTGTCTTAAATAATGCATTTATATATTTCCCATAGCATTTATATCGTTGCTTAGGCATGAAATAACACACACGCAAAATTTTATGACTCTAGGCTAGGGTTTAAAAATACGTTTTTGACTACTAAAATATGATTTTCATCGCTCTGCCGGGGGCAGAAGATGATTACCTATTAAGCTAAGATTTTGCAGAGACTATTTTCTCATGCATGCGCAAGTTTTTGTCTCTATTAGAATATGGGAATCGAAAAAATGTAAAATCGATCCACCCTACTGTTCATACGAATTCCTGAAAAAGTATAAACTGCGAAAGTGAGTAAGCTCATCACTTTCGTACAATGTCATTTTTTACACTCCTCAGGTCATTAATGGAGGAAAGTTCTTGTAAATTAATGAAGATATTATATCGTTTATAACAATTATGTAAAAGATTTTAACGAAACAGTTACAAGAAATGATTTATAAATATATAATGGAATGTAGCAAACATAATTTTATGATAGAATAAAATAAAAAGACTGAATAATGTCTAATGTTGAGAACATGAAACATAATTGTTACAAAGGGAAAGAAACAATGATGGATTCAAACTTTTTTTGTACAGTTAAAATCTCACTTCAACTTAAACAAAGAATTAATTGAAATAATTTTTTAGGTGGTGTCCATTCCGGAGTTTTCACAAACTCATTTCATCCAAATGCAATCTAGGAAAGAAGTAGGAAAGTAAGAAGCTTTTGATGGAAACATAGAAAGAATAGAAACGTGTTTTATAAAATAAAACTAAGAATTTACAGTAATTTTGCTTGCAGAATCTCCAAATACAGTAGTTTGCAAATGATTGCACACAATACCACAATGTCTTCATTCCTTTTAATTATTATTATTTAAAAACAGTCTTTTAATATGGAAATGTATTGTAATAATAAATACATAAACAGGCAATAAATGCTGAAAATAAAGCATTAAACCCATTGCAATCGACCGTTTTTGACACTGATTCGTTTGTAGCTAAAAAGTGATTATTGCCGTTCAAACATTGATCGAGAACAATGGCTGAAAAATGGCTGACTCCTTGTGGTGTAGCACTGCTTTGCTCCCAACCGCTGGCATCAGGTGGAGTTGAGTTGGCTGCTTACTCTATTTCTGCTGTGGCTCAGGTGACCTTTGGAGCAATCACGCGTGTATATTTTAACTCCACTTCAGTGAAACTGAACATACATAAGAGTCCACCCAACTGATATACTGTACATGCCTTATCAGAAACTCTCACCAAAGATCGAATCCTTCAAATTATATTTATTTCTGTCTTAAAAGCTTTCACAATAATGAGCCCACATTTAAACATAGTGAATTTAAGTTGTTTTAAAGTAGAAGCAAATTATGTTATCCGAATTATTTCTTGGACAAATCTCTAATTAAAGATAAGAAATCTTTTAATAAAGCTAACAAGGAGAAGAAAGTATTTAATAACATAATATTGTGTTTGCCATATCAAAAATTTAATTCACTTCACTCACGTCATTGGAGACGTGGGAATTAATGTTATGTTTACTTTACATTAATTCGACCAAATGTTTATTCATTCGTAATAACTCCGTGAATGTCCCTGTATGTATTTATTCTAATAAATGTAATTACTGTAATTTAGTATATATCGGTGAAACAGACAAAACTTTCGCTACTAGAATCATATATCATAAATATTGTATTCGCAAAGCCAATGCATCTAACGCCATGCTTGCTCATGTACGTAGCAATAATCACGAAATTGATTGGAATAATTCCCTGAAGACGAGTTGAAAGTACTCGAAGTAAATATTTCATTTTCCTGAGAGCTATTTCTCAGTAAAGAAGTTCACGCGTTTCAAGTGACTTTCAGCCACACACACATACATACATACATATATACATACATACGTACACACATATATATATATATATATATATATATATATATATATATATATATATGCAGTGAGCAAAGATTTTGACTGTGCGCCAATTAATGCATTGCAGAACACCACCACGGTCCATCTATACTTGAAAAGGGAGTCCTGTCCATCCGTCCTTATAATTTTTTTAATTGGACAAAAATTTGAATTTTTAAAAATCTATATATATGCCGTCTGTCTACCTGTCTCTCTATCTTTGTGTTTGTGTCTGTCACCGTAAAGCACGGAAACGGCTCCTCCAGAGAAAAAATTATTTAGTAAAAGTTGTTTAAAAGTAATCAAAAACTACGGGAAATTTATTGAATGCACATCTAACCCAACGGGCATTCACTTAACCTAACCGGGCACTCAATTAACCTAACCAGTTGGTTAGTTTTAATGTTTTATATATATATATATATATATATATATATATAAATATATATATATATAATATTATTTTGGACTGTACAGTAACTATGCATTACTCGAAGGGTAATAACAGCCTTCCGCAGGAACTACCAAATAAGCACACCGGACAAAAAATTAGTCACCCCTCTCAGAATGTACCTAATAACGTGTGACGGCGCCTCTGGCCTTGATAACCGCACGAATCCGGCGAGGCAGAGACTCTACGAGGTTGTGCATGTACTGAACATCGATTTGCTGCCACTCGTTCATCAGCCGGTCCCGAAGTTCCGCCAGAGTCCGTGGGTGTCTATTCCTGCGCTTCACTTTCTGTTTCCAGCCTGAACAACACCTTCGACGCATTCAGGATTAAAGGCTTCATTGGACCTGCGATGTACTCGTCGCCTCCCATCATTGGAGAACAAACAAAAACGGGACTCATCGGACCAAATTACACGTTTCCAATCTGCCGCAGTCCAGTTTTTGTACCTCTGAGCCCATTTATAACGTGCCAATTTGTGACTTGCTGTTAACAGCGGCCTCTTCCGTGGTACCCTGCTTCAGATGTCCATCGCATGCAGTTCTCGTCGCAATGTCCGTTCGGAAATTGGTCGCTGGAGAACCTCATTGGTTTCTTGGAGCAATTGTTCTCTGGTTTGAAAACGATTTGCAGTTACTAGAGGAGAAACATGGCGGCGGCTCCTATTGTCGAGAATTGTTTTCCGGCCACAGTTACGCCGTCGATTGTCAGTTGATTGCGAACTACACCACTCTTTGTAAACTCGCTGGACAGTACGCGTTGACACACCAACAAATTGGGCTACTTCAGACATTTTGTGTCCGTGGGCTCTGCCAAACACGATGGCTCCTTTTTGCCACTGAGTAACGTCTGCCTCACGACCCATTTTGCAGACTATATCCAACACACACTTTGTTCTTCACCTCCTCACGAAACAGATCTGATCCTGTGTGCTACGTCACTGCTACTTGTCACTTACCAATGCTACATCAGCGCCCTCTGTGTGACCTTGAACTTCCTACTATCGGTGCTATTAGGGGTGACTAATTTTTTGTCCGGTGTGCTTATATTGTGCCGATATACCAGGATATTTTTTCTACCCGCACGCATGGCGGATTCTCTGCTGGTAAAAATTAAAATATTCCTTTTTTATAATAAGCACACCGGACAAAAAATTAGTCACCCCTCTCAGAATGTACCTAATAACGTGTGACGGCGCCTCTGGCCTTGATAACCGCACGAATCCGGCGAGTTTAGTATGCGGAGGTACGCCTGCTGGTTCAAATTCATCGTCACTGGAACGAGAGGGCCCATTTCGTGGTACGAAAAACATCCCCAGAACATCACGGAACCACCTCCAGCCTGAACAACACCTTCGACGCATTCAGGATTAAAGGCTTCATTGGACCTGCGATGTACTCGTCGCCTCCCATCATTGGAGAACAAACAAAAACGGGACTCATCGGACCAAATTACACGTTTCCAATCTGCCGCAGTCCAGTTTTTGTGCCTCTGAGCCCATTTATAACGTGCCAATTTGTGACTTGCTGTTAACAGCGGCCTCTTCCGTGGTACCCTGCTCCAGATGTCCATCGCATGCAGTTCTCGTCGCAATGTCCGTTCGGAAATTGGTCGCTGGAGAACCTCATTGGTTTCTTGGAGCAATTGTTCTCTGGTTTGAAAACGATTTGCAGTTACTAGATGAGAAACATGGCTGCGGCCCCTATTGTCGAGAATTGTTTTCCGGCCACAGTTACGCCGTCGATTGTCAGTTGATTGCGAACTACACCACTCTTTGTAAACTCGCTGGACAGTACGCGTTGACACACCAACAAATTGGGCTACTTCAGACATTTTGTGTCCGTGGGCTCTGCCAAACACGATGGCTCCTTTTTGCCACTGAGTAACGTCTGCCTCACGACCCATTTTGCAGACTATATCCAACACACACTTTGTTCTTCACCTCCTCACGAAACAGATCTGATCCTGTGTGCTACGTCACTGCTACTTGTCACTTACCAATGCTACATCAGCGCCCTCTGTGTGACCTTGAACTTCCTACTATCGGTGCTATTAGGGGTGACTAATTTTTTGTCCGGTGTGCTTATATTGTGCCGATATACCAGGATATTTTTTCTACCCGCACGCATGGCGGATTCCTCTGCTGGTAAAAATTAAAATATTCCTTTTTTAATAAGCACACCGGACAAAAATTAGTCACCCCTCTCAGAATGTACCTAATAACGTGTGACGGCGCCTCTGGCCTTGATAACCGCACGAATCCGGCGAGTTTAGTATGCGGAGGTACGCCTGCTGGTTCAAATTCATCGTCACTGGAACGAGAGGGCCCATTTCGTGGTACGAAAAACATCCCCAGAACATCACGGAACCACCTCCAGCCTGAACAACACCTTCGACGCATTCAGGATTAAAGGCTTCATTGGACCTGCGATGTACTCGTCGCCTCCCATCATTGGAGAACAAACAAAAACGGGACTCATCGGACCAAATTACACGTTTCCAATCTGCCGCAGTCCAGTTTTTGTGCCTCTGAGCCCATTTATAACGTGCCAATTTGTGACTTGCTGTTAACAGCGGCCTCTTCCGTGGTACCCTGCTCCAGATGTCCATCGCATGCAGTTCTCGTCGCAATGTCCGTTCGGAAATTGGTCGCTGGAGAACCTCATTGGTTTCTTGGAGCAATTGTTCTCTGGTTTGAAAACGATTTGCAGTTACTAGATGAAAAACATGGCTGCGGCCCCTATTGTCGAGAATTGTTTTCCGGCCACAGTTACGCCGTCGATTGTCAGTTGATTGCGAACTACACCACTCTTTGTAAACTCGCTGGACAGTACGCGTTGACACACCAACAAATTGGGCTACTTCAGACATTTTGTGTCCGTGGGCTCTGCCAAACACGATGGCTCCTTTTTGCCACTGAGTAACGTCTGCCTCACGACCCATTTTGCAGACTATATCCAACACACACTTTGTTCTTCACCACCTCACGAAACAGATCTGATCCTGTGTGCTACGTCACCGCTACTTGTCACTTACCAATGCTACATCAGCGCCCTCTGTGTGACCTTGAACTTCCTACTATCGGTGCTATTAGGGGTGACTAATTTTTTGTCCGGTGTGCTTATATTTTCTGTTATAAATGTAATATTTTGTTTTAATATTATGTAAATGAACCGTATTCATCGTTGATTCTAAGTTTAATTTATTCTTTCATTTTATTGACTTTAATATGTAATTATTGATTGTTTAAGTAATTAATTCTATTCATACTTAATTTCACTTCGTTAATTAATCTTATTTTAATATTTTGTTAAATTTACATTTAATTCCAATATTAATCTTTTTAACTAAACATTTTAGATTAACATACTTATAAATTATTTATTATTATCTATTGATCACTTACATTGATTGACAAATTAATAATTTTAGTGAAACTTAATATATTTAACTTCGTATCTCATCTTACTAATTTATATATGAATTATTTTATTCATTTATACACCCATTTATCTCTTTATCTATCTACTGTCTATTGTCTCTCTATCTATTTATTTAATAAATTATTTATATTCGAATTTCGAAGATTCTAAAATTAATTTTAATGATTTTGTAAATGAAGCAGGAGTCACCAACATGGTGGTGTCACCATTCTGACTTGTAATTTCCGGAGCAGCCTTGATGCCGCTTTACCCACAATTCTTACTAAAACTCACCTATTATAATTCAGTGCATTTAATGTATTCTCTCTCTATATACAGTATAAATAATTAATAACTTAATCAATGGTAAATTAATGAATGATAAATAATACTAACTCAAATTTCCCCCTTACTAACTCTATTATTATTGTTAATAATTAAAAGTATTTTATATTAAATTTTTTACCACAATATAAAATATATTATTATTATTATTATTATTATTATTATTATTAGAGTATATGTAAGTTAATATAATTTTAATATATGCATTCAAATTCGTTTAATCCGTCTAATTGGTGACCGAAATTCCATTTAAAAGTAGACTTTTCACAAATAAATTGTAAGTGAATTAACTAAAATCCTTCGAGATTTACATGTGAATGCTAAAAAAGGGGGTCAAAATCCCACTCTATTCTCAACTCTAATTTTTAAATCTGATTTCAAAATATTCCTCATTCCTGTATTTAACTGTCACAATGGCATCAGTAATCCTGATCTTCAGGTCCGAAAAGTCGGCAACTTTCGTCATATCAGAAAAAAATCTGAGAGATGTTCTTTCAAACGCAGTAAATAGAATCACTGTAAAAACTTAATTAATATTTTAAAAGGGTTTGTATTTTTTAACATAACTTATCAACACCCTGTATTCTACATTCCTTTCTTTACAGGATACTCGGTCATTTTTTAATATTATTTTTAAAATCTAAGTTTCATCATATTGTTAAAAAATTTAATGGGAAAACATTTTCTCTATATTTTGTCATTGTGGAAATTAAGGAAAAATCTGTTTAAAAGTCAATTAAATTTACTCACTTTTGTCTTTAAATCCGCTTTTAAGATGTTAGAAAGTTAAAAGTTTAATTTAGATGACTTTCTCCAAAATATTAACAACAGTTTGTGATTCAAATTAAATGTAATTTTCATCATAAACTCTAAATTAATATCAGAAGTTGACAAATAAAATTTTTTCACCTTAAATACTATCAAGAGAGTGAAATTAATTCATTGTGAATGTTGTGAATTTTAGGTTTGATGGAAACAAATCGTTGGTCATAATGTGATTTTTACCTTTCTTGAGATTTTGGTGACCCGCTTCGAGATTCCTCTCAAGGAACGTGTCCAAACGACCAGAAATCTTGCGAAGAAGTTTAAAATCTTCTTCAGGAATTGAAAGAGTCTGCATGTAAGGAGGAAACACAAGTAAATCAGAAAAGATTCACTCTAAATGGGAGTAGTATATGTGAAACTTCAACTCGACATTTCACTTTTTTTATTTGTATTTATAGGCTATCTGGAAAAGAGGATAAAATTATTATATTTGTGCATTTATTGTGTAAAGGATTAAGATTTGTAAGTTTGTTCCACGTATTTATTAACTTCCCTTATTAGGATAGGTCTAAGATTAAAAAGTATAACTTGTGGCCCAGAGCCTAGCCTTAGCCCGCTGACTCTTGATATACAGTAAGCTAACTCTAAGTTAAGTCTCTAAGTTTGATAACAAATTAGAAAAAGCTGAGGCGAGACGAACCAAGATAATTACATAAATTTAAAGTAAAACTTGTAATAAATGCATCACCTGAAGATCAGGGTCCCCAGCCTTCGTTAGCATTATAAGGCTAACTAAAGAAGGCTGGGGGCCCTGATCTTCAGGTGATCCTGAGAAAGCTTAGGTGAATCAGATATGTGTTCATTTCAAAACATCGACTTAGAGTTGGACTAATTCATTTATTTAAAATGATAAATGGATCTTATGATGTTAATTATATAGGATGTGATTTGATAAGGATACAAAGTCAATTACAAGAAATAATGGATATAAACTGAAAGTTAAACGTTTGGAGAGAGTAATGTTGTGAAACACTTCTTCATATCAATTTAAATTTGTAGTAAAACTTAAACTATCACAGCTTTCATACATTAGAAAGTTTAGTGTTAGACAATTGATTAGATATTTCATTAAACATTTCACATTAGTCCCTAAATGGATGAAGGAAGAAATGATTCTTTAACATAAAATAAGTAATTCTTAGTTGGACTATTTATTATATTTAATTTGTCTTTTAAGCTTTTGGCTTTACTGGAATCTCAGGTTAATTAAAGATAAAACATGGAGTTAAAAGGTAGTTTTGATTAATAATATATAAATCATGAATAAGAAATATTAATTAATTTAAAATATATAAACGAACGAATAGATGAAAATTCGACAATTAATTTAAATCACGGTGATGTCATTAAAGTCATTTTGAAAATATCTATTTTTATTTAGTTTTATTTATAAATTTATTTATGAAATAAAAATTACAATATTTCTCGTGTTACAATAATACTTTAGTACAAATAATATAATACTGTCAATTTGACTATTTATTTTATTTAATTTTGTCCTTAATCTTTCGGCTTTACTGAGTTCTCAAATTAGTGAGAGATAAATTACATTATATATAAGTCACCATTAAATTATGATTAGTGTACAAAGAAACTAATAGTAGAAATACAGAATAAGTCAATCTTAAGTTATTGCTATAGATATGAAACCTATAAAAACAGTTATTATTGTAGAAATGATACTAATGCAATACAAAGGAATGAATGTTAGACACGAGAAATGAACAAGTAATACCGAAATGCACATTTAATTGTTATCGATCTTTATCAGTATTCCATTATTAATTGAGATTTCAACTTGTTTTCAAACGAAATATTTTTTATATCAGCACTTAAATCATCCCATATTTTAAGTCCATCGAAAATGAACAATTTCTGAGATGAACATAATCTAAATTGAAGAATAACGTGCTTTCATCTATTTCTAGTCTGATATGAGTGAATTTCTTGATGAGTTAAAAAATATTTATTTATCCAATATAAGTTAATGATTTTGTTCTTATATTTATGAATGAAAGTGAAATGTACCACTTTACATCTTTGACCTTTAATAGTTTTACCTCTTTGAAGAATGCACTTCAATGATCATAGGAATCACAATATGTATTATATATTTTATCCTATTTTTAACTAATTTGGGAGCCCATTAAGCTCTAATGCTTAAAGGCCAAATTAAATAAAAAGTCTTGCGAACAATTGTTCATTATATTATTGTACAATGAAAAGCTAAATTGCTCCATACAGACCAACGTTTCTTCAAAATTATTCTTTTGTTTTTGTGAACTAATTATGAAACGATCTTAAATGCCGTTGGAAAAAATTTCCTTTCAGAATCGATTTTGAATCAATGATATTCACTTTCAAAATATAATTTATTCCAATTTGTAAACATTTGGAAAATGGACAATTCATTTTATCAATAAATCGCCTCTTAATCCTTTCAAATAGAACAATTAAAATTTAAAACGGTGTTTTTTTCTGTATGGAACAGCTTTACTTTACAGTTTAAAAACAAAAATTGGAATATTTGAATTACTTCAAAAATGAAGATTTTGAAATTTCGAAAAATAGATGTTGATTAGTAAAATAAAAAAAAGTAGACTGCACCCACATACCCACACAGGACTTACAAATCACACTCATGTTTCTGTCTTTATCACCGTTTGTTCAGTGTCGATAATACTAATAATACTAATAAAGATGGCGTCCCAATGACTAAATTATTATATCGTATTTAACACAATATTGTAAGATTAATATTCACGATTGAAAAACTTAAATATATTAAAGAGCTTTTATTAAAAATTTCTTTCGTTATTTTCATGAAAATCTGTTTCTTTATTTATTATTTTTTTGTTATTGTCTACCATTCTATTTGTATAGTTGTATTTCTATCTGTATGTGTGTCTATCCCTAAAATATTATCGGGTAAACAAAGCGTTCAGAACAAAAATATTTATACTTTCTTTCTTAATTCAACAATAATACATTTACCTATTTGATCGTTAATAAAAACTAATCTCATGGTTATGGTTGTTATGTTAGATAAGAAATGTACTTACCACACAACTGTTGATGGTTTCCTTCGAGTCAAACAATACACCACCTTTCACCCCAAAACAAAATGAGGCCAAAATTAAAATTAATTTCACAATCATTTTCACTTTTTTAATCACGAAAACGTTTATTTAAAAGTATTTTAAAAAACAAAAAATTTTTATAAAGGAAATCGAAGAAAGAAGGTGATGCAGAGCAGTACTTAGGAATAAAAGTGTCAGAGTTTGTGAAGTCGACGCTTTATTATACCAACGAAATGGAATTTGCACCCATGAAATGAACGCAGTTATCTCTCTTAATTCGTGTAAATACTCGTTGCTAAAGAACATCAGGAAACGCCTTTCTGAACTTCCTCGAAATGTGCGCAACGACCTTAAAACTTTATTGTATTGAGGGAAGCTTTATGATAAAAGTCAAGTTTTCTTCCTATTTTGCAACGCATTTCCTGTTTTGTTTATTCTTTAGGAAAGAATTAGTTAAAATATTATTTTAAAATTAGGAATGATTGTATTGGTAATGCTGTTTTTATATAAACTCCTTAAATATTTGTTTTATTTAAAGGAATTTATGATTAAAATTAAATTGTTGCAATGAAACATATTATCTGAATAAATTATTCGATTTTGATGACCTATGTAAAGTTTACAAGACCTTCATCCTGGGTATTATTGCATTTAATTTGCGAAGTTAAGCGACGCTGGGTCTGTTCAGAAGTTTATTGGTGACCATCATCTGCGTTGAAAGTAAAAAGAAAAT
Source organism: Bathynomus jamesi (assembly GCA_023014485.1). Lineage (NCBI taxonomy): Eukaryota > Metazoa > Arthropoda > Malacostraca > Isopoda > Cirolanidae > Bathynomus > Bathynomus jamesi. The sequence continues at coordinate 442,768 of JAJOZX010001337.1, forward strand.
CGTGGCTCGGATCCCACGTAAAGTTGTAAGTCTCCTCCGTCACATACGTTTCCCGTTATGAAAGTGATTAAACGACAACAAACACTTTTGGTATTTATTTACAGTCTCCCTCAGGTCATCAAGTCATACTAGTATACAGTTAAGTCACTCTTATGTGGGTTAATCAATATTTAATGCGATTCATTACTCGTGCTTTTGATCAGAAGATACCTTTGGTATTGCATTTCATATTACCTTCAATTCACTGCATAGAAAAATTAGTCAAATTCGGTTACAAAATATGAACATTCCCGTTGTAAGATTACCTATAAATCTGCGTGTCAGGGTTAAAAAGCGCCACTTCTATATGTTTGTATGACAATTTCGCTTTTTTTAAATGACATGCAGAAATGTCCCTATATAGACAATGTGACATCGTTTATAGATATTAAAGAAAGACATCATTACACAAGGATCGTAAAAAAATAACGCATTCTCTTGCTCACCTGCAAACAATTAGCCAACCCCAAAAGATCGAAACTCTAGAAAGGCTTTCGGAGATTCAGATTTCAGTAAGTAAAATTTTCAAAAAATACAACTTTTATATTCTGTGAATTAAAATTTACTGCAGCTTTTAGTTTGATTTCTTTGGTGTCTGAAAGTGATATTATTCGAACTTTGTTCATTGGAAAAATGTGGGGCTAGTTGAGATTAGTGTGTGGATCACTTATTGTAGACTGACACCGATGAAGGAATTCAAAGAAAGTCAATAATTTCGCTTTTATTATTATAGATGCAAAGATGGGATCATTATTCTTAGTTAATTATTAATTGATAGTTAGATAATACGGTTTTTACTGCCCATTCTGTGGCAGAACCTTTCCAGCCTGTTCTTCCGCCATTAAGCTCCTCTAGCCCTTTCCCACACTCAACTTGTATAACTCATCCTTTAAGAATGTCTAGATCGGATATGTGGAATATAACCTTATGTAGGCCTTTCCCAAAGAATGCATATAAGTAAAGTGGGTACATTTGAATGGAGTCTGATGCCTACTTTATGTTGCATATATATATATATATATATATATATATATATATATATATATGCAGAGTCCTCTGCAATAATTCTGCTCCACATTCTCCGAGATGTGGTAGTAATGCAGTCCCTCTTTCTCCCCCACCCTCACTCCCTCCCTCTTCTCCCCTCTCCCTTTCGCTATCTCCCCCTCTCCTTTCGCGACACCATAAACGACGATATTATGAGATCAAACCGTCTGCATAGAATTGCACAATAGCTGAAATTAATCATTATAATGTGGAGGAATTATTCCAAAATTCGAAGGACACTGTAATTCTGCGTGTCAGATTACGATTCGAACAGCATCTAATTTTTAACTGTGATTTAAACCCAGCGACGAAATATATTAAATAATATACAGTATATTTAATATATATGTAAAAACGAATAATTCTAACATTAATTTTTGCAAAAAAGTCCAAACTCGCGTGACACATTATCTGCATACAAAATGCAAGTTTGGAAATTTTTTAAAATTTTCTTTCTATTTTACTTTTACTTAGTAATTGATGAATTATTTCTTTTTTAAATTACCTAATCATTTTTCAGATTAAGCTTAATCATGTACTGTAATTGTGTTAAATTCTGCAATGTTAATTTTTTTACACATTCTCTCTGTTGTAAAACATGAAGTCATAACTTGCCCAAACTCTAAATTAATACTTAATTTTAAATTTTAAGCATTTAATTTTGGCTCATATGTATGTTTAATTTTAATCCATAATAAAATGCATATTTCACTTTCAATTTTTAGTTAATTTGGCAAGTCATGATGACATCAGATCTGTCAATATGCTGTTTAAAAGAAAAATATGACTTCATCTTCAAATATCTTTTTTATCTGCCAGTATGTTGTTACACCCAAAATTTACCTTTATCTCCAAATATTTTGCAAAAAAAATTCAGTCTATTGAAGATAAAAAGAAAACAGCTCAACATTAAATAATGATGATGTCACCAAATTATTAGTGTTAACCCCCCCTTTATGGCCCTGAGTCGGTTCGGATTCGACGGGGGGGTTCTGGTTAGGAGGCTGCAACGGATGCTTCTTCTTTATACTTTTCTATAATTCTTTTCTCTCGCTTTATGGGGTCGACACTCTGTTAATTCTTTTCTTTCAATAATTCTCTGATCCTTTCTCTTATACTAAAATTATCGACTTTTCTTTTATAACTTGTCGACTTGACTAAGTTCCTGAAGAGAGCACGGCTCGAAGGAAAAAGATAAAAACTTCTTTTACTGTGGTTTACTTCTTAAAAACTACAGGTATTGCTCTGAATTTACAAGGGTAGAGGTTCGACCTCTTTCGACCATGGCTCAGGCCGGAATCTAAAAATATTAAGGAGGCAAGGGGCCTCTGCCCCCTCCTAATGAGGTGCTAATATGAAGTCTAATGCAGAAGTGCCTTAAATGAAGTGGCATGAAGAAGTGCTAATCTGAAGTGCTAATCTGAAGTGCTGTATTTTTACAAATATACGTATAATATAACTTAAATGTTTGGGGGAGAACAGTTGAAGGTTAAATTTCCCCCCTTTTTAAACACATGATCAGATGTTTTAAAAGATTGCAAATTTAAAATTAAAAAAATAAAATAACAAAAACTAATTTGTATTTTTTCGCCGTCTTCATTTATGGAGGCGATATCATTTCGTAATAGTACACATAAGTACACTTTGAGTACATGACTGTATACGTATTAATTTTGGTTCATTACAATTACGATTACAATTATGGATTACAATTACCAATTAATTCATATTCACTCATTGTTTAATTACACTTCTATTAAAGTACATTCTTACATTATAAATTAAATCATTACATTTAATTACAGTTTTACTGAAGTACATTACAAGTTATTATTAATTACAGTGTTTTTATATATAGACAATTAAGATGTTAGAAATATAATACAAAGTACATGGGCACATAACACACATGATATAACATAACGCATGATAATGTTATAGATTCGAATCAGAGCGAAAGGAGACTTTTTAACTTTGAGCGTTCGAATTCTGCTGTGATGAGCGGAATTTCGATCACTTAACCTCAGCATTTTTGAATTCATCTCGGGAGGTCATATAATTAAAAATAAAAATGAAAAAAATAATACGAGAACGTATTTTTGCGTTTTCGAACGAAGGCATGAAGTTTCGCGTTGACACGAGTAAAAATGAATATTTAATAAAATTTATATTGGATAATGGTCAAGATAAGATATGAATGTAAGAATGAGTATGGTTGAATAATAATTATATTTATACTACATAACATATAAATAATGACTTCTATAGAGTGTTTAGTCCTTAGGGAAATAAATGACGGGAAAATGTGACGTCATAGTTATTGAATTTTTACATATAATTAGGAAGATTTACAAGAACGAATTAGAGACAAAGAGTGGGAAACGTAAAGGGAATAAAGTTATTTTATGACGTCATAGTGTATAAGTTATTATTAGAAAAGATGAATTAGAGACATACAGGAATGAATAAAGACGTACAAATCGAAATTCTATCCAAAACTCGCTTATGCGATTTTTGGTTTCTTATGTAAAAATGGACAATGAATCCATATAATGATGGTGTAGGAATTGTTCATTGTTCACTTTTTACATTACTCTCCCCTTTTAAAAATGATATTTATACAATAATTTAATAGGGTACCATTAATACAATACAAATGAGAAAATAACATACTAACAGGGTACCATTAGTTACAATACAAATTTTATACAGAACGATTTCGCGTGGTCGAGTATAATGCAGAGTAATCAATTTTCTTTTTTAACATGACACTCGCGTAGAGGGCTATGATAAAAATATAAAAATTCAAAGATTAAAACTTTAATTTAGATAAACAATTAAGCTAGACAAAGAATGATATTGTAAAATTTTTAGCAAAATTTTATTTATTTATTTATTTTTTCTCTGTGGGGAAAATTACATTCATAATGAATAGGTAAAAGGGAAAAATATAAATCGTACAATCTATAAGCTAATTTTTATTGACTAGTGTAGGTAAAAATAGAATTACGTAGTGGATGATGTATAGACCTGTGGTCAAATGTGTAGGGATTTGGAAGGTTTTTTGAATTAACAAAGTTTAAAAATGATGTATAATAATTTAAGATGGGTTTAGGGTTATATATATATACACATTTACGTTAAGGAATAGATAAAACAACTTAATAAATGCATGAACGAGAATTTATATATAGTAAGCAAAAATTATTAAGATTATAACGATGATGTTTGCATACGAGTTTTAATGCGAAAGTGACTGAAGGGACGGAACGTAAATGAATTCGAATATGTGTCAAAAGTAATAAAATTCAATTAGGATTATAGATTTTACATAATTAATCAGTTACACGTATAAGGTAATTAAAAAAAAACGAACTTAGAGGACTTACAATTAATGAAAGTACATCTCACGGTTTTAAAATTGAATTTTGACACACAATTAATTTCGACTACTAATATTCATAGCCATATACTGTAGTAGTATGTCAATTTGACTATAATTTTCGTTTGATACCTTACAAATGGTACAATAACAATTTAAGGACAGTTACTCACGATTAATTGAACAAAAGAAAAATAAAATACAAATTAAAAATAGAGATCAATTATGCATTTTAATGAGCTAACATAATTTTTTTATAATATTCTTAAAAATAAAAGTAAATCGAACCATAGATGAATTTCGACCAAGAATAAAAAAGTTATTGAAATGAAAGGGAAGCATTTCGAACAATCTTTTCTTTTAATAATTTCAGGTAAATTTTATATTAAAAATTATTTTTAGATAATAAAAGAAAATATTAAAAAGGTTTAATAATTTTTGCAGGTTAAGTAGAAAAATCATACTCTTTCGTTGAATGTTGATAGAATTTTGAATTATTTGATATTTTAGTCTGAAAACTTGTTTGCATATAGACAAATACATCTGTTTTATTGCGTAGAAGTTTTATTAAAAAATAAATGACTGAAATTTAGGGTATGTGCGGTCATACGAGTAAATTTCCCGATCGTACAGAGCAGGATAAATTAGGTACATGATCGATTAATTGTTACGCTATTTCTGTCATCATATAATCAAAATAATTATAAAACTCGTTAAAAACTTTTGTAAAAACGGTTTTGTTACAATTAATGAATTACATAACTACAGTATATATTTATATACATAACAATGCATGAAAAGGGAAAGACAAATCAGTGAATTTCCGTCTTACAAACAAAGAAAAGGTTAAACCAAAGACGCAAATCGGTCAATTCAGGTTGAATTTAATTCTCTTTTACAACAAAAAAAAGGTTGAATTAAATTCTCTTGAACAACAAAAAAAAGGTTGAATTCAATTGACTGCATTGAAAACTTCGACTTGAAAACTAACTTCGACTTAAAAACTAACTTTGACTTGAACTCTCTAACTTCAAATAAAACTCTGACTTCGAATATAACTCTGACTTCGAATATAACTCTGACTTGGAATATAACTCTGACTTGGACTCTGTCAAGTATTCTGAACCTAACTTGAACTCTATCAAGTATTCTGAACCTAACTTGAACGCTTGTCAAGTATTCTGAAACTAACTTGAACGCTTGTCAAGTATTCTGAAACTAACTTGAACGCTTGTCAAGTATTCTGAAACTAACTTGAACGCTTGTCAAGTATTCTGAAACTAACTTGAACGCTTGTCAAGTATTCTGAAACTAACTTGAACGCTTGTCAAGTATTCTGAAACTAACTTGAACGCTTGTCAAGTATTCTGAAACTAACTTGAACGCTTGTCAAGTATTCTGAAACTAACTTGAACGCTTGTCAAGTATTCTGAAACTAACTTGAACGCTTGTCAAGTATTCTGAAACTAACTTGAACGCTTGTCAAGTATTCTGAAACTAACTTGAACGCTTGTCAAGTATTCTGAAACTAACTTGAACGCTTGTCAAGTATTCTGAAACTAACTTGAACGCTTGTCAAGTATTCTGAAACTAACTTGAACGCTTGTCAAGTATTCTGAAACTAACTTGAACGCTTGTCAAGTATTCTGAAACTAACTTGAACGCTTGTCAAGTATTCTGAAACTAACTTGAACGCTTGTCAAGTATTCTGAAACTAACTACCTTGAACGCTTGTCAAGTATTCTGAAACTAACTTGAACGCTTGTCAAGTATTCTGAAACTAACTTGAACGCTTGTCAAGTATTCTGAAACTAACTTGAACGCTTGTCAAGTATTCTGAAACTAACTTGAACGCTTGTCAAGTGAAGATTAACAGAAAAATGGAAAATGACTGCACTTGATCTTTATCAAGTGGAGACGATTAACCTCTGGGGTTTGGTTGACCCTTTTGGTGCAACCTTCTGACTTCAAAAACTGACTTCAAAAAATGACTTCAAAAAATGACTTCAAAAAAATTACTTCAAGTATCTCTCTAAATCTATAAACTCTCTGTAAACTCTCTCTCTTAATTTGCAAGTCAATTCAATTCAGTAATTGAAAAAAATTTGCAAACAAAAAATAAAAAAAATGTAAACAATATTTCACTCTAATGTACACGAAGGTACGATACTATTATGTTTGATACATAAAATAAAATTATTCTACAGGGTGGGCCGTAAGTTTCCATACATAGGAAAAATAAACATTTTTTTATGGACAACCATTTTTATTTATATAATATGCTCTACATGGTTGCCATTGTTTTGAAAACATTTCAATACGTGTTCCCCACTGTTGATGAACACGCATTAGCACAGTTGACGTTATGCTTGTAATGGCGTTGGTGATACGTTCCTTTAGATGATTTATGTCTCGTATCTTTTCCTGATACACCATGGCCTTCAAGTGCCCCCAAAGATAGAAATCAAGGGGGGTGAGATCTGGGGATCTGGGAGGCCACTCCACAGGACCACGCCGACCAATCCAAGCATCCGGAAACTGCTGATCCAAATACCGACGCACGTGAAGACCATAATGAGGTGGAGCTCCATCTTGCTGGAAGTAAACTGGGAAGTTACCTTCCTCGTTTAGCAGGATGGGAAAATCTCTTCTTGCAACATGTTAAGATACCTTTCGGCATTAAGATTTCCACTGACAAAAATTGGTCCAATAATTCTGTCACCCCCATATCCCGGCCCACACCATCACTTTACCGGCACCTTGCATCTTCGTCGGATTCAGCCAGTTAGGGTTAGCATTACTCCAATAACGTATGTTTTGCCGATTAACCTCTCCATTGACGTAAAAATTTGCTTCATCAGTAAACAAGATCTTACGTCAAACGCATATTCTTAGGGTATCTGAAACATAAAAACAAACGTTTAATTTTTCCTATGTATGGAAACTTACGGCCCACCCTGTATACTGAATATAACAGTGAAAATAACAGCGGCAATTGAATCTCTTTGAAATTAACTTTCTTGAAATTAACTTCTCTTACAATTAACTCTCTGTGTTACAATTAACTCTCTGTGTTACAATTAACTTTTGTGACTTTTAACTTTTGTGACTTTTAACTTTTGTGACTTTTAACTTTTGTGAAAATTACTGTTTCACTAAAAAAAAAATGTATCACTGGTGTCTGAAATGTTCACTGTGTTTTGTGTTAAATTCTGGTTTGATACTCATTATTAACTGTTAATAATAGTGACTTTTCAAGTGTTTATAAATTACTTAAAAAAACAAAATGTACTTAACAACATTTCTACGGGCGAAATCCTTGAGACGTGTCCTGAAGACGTCTTGCTGGCTACTTGTTCCTGGATGAAAACTAGGCGTGGAGAACTTGGAGTCGTGACACACCGTTTCAAGGGTGGATGTTACGAACTAGAAGTCGTGACACGCCGGTCAAATGGTTTTATCCTGATGCAGGGTAATTTCTATCTTGGTCAAAGAGTGGCCTCTTCTTAAAGTAATCTTCTTCTTAAAGTAATCTTTTAATCCTGATGCAGGGTAATTTCTATCTTGGCCAAAGAGTGGCCACTTGTTAAAATCTTCTTGTTAAAATCTTCTGGTTAAAATCTTCTGGTTAAAATCTTCTGGTTAAAAATCGTCGTCTTAAAAATATTCTTCGTAAAATCATCATCTTATCCTGGTAAAGGGTCTTCTTATCCTGGTAAAGGGTCGCCAATTTTTGTTTATCCTGGCTATAGGGTCGCCAGTTGTTAACCCCCCCCCCTTTATGGCCCTGAGTCGGTTCGGATTCGACGGGGGGGTTCTGGTTAGGAGGCTGCAACGGATGCTTCTTCTTTATACTTTTCTATAATTCTTTTCTCTCGCTTTATGGGGTCGACACTCTGTTAATTCTTTTCTTTCAATAATTCTCTGATCCTTTCTCTTATACTAAAATTATCGACTTTTCTTTTATAACTTGTCGACTTGACTAAGTTCCTGAAGAGAGCACGGCTCGAAGGAAAAAGATAAAAACTTATTTTACTGTGGTTTACTTCTTAAAAACTACAGGTATTGCTCTGAATTTACAAGGGTAGAGGTTCGACCTCTTTCGACCATGGCTCAGGCCGGAATCTAAAAATATTAAGGAGGCAAGGGGCCTCTGCCCCCTCCTAATGAGATGCTAATATGAAGTCTAATGGAGAAGTGCCTTAAATGAAGTGGCATGAAGAAGTGCTAATCTGAAGTGCTAATCTGAAGTGCTGTATTTTTACAAAGATACGTATAATATAACTTAAATGTTTGGGGGAGAACAGTTGAAGGTTAAATTTCCCCCCTTTTTAAACACATGATCACATGTTTTAAAAGATTGCAAATTTCAAATTAAAAAAATAAAATAACAAAAACTAATTTGTATTTTTTCGCCGTCTTCATTTATGGAGGCGATATCATTTCGTAATAGTACACATAAGTACACTTTGAGTACATGACTATACGTATTAATTTTGGTTCATTACAATTACGATTACAATTATGGATTACAATTACCAATTAATTCATATTCACTCATTGTTTAATTACACTTCTATTAAAGTACATTCTTACATTATAAATTAAATCATTACATTTAATTACAGTTTTACTGAAGTACATTACAAGTTATTATTAATTACAGTGTTTTCATATGTAGACAATTAAGATGTTAGAAATATAATACAAAGTACATGGGCACATAACACACATGATATAACATAACGCATGATAATGTTATAGATTCGAATCAGAGCGAAAGGAAACTTTTTAACTTTGAGCGTTCGAATTCTGCTGTGATGAGCGGAATTTCGATCACTTAACCTCAGCATTTTTGAGTTCATCTCGGGAGGTCATATAATTAAAAATAAAAATGAAAAAAATAATACGAGAACGTATTTTTGCGTTTTCGAACGAAGGCATGAAGTTTCGCGTTGACACGAGTAAAAATGAATATTTAATAAAATTTATATTGGATAATGGTCAAGATAAGATATGAATGTAAGAATGAGTATGGTTGAATAATAATTATATTTATACTACATAACATATAAATAATGACTTCTATAGAGTGTTTAGTCCTTAGGGAAATAAATGACGGGAAAATGTGACGTCATAGTTATTGAATTTTTACATATAATTAGGAAGATTTACAAGAACGAATTAGAGACAAAGAGTGGGAAACGTAAAGAGAATAAAGTTATTTTATGACGTCATAGTGTATAAGTTATTATTAGAAAAGATGAATTAGAGACGTACAGGAATGAATAAAGACGTACAAATCGAAATTCTATCCAAAACTCGCTTATGCGATTTTTGGTTTCTTATGTAAAAATGGACAATGAATCCATATAATGATGGTGTAGGAATTGTTCATTGTTCACTTTTTACATTAGTATATAAACTCTTGTAATTCTTCAAATTATCATTCTGAGTATTCTGATCTGACCCAGAGGCTGAAGTATTTTAGAAGCAGTAAACTTCAGTCAGAAGATCTCTTTGTTTTCTCCTTTGAGTCCTGCTTTCTCCAGAGAACTTAGTTTTCAAATAGAATAAATAATTTCCCGATACGTTACAAGAAGAATCGGGGAACCGTCAGATAATTTGGTAAGTTTTCACAGAATCCTTCGATCCACTACAAGAAGAAATCGGAGTGTAGTATAAAAGAAAGACCCTGTGGACCCTGTGGACGCCCCTGCCCACAAGTCATCTACAATCACGTGGCATCTGTTCCAAATAGGCTACGAGAGGTCATTAGTCATTAATAATAATAATGGAGGATGGACAAAGTATTGAGTAATTGTGTATAATAATGTTATGGTTGTGATGTAGTAAATATATATTTATTTACTCGAACAATTGTCAGTTCCTTATAATTTGAACATTGTTTTGTATGTTCTCAAGAAAATCCCTAAATTTACTTGTTTTAGTTAAATTTTTTATTACAAAAATTAACATATGTTATTATTAGAGCCCCGATGATGAGGCAAAATGCCATAAATGCCTTTTTTTTTTTTTGTCTATTTTTGCGTTTACAGGAAAACGTGCCTTTTTCGTCATAAAGTGCTTCACTTGCCTTTTTTCCATTATTTTCTAGTATTTTCCCATTGGGGTGTCATAATAGACCTGTCAGTTTCTGTTATATATTTCAATTTTATATATATATATATATATATATATATATATATATATATATATATATATATATATAAGATACACAAAGACCGTGCATGGAACAAGGAACTCTTCTGTGAAAATTAAATCCACTATAGTCCAAATAAGTAATGGTAGATGACAAACACTATAGTTTTTTTCTTTTTCATGATGTTAGCTCAACGTGGGCAACGGGTCACTCATAAAGAGGCCCCAAAAATATAGCTTCTCTCACCAGCTATCTGCAAAGCAGAGAGGATACAGCTTTCGGACAGGATGTAGATCCTGTCTCAAAACTGGATCCTGTCTGCTTTGCAGGTAGCTGGTGAGGAAAGCTATATTCCCCTTTTTGCATCACGTATTTTTCAAACTGGCCCAGAATTTATTTAGGCCATGTCTTTTGTTGTAAACACAAATTTTGCACAAAATTAGTGCTTATCCTACCTTTTCAACAAAGGTTTTTTTGCCATTGAGAACTCAACATTTACTTTAACCACAGGAATCACTTACATTTTAAGTGCAGTTTCACAAATTTGATCTCACTGATTTTGGATGTGAAGCTCAAAATTTTTATGGATGTTGTATTTTTGTAACTGTATGAACTGAATTACTTCTCACAAAAGAGTATAAAATTTTGTACAAGCGTCGTCTGACTAGAACAAAATTAGGGTCTTGTGGGTTATAACCCATCACTTTTGTAAACCTTTCACAAGCGGATTTTACTCAATAAAACATCTTTTAATAAAAAACATGGACTTTTATTCATGAATATTACATAATATAATATAATATTATATATAGGCTGACCATATTTCCTTGAGACAAAAACGGGACATTGGGATGGCAAAAAAGGGACGGGGGTTATGTAATATTCTGTATTCATGAAAAAGTAAGTACATAAACATATTGAGCTTACAATTATTCTTCAGTGACAGAACCCATACAAAACCCATAAAAAAAACGGTACTGTCCCGTTCAAAACGGTACGTATGGTCAGCCTAATTATATAACATAAATGAAACACTTTTCTGAAATGAAAAGTAAATGATGGGTTAGGTTAGGTTTTTGTTGTTGTTGGTTAGTCGATCAGCACACCCCGATCGAGCAAGCCGGCGGCACGCAGGTAACTGATCGCCCTCTCCGGAGTGGACCAGAGATTCAGCGCACTAGTGATGTTGTGTTGTGTTCTATGTTGGGCTAGAGCGGTACAGTCTGTCATAATGTGTTCAATTGTTTGTGGTGTGTCCTGGCACAGGTGGCAGGTGTCGTCTGTGGAGTTGTCTAGTCTGTGCTTATATGTCTGTAAGTTGGGGTGGTGTCTACAGTACATCGGAATCGTGCTAAGTTAACTCGATCCGCTCTGCTCAGGCTGATCTCTGACCTGTCAATAGGTGGCGGCTTCGCACCTAGGACCGCATTCGGGCCGAGTCGTGTCAATGTTTTGTGGGTTAGGTGGTGTGTGTGTGTGTGTGTGTGTGTGTGTGTGTGTGTTCTGTACTGTGTGATGTCTGTGGGACGTGGTATGGAATGAAGTATTTGGTTATAATATCTCTCTCGTGTTACCTTAATGGTGCGAGGTGTTGGTGCATGATTGTACACGTAGTAACAAGGGTGTTGTGGATTAGTTGTCGCTGCTGCTATGAATTGTGTTCCCCTCCTATCTAAATGTTCCCTAACTTTCAGTATTTTTGTTTCTGTGTGCAGGTGTTCTATTGGTGTTGTTTGAGTACATCCTGTAATGATACGAAGTGCGTTGATTTGTATTGTCTGTAAGGCGTTTATGTGTGTGTTTGAGATAATGGGTGCCCAGCATGGGCTAGCATAGTCCATAACTGAGGGAATATATTGTTTGTATATGTGTGATGCATAATAGTGCATAATATTACGTAATGTTGCAAGAGTGCCACAGCCCACCTTTGTTGAAAAAAAAAGAAAAAAAGAAAATTCCCCCAAAGGGGCAGAGAGAGAGAGAGAGAGAGAGAGAGAGAGTGAGCCAACCTTTGTTGCCAACCCCAAAATGAGATTGCAAGGGGCATGCAACTTGGAGGCGGAGTTCTCCCCCAAGCTATTCCCCCCAAAGGGGCAGAAAGAGAGAGAGAGAGAGAGAGAGAGAGAGAGAGAGAGAGAGAGAGAGAGTGCCAATCTTTGTTGCCAACCCCAAAATGGGATTGCAAGGGCATGCAACTTGGAGGCGGAGTTCTCCCCCAAGCTATTCCCCCCAAAGGGGCATACCTAACCTAAGAGGCCTCTATGAGAGGGAAGGGGTTTCCTCACCACCCAAAGGGCCAGAAAGAAAAAGGGACCAGAGATCCTTGCTCGGCTGGGAGCCGAGCTTGTATGACTCAGTCGTCCGCCTCCCGCTCTTTTATAGACCTCTAATCCGCCAGTTGGCTGAGTTGCCAGATAACGCCATGTATTTAATTCATCAGTCAATAGAAGGCTGAGTTGCCAGTTTGTGCTATATATTTAATTAAACCATATATTAATCATCCAATAGAAGACTGAGTTGCCAGAGAGCAATATTTATTAAATTAATTCATATATTATTCAGCCATTTGGTTGCTAAATACCACCATATATTTTAATTTATATGATGATAGTTGTCAGGTACTGCCATTTATTTTAAATCGCTGCCAATACAGATGAATCTTCTCCTTAATTCCAACAATTTACTTTAAAAAAAATTCTGTCTATTAAATAAATAATTAGAATTTAAACACACGCTCTTTACACAACTAAAATAAATAACTTTATTACATAATTCCTATTTTTATTATTATTATTAATATCGCAATTCACGCTAAATCACGAGTAACAGTGGGAAAGGATGCGCTTGTGTATATATATAATATAATAAACGAATGAACAACTCGTGCACACACACACACACACACACATACACTGTCGCTATAAAAATGTATTTGAATTAAGTGACGCATAGCACAACCACCACACAAAAAAGGCATCACATCATCAACAATCGTCATACGCGCACAACCACCAACATCACCACACGAACTGATGCATGCAAAACCCCAATAGTAAAATATATACGAGCACAACACCCACACAAAGAAGCATCACCAACAAAAAACATAGTATTATCAAACATTAGTATACATTGTCGTGATGTACCTTTTATTATTTATTATAATTTATTTAAATTCATTATTTCTTTATTTTCGTACCACTGTCGTCTATCATAATTTATTGTAATTTGAAATTCACTAGGAAAACTTATTAATGTCGTTTAACAAGTTTACTTGTTGAATAAACAAAATTCAAGTTAGATAGAGTAGAAATCATTAGAAGGACAAATTCCACACATCAGATATTTTGCATCATTTTATAAAAATCGAAAACAAACTATAATTTTCACAATATTTGCATAAATAGCATTTCATGCTAATAACCAAATTTACAACCTGTAACAATTCTATAACGGGCCAAAAATAACGGACAATTTTCTTAACTTTGGCTACACAAATTTCAAGTTCACAATCTATTCCAACGATTCTTCATCAAAGTTCGCTTTACAATCGGGCCTATACTCGCATGTTCGATGTACTGTGTTCCACTACTCTTTGGTTGCTCAGTCCCTGTGTCCACGTTCGACGTTTATATGCCGTCTAAAAATAGCCTGAGAATTGAAAAAAGTTCATCTAAAATTGCGAGTTTGATTCCTATGAAATTTAATGTTTCACAAATTACATTCTCAGAGGCCGCTCTCTTCTTCATCAGAAAACCCAGTATGGTTTGTAATTTACGCAAATCCTATCATTTTTCGCTTCCAATTGAAACTACAAATTTACAGTTATTTTAACGGGCGGCATCACTAATTTTAGAAATTTACAAGAAAAAAAAAGACAATTTACTTTTATTGATCTATTTATTTTAAATCCCCCCTCCCCACATTACGGTCAGCATAAAAAAAATTATAAATATAAAATTATTGAAATTAATTAATTAAATTCTAAATTTAATCAAATTAATTAATCAAATTAATTAAATTCTAGATCGTAATCGATGCCAATAAATGTGTTTTGAGAAATATTTTTATTCACTGCTACTTACGGAATATTTCAGTATATATATATATATATATATATATATATATATATATATGTTCAGAGCCATTAAAATACTTTCAGACCCATGCATCATTACTGCAAAACATTTCAAATCAATATCCTTGAGATATACGTTATGACACAAAACGGTTTTGTACAAAAACGGACAGAAAAATTTGCCGTTTATTTTAATTTTAAATATTATGTTATTAACGTTATATGATGTGACCGATTTTCTACTAACTTATTATGCTTTTGTTTAAATTACAAATGTCATTCTTGTTTAATTTGATGTTGAATGAGCTGAATTATACAATGTAGATATGCGAAATCACTGTTTTTGGAAATGTTGTTCTATCTATTACGCGTTTCACGTAGTTTCTAAATTTAAGATGTCTGATATATATATATATATATATATAACCACTTATTCTATTGAGTATATCGAAACGCGTGATAATGATTTAATTGTATGCTAGTGATTAATTGATGCAATGACTGATTGCTTATTAATGAAAGGCTAGGTTAATAATTTACGATGTAAAGTATCACCAATTGAAAGTGGCTAATGGAGTAGCCCATAGGCCCACCATACTATTGGAAGTGACAGGAATGACAGCGAGGGTCACCAGCTTGGTTTACACCCAAGCAAATTATTGTTAAGGTTATAAAAAGTACCTTATGGTTTTGTAATTTAATTAAGAAAATATATATTTATATTAATTTTCACAGTGAAAAATACAATTAAATGACACTGACTAGAAAGTTTAACAATTCTATAACGACCTTTAAAATACGCTCGTTTATGTGAGGCTTAATGGTATACAAAATGGGACACAACCTGAAATATGAAACTTAGTGAATACCAAAATAATGCATGTACGTAATAATATAACAAATAGGCAGTGGTGGGCACGCGCAACGATTTTTGTAGCGCCGCAGCCGCAACCGCAACTCTGCTGAAATAGTTGCGCCGCACGCGCAAGCGCAACCCTTTTCAAAAAGTTGCGCCGCAAGCGCAAGCGCAACCAAAAATGTTGCGCCGCAAGTTGCGCCGCAACTTTTTGCGGCGCAACTGCCCACCTTTGCAAATAGGTTATGAAATACACTGATTAGGGAAGCTACATATTATGCATGAATGATCATTGAAAGAGGCCTATTAATGATACAGAATGCGCGTACGTTTTGGTACACTGAATAGAATACGCGTTTCGATATACTCAATAGAATAAGTGGTTATTTGATTAAGTAGGCTAATTAATTGCATGGATGAACATAGAACAACTGAATGGGCCTAATAATAATGGATTGATGACGTGCGTTATGGGATAGGCCTAATGATAGTTGAGGGAATATACACTGTACATGAATTAGGCCTGCAGTAAGAGAAATTAAGTTACCACATAAACATATAAATGAACACAATAACACACAATGATACGCGAAGTTACGGTTTTCGGAATGACACTTGACTTGGGAAAATAGGCCTATTGCGTTATTTAACGAGAGTCAATTAGAACGTTTAATTACTCACTTTGGGAGTATAGCCTACCGTTCGGCGGTAGGCTGGTGTAGGCTTTTCGAGGGTTACTTAGAGAAGATGTACTTATCTTTACGGGACGATGAAACCGCTGTTGAAGGAGTGTTGAAAAGAGAACTATTACCGTAGGCTCGAAGTGTCGTTGATCGTTAAGCCTCTCGAGATGATGGAGATGTTTGATGTAGGCTGCGTAGAACGTAGGCCCGAGTGTTGTTGCTTCTCGAGGTGTAGGAAAGTCTATAATTGATCCTGCAGGCGTAGGCCCGGTTGTGGTGGATGGAATGAAGAGGATCTTGTAGGAGTAGGCCCGGTTGTTGTCGTCTCTTGGAAGTTTGTTCCGTAAGTCGAGGTCTGATGGGCCTAATGGAGTCTCGTAGACGACCGTTCTTCGTAAAGCGGTAAAAGCTGACCAGATGTGGAGTGATTTGGGTTTGTAGTTTTCGCCGTCGAGTCACGCAATGTGTCCACTTTGAGGATGCTTCTCGTAGCGTTGCAACCTTGCCGGTGCTCTCGAGGATGATTGATAACCGGTTGAGCGGTTATGAAGAGACCAAGGGAAAATTCCTGATGCCGTTGTGGTTTGCTGCGGCAGTATTGGTAGATCACTTCCAATGATGCTTCGTTTCTTGAATGTGAATGTTGAAGTGAGCCTTGGTCTTGAGCCGGTTAAAGCTGATGTCGGATGACAGCGTACAGAGTAGTCTTACGAAGTGGACGCTCTAAAGAAGTGAGGATGAGTGCGAGTGGGTGCTCGCTTTTATACGTAGTTCCTGTGACGTAGGACTTCGCGCCAAATCTTAAGACGCCTTGTCCGCGCGTCCTTTTGTTGAAGAGCTTGCGTTCGCGCCTTTTGGAAAGAAACAGACGTTTCCATTGTTTGATTCTTTACCCACGTGTGTTTTTCGAATAATGTTTGAAGAGTGGCGGTGAAACGAATTCCTATGGCTGTTCTTTGTGTTTTCTCTCTGTAGTTGTCTGTTCCGCTACATATATATATATATATATATATATATATATATATATATATATATATATATATATATATATATATATATGTATATATATATATATATATGTATATATATATATATATATATATATATATATATATATATATATAGTGGCGTTCAAAAGTTCTTTTTGGTCTTGTTTCGTTTAACTTTTTACCTTTAAGAGAATTAATCAACTAAAACAATATTAACATTAAAAAATTCACTAAACAATTGGCTTAGCAAAAGAATTCGTTCCATTAACATATTCTCAAATCTATAAAAAATGAAGTAAGCCTAAAATTTAGATAGGCCAAGAGTAAAGCCTGAATAAAAAGTAACGCCCTTAACAAATAAACTAGAAAAAAATATTAATAACTTTCAGGAAATTTGTATTACCACAACGGTTCATCGTCATAATTTAAGCAATATTGCCAGATACAGCAATATCTTACGTGGTAACTAGTAAAAATTGTCAGCACGGATCTAAAGATCTACATTTTTAATTTCATTTCTCTCATTACACCGATAGGAGTAACTATGAATCACTATCCACCAGGGAGCCAGCACAAAAATTATTTAAGAACAATCTTTGTTAATCTGTTGCAGGAGCTGCCAATTTCGCTAGATTTAATCAGCTACAGGGAATATCATGTGGCCGGCTGCAGTAAATAATAATAGTAGAGCCAAAACGTATGAAACCACAATTTCTTACCTTTCATAATGTATGGATCTATAACTTCGTACAAATTCGTTCAATATACATAAATTTTCACTTAAAATTTTACTTTACACGTTATATGACGTACCCATTTTTCCGAAAAGGGAAACTAACATCGAGAACTCACGCATCATGCGACGGAGCTAGGTTATGATAAATAGTCAATAAAACCTGATTAGGGACGACATTTATGAGTTTAAAAATTACACGAAATTTTAACAAGTACACTTCTTTATAATGATTTCATTAACATTAAACTCGTCAAGATATACACTTCTTTTATTAGTAAAAATCATGAAATTTGTTTTACTGGTATTTAGGAAGAGTTTATTGGTGGTCAACCATTTCATTACACTGACGAGTTCTGAATGAAATACATCCTTAGCTCTATCAGCAGCTTTGTATGAAAAAGGCAGTTGTATCTTCTGCAAATATTATGAAGATCAGTATATCAGATGAACGTGGATGGTCGTTTATATATAATAAAAATAACACTGGACTAGAACTGATCCCTGTGGTACACCATGTTTGACAAACGCAATAGTTGAACAAACCCTATTTACTGATACAAAAATGATATCTAATGAACAAATCAAATAACTCTTAAGTCAATCACTGACTGCTCCTCTAAAGCAGTAACAATATAATTTATTAAGTAGAATATTATGGTCTATTACATCAAACGCCTTACTCAAAGCCATAATTATTGATATCATTATTTCTCTGTTCACCTTAGTTATACTTGCATTTTCCATAAAGCGATGCTTATCCGCTATTGAAGTACAATGTGCATTTAAAGAGTATGCATCAGTAGTACCATCAGTAATTTCTTCATTATCAACATTTAATTTCTCTTTTGATTTTTCTTAATTTGTTTTCCAAGAAGATTGTTTATAGGCATCCAAGTGTTTTTCATGTCTCCTCTATGTGTGGAAATTTGCTTGTATTTATAATAGTTATATTTTGCAATTTTTATTATTTTAGTTAATTTCAGGAATTTTGCTCTGCAATAATTCGACTTATTTCATTATAACTTTTCTCCACCCTATTCAAGCCAGTTAACGTGTTTCTTAGCTGACTGTATTCGGATAAAGTTGCTAGACTATTACCACTTTTATAATCCATAATATCCTCTTTTTATTTTTCATCATCTTAGATATTTTCCTGTACCAAAGCAAAGGCCTCCTTCAAGCATGTTTTTAATTACTGAAATATTTAAATTATCAGAGTAACCGTCAAGTAACGTTTTTCTTTATACCTACCCATAGAGAAAACGTTACCATGTTCGATGGGAAGGAAACTATTAACTTTCTCAACATTGTTTGGTTTATTAATCATCGAGAAGACTTAGAATGATATATATATCATTCAAGTACTATGGTATCCAAAGGGCACCAGGGCCTACCAAATTTTCACCAAAGGCTACCCCAGATTTTTTGATCTGCATGACCTATTCAGTACTTGATTGCAGCCTCAAATTAACTGCATCTGATCTTATTTAGCTATATGTTAATTGTAGTTAAACTGAAGTGATTGAACCAATCTTTTCATCTGAAAAGGTTAAATTTAATGTCAGGTTAACTTGTTCTGTGTTACGTATTCACTAGACAGCAGCACAAAATAAGATAGCAGTAAACAGAGGAAAAAGAATAACTGCATTGGATTGCTCATGTAAATAAAAAAACGCTGAAAAGATTTCAAGGGGCGTGGCTATAATGACTAAACTTAGAAATGTAGCCCTAAACAGGCTTCATTGGGATTTATCATGCTCTTTAATTCAATAAGAATGAGTTTAAGTGCAGCAAATTTAATGAAATTCAATTCATTTATTGCTCTGCTTATACAATGTACAAAGAACATATAAACTGGTGTTGTAACAACTATATAAAAATGGATCAGTAAAAGCTTTCCTATACATATAGGCCTACAGCATGGAGCCACCATTTACAAGCAAGTCAGATGCTTTAGATTCAGAATGGGGTTATCTGGCAAACTTTTTTCCTGAAACTGTACTGTGCAATATGTGCATGTTTAAAACTAACATTTATTTCAGAAGTTTTGCGCGATGTTCCTCATTTCATGAAAGTAATATAAGTTACTCATTACTAAAACACTTCGTTTTGAATAATAAATATTACACCTTTTGGTTTAAAGAGAAAATATTTGTGAACAAAAAGGGTTAAGAACAACATGTTTACGTTTAAACATTATTGTAACCCCTCCTGGAAATCTCTTCAGAGATAATTATGTGCCCCTTACATGGTAAATTGGTGTCAATTGTTACTCCAATGAATTTTTTTTAACTTCTATTATGATAATAGATTTAATAATTCAGTTAATCCAAATGTATATTTTGTTTGCTAATGAAAATAATGGAATTTCCCTTATGGATATTTCAAAAAGTTTGTCAGTAGTCAGTCAGGCCATAACTTTCACTGTATTACCATCTTTGCAAGAAAAAAAAAAGACTGATGTGTCAGTGTCATCTGCGACCATAATGAAATTAAATACTGTATACTTGAAGGGCTTGGAGCAGGGTTGAAATACTGTATACTTGAAGGGCTTGGAGCAGGGTTGGTAAAAAAACACTTTTTTGAAAAAACCAAAAACCAATGGGTTTTTAATATAAAGCCTGTAGGATTATATATATATATATTTTTTTTGTTTCAAAGTATGACCGCTCATGGCCACCAAAAGAAAGGTGGATAGCAGAGCGAACAGATATATATATATATATATATATATATATATATATATATAAATTGAGGAAATTGAAAACTTTTAGTATTTCTCATATAATTTAAATTGCTGACAATTAGAAAAAAGAAAGAAATCAATAGTTTAACCATAAACTAAATAAAATAAACATTTAACTTGACTTTGTGCATATAGCTAAAGAAATATTAAAAAATAAAATCCCTTTAATATATAGTACAGCACTGAATAGAAAAATAAACAAAAGAAAAACATACTGTTCTTTGACCTTTAAGTTTATAGATATAGCCTCTAAATTTATTTCACATTAGCTATTTGTTAAAACATTTATACATAAATACAAGTTTAGAAGCTTTATCATCTCCTAATTTATTTCTTAATTTAGAAGGTGGTACTGACAGGCACCTATAAAAGTCCTACAACAATTTATCATAAATTCAAGACCTAAAATTAATTAATTTAGATGTCACAAATACAATTTTAAGGTATGTATATAGTGTAAGGGTTTTATCAGCTATCATGTATTTGTTTTCAAGTTGTAGCAAAGTTTGTTTTAACCAAGCTATTTGTATTTTTCTTGTTCTACTTTGCCCACAACAACAACCTTAAGGGTTTCAAATGTTCAATCAAGAGTTAAAGTTACATTTGCAGTTTTAAAACAGGCTTGCAATGGGTTTTTATTGATAAATGATGAAATAGAGCGATCTTCATTTCCTTGTTGGTTCCTTACTCTTTACACTCAAGGCCTATCCTAACTAAAAACATTGTAAATTTTTAATTCAACCTGCGTCACAGGTTGAATTAAAAATTTATTACAGTAAATTAACTCGCTCAACATCATAAAATTAAACTCAGAACTTTAACACTAACAACAATTATGGAAGACTTGGACAAAAGGGCAAAAACCCAGACTAAAAAACAAAAACACAGACCTTGGGGACTATGGCACCATCTCAAAACTATAAAAAATTAATGAGAAAAAAATCAGCACGTAAAGGTGCCATCACCAAACTGTATAATGATCACAAACGGAAAGAACCTACAAGCTATGATCTTGATACATTAAATTCGGTTAATATTCGTCTTTTAACTCGCTCACTCGCGGCTAAATCAGTACAATATATTGAATTGCCATTCAAAACTGACTAAGAAAATATATACCTTATGTTGTGCAAATTTGTTGAAATGTACTTTTTTAATAAAATATATTTCCTGTTTTGGCTACAATGTACTTTCTTCATAAAATATTTGTCCTGGTTGGGCTATTTTTTCACTACTCTGCGACTTAATTAGCTGGTTGGGTTTTGTTCTGGCTATTTTTTCAAATTGGATTCAGTTTCGTGGTGTTTGTGATAGAATTATGACGTGCCACTCTTGTGATTTTGACCTGAGTCATGTGTCCTACATGAAGACAAAGGATTGGATGTTTTTATCAATTACGGCGTTATTCTCTCATCCTTAACTTGCCCGAAATGTGACAGTGAGTGCCTAACACGAAAACATCAGAAGATATTTAAGTGAAATAACCAATATCAGCCTGTTAGGTTAATTGAAGGTCCGGCTAGGTTAATTGAATGCCTGGTTAGGTTAATTGAATGCCTGGTTAGGTCAACTATACACCCTTGATGAGCCAATAAAACATGTTCAGGGCTGGTTTCCAAAGTTTGTACCCTAAGGTGTTAAGTCTTGACGTACATTTGGTTTTAATGTCCTGAATGTGGTTTGCAAAAGATAATGATGTGTTGTATGTGACCCCAAATATTTTGGTCCTGTGAGTGTGTGGAGTTATCTGGAGTTCTTTTGTGTTGCTTGTTGCCAAGGTGATGGTTGATTTTGTGGGCGCTACTTTGAGTCTGTGTGTGAGCCAGTCTTGTATACTGTTTATGTATGTTTATAGGTTATTTGTAGCAGTGTCGATGTTGCTGTGAGTGGACGTTAGTGATGTCATCTGCATATGATGATAAGGTAAGCTTGTTATCTATGGGTGTTGGAATGTTATGCACAGTGGTGTAGTGCTGTGGGAACGCGTGGGAACGGCGTTCCCTTACTTTTTTTGGTAGACGGAACGGCGTTCCCTCACTATTTCAAATAAATCCAAACTTACAAATCTCTAACGTCATGAAATTTTAATTCCCACCCCTAGAAGAAATATGAGAAAGAATCATTAACTGTTTCATTTCTTTTAGCTTCGACTGAGGCAATGCTAGCCTATAAAGATCTGGTGAAACAGTCACCACGGCGTACCAGTTGTTAACTTTTTTTTAGTTAATCATTCCAGTTGTTAACTATTTTTATTGATCGTACTGGATGTCATATATCTAATGACACTGGAAATACTGCATCTTCAACCTTGGAATATATCCTAATATCCAGTGCATATGACCTCAAAATATCCATGAAATTGGTCAGATTTCAAAAGATTTCCCGGGGTGCTTACAGTGCCCCCGGACCCCAGCTGTATGGGCTCGCCGCGCTCGCCATTGTCCCCCCCGCATCTAAGTAACACTTTCAAAATGCGTTCCCTCGCTTCTTTATTTAGCACTACACCACTGGTCATGCATATATAAGTTGACCAGTGTTGGTGAGAGAACAGAGACTTGAGGGACCCCGTTCGGAAAAAGCTTGTTTTTGGATGACTTGCCATGAAAAATGAAGTAAATGATGGGTTATAACCTACACAATCCTATAATTATTTATTAATTTTTTTACCACTAACAACATAAATTGTAAACTACCGAAATTTTGTTTTTGCGTACTGAGAACAAGAGACTTGACGCTGGGTGGAGCTTAGAACTCTCAACGAATAAGCTATAGTCCAGTGCTTCTGAAATTGGTGAACGGTTTACCCAAGGGTGAATGAAATTTTAGTTGGGGTGAATGAAGGGTGACGACGCGAGTCGTGTATAATTGTATATACAGAGAAAGAGAATTGGAAAAGTAACAAATCTGAAGGAGTTGAAGTCGGGGAAGAATGAAGGTTTGTGATAATGACCCAAGGGTGAACGGCATTGAAATATTTTCAGAAGCACTGAGCTACACCGTGACCTAAACTTTTTTCAGTTAACAAATTTGTTCGATATTTACATCAAATTAAAAGTCGACGTCCTTTATCTTTCGGTGTAAATTGCGTGTTGTGTAATTTCTTCGGAATAAAAATTACAGCTTTCATGAGATCCATCTGCGAATTGATAGTCGGGATTGAAAAAGATTTGTCCACGCATTTTCGTGCGTGCAAGATAAGGAGAAATTGAAATATCCATAAAAAACTTATACATATATAAGTTTTTCTTTTTCACGCAGGAAGGCGTGGCCAAGGGCAAATGTCCGCACAAACATCCCTCCCATAGAGAAAGAAGACAGTCAAAATGAAAGCCTAAAGTGTTTGTGATGCTTCAAACACTTTGTTTAAAAGATTGGAGATAATAGACAGGGGGAAAAGTGGATTAGAGAAGATTGTTTCAGACTTGAGTGGTTGAGTCGATGAAGATTTGAAATCCTGATACTGCATGCTCTCCTTAAAAGAGGATGCAGTTAGAATGCTTAGAAGAGCAGCGTCCGTAGTAATAATGACAGTAAAGAGAGAATGAGGCATCATTGCAGGAGTAAGACATCATTGCGGTGAAGAAATAATGATTGAAGAGAGTCAGTAAGAGGTAGGGAATTGATGAGACTCAAAGCCTATGATTCCACCCCGAGCACATGAGAAAAGTACTCCATACGGGGGCGGACAAGGGTGCTATGAAAATTCAGTCTCAGAAAATTTGGTCTCAGAAAATTTGGTCTCAGAAAAGTCGGTCTCAGAAAATTCGGTCTCAGAAAATTCGGTCTTATAAAATAACAAAAAAATATGTACTAAAAATTGGTATAGTTTATTAATGAACTAAAATATGTACTACAAATTTATAAGATTTATTTAGTAACGAAATTAACTCAAAATATCTACTAAAAATTGATCAGGTTTATTAAGTATTAGGACAAATTCAAATATGAAAATTCGGTCTCAGAAAATTCGGTCGTAGAGAAATAAAAATATTTACTAAAAATTGGTATAGTTTATTAATAAACTACAAATATGTACTACAAATTTATAAGATTTATTTAGTAACGAAATTAACTTAAAATATGTACTAAAAATTGCTAAGGTTTATTAAGTATTAGGACGAATTAAAAATTTGGTCTTAAACACAGAAACTAACGAAAATATCACAACTTAACCTAACCAATCATCAAGGGCGTACAGTTGACCTAACAAGGCATTCAGTTGACCTAACCGGGCATTCAGTTGACCTAACAGGTTAATATTGGTTATTTCACCTAAATATCTTCTGATCTTTTCGTATTAGGCACTCACTGTCACGTATTAGGCACTCACTGATGTATATTGAACATAACGAGTAAACTTTTCTTTTTATTTTCAATCGTTGGGCGGTAGTTGGTTGGTGGCTGGTTTTAAACCAAGACCGAACTTTTCTGAGAGCGAACTTTTCTGGGAGCGAACTTTTCTGGGAGCGAACTTTTCTGGGAGCGAACTTTTCTGGGAGCGGACGTTTCTGGGAGCGGACGTTTCTGGGAGCGGACGTTTCTGGGAGCGGACGTTTCTGGGAGCGGACGTTTCTGGGAGCGGACGTTTCTGGGAGCGAACTTTTTGGCCACCACGGGCAAGACCTTTTAGAAGCTGATTTAGGATGAGAGTATAAGTGATGTTTCCTGGAAACATCACGAGACTAGGTAACGCCAAGAATGTTAAGAGAAAAGGAATGATTGAATTGTGTATTGTTGAAGGTAAGGAGATAGTCGCGTTCAAGCTTGTGACGAATAGACAGGTAACGGAACTTAATTTCTGAGGCATTGTGGTCCACAAGATTTTCTCTGACCCAATCAGAGATAGTGGAAAGATCATAGGTGAGGTGCATTATAGCCGTCCCACGCGAAGCATGGATTGACTGTGGAGAGGGACGCATTATGAAACGGGTGGAGAAGTGAAGAATCGAATCATCGGCATAGGATTGGATAGGACATGAAGTGCGGCTTAATAGATCATTCATAAATAAAAGGAAAGAGTGGGCGACAAGACAGCCTTGAGAAACATCACTATTCTTAACTTAAGAGAAGAATAATGGCCATCTATAACCGCAGTTATGGATTGGCCAGAAAGTAAATTAGAGAGGCAGGCACAGATAGAAGAATAGAAACGGAACGAGGGCAGTTTCGTAATTAAGGATTTGTGCCAGACTCTATCAAAAATTCTTGATATGTCTGACGCAATAGCGGTGATATCATCAAAATCCCAAAAGAGAATGACCAAGAGTCAGAGAGATACGCAAAAGATCGCTAGTAAAGTGCCCCTTACAGAACCCATACTGAAGATCTGAAAGAAGATTGTGAGAAGAGGTGTTTAAGAATCCTCCTATTAAGGATAGTGTAGCATTTTAAAATAGATTCGGTGTGTAAGGAAGTGTATCTGGTGAAGTTTAGCATGAAATCTACTGTATGGCAAAACGGAATTGGGGCATAAAACAAACAAAAAAACGAAAAATTTCCTTCATTCTACCATGGGATTGAGTGTTTTGTCGCTAAGTTAGAAATGCTGTTTGGGCACATCATAAAGTGAGCTTTAAATTGATTAGAGAGTAACAAAAAATAGATACGCGTCATCTAGCAGATGACCTTGGTAAGGAGAACAAATTTATATATACCAACAGATGTCAGTTAAGATAATGGGACATGTCGAGCTTCACGGAGACCAGCTCCCTGTATTGTTACAAAGATCCTAATTAGCCAGAATTGGTCGTGTGGGAACAACTGATCAATGTAAAATCGTCACATAACCTAGAGCAATATGGTTCCTGTGAAATTCGATGTGGGTCAGATAAATGGTAAAGCTTGATAACTTAAACGATTATGATTCTATCAAACTAATTAAATCTCTGATTTAGGCAATAAATGTTGTAAATAAATAAATAAATAGATACTAGGCCAACAGAGGAAGTGCAGACAGTTTGATAAATTAGGACCTAAGTAAAAACAGATTGTGAGTCGAGATCCAAATTGAGAAATTTGGCAGAGATGACCCGATAGGTATTACTTTTCAAACTAAATTGCTAATTGGAAGCTTGTTGAGTCCCTTTCTGGATAAATGGCATGAGTAAAGGGACATGGGTATTACTTAATTTCATTTTACATAAGATTTGGAGTCACTACATTGTTATTCAAGTTAGTATACTACTTCCGACAAATTTCTCATATTGGCTAAGGTGTCCGGATAACTGCCCCCCGGACAACCGCCCCCCGGACAATTGCCCCCCGACAACCGCCCCCGGACAATTGTCCCCGTAGAACAATCGCCCCCCGGATTATTGCCCCCCATAAGTAGATAAAAATTAAATAGAAATTAAATTTACGTTTAAAAAATGGCAAGCTAAAACAATATTTAACAACATTATTGCCAATTCTTGCTTAATTTTGCTTGTAGCCTGAAAAAAATTATACTTAAAAAGTTTGCAATATTTAACAAAAAATTTTCCAATTATTGCTTACTTATTTATAATAAAATTATGAAGTTTAGCTACTTAATTTTATTTAAACAGTTGGC
Organism: Bathynomus jamesi; assembly: GCA_023014485.1. NCBI lineage: Eukaryota > Metazoa > Arthropoda > Malacostraca > Isopoda > Cirolanidae > Bathynomus > Bathynomus jamesi. Next base: position 470,037 of record JAJOZX010001337.1, read on the forward strand.
AAGACTTATTGTATTTTATATATACTATGGATTAATTAATTATATTTAAACAGTTGGCAACACTTATTGAAAGGTCGTTTTGAAAGTCAAAGTTGGTGGTTGCCCTAGAAAGTTAAATTAAGTGCTTGATCTACCCGCAGTGCGCAAACAGCTCTACAAATTCTTTCTGTGGTTTTTATATCCCCTATCATGGAGTTTGTCAAAAGTGAATGTGGAAAAATTAAACTTATTTACGATGGGTTTATTTATGTGGAACAGAAAGAACTTGCAAATAATATTATATCTTATGAATGTGAAAAACGTCGCCATGGTAACTGCAAAGCGAAAATAAAAGTTTGTGGAGAAGAAATAGTTGGCTTCGTAAATGACCACACCCATTCCGCTGAAATAAGTCGTCCAGAGGTCCTGTCTCTACGTCGGAACATGAAGACAAAGGCAAAAAACACGCGAGAGACATCACAGCAAATCATTACACAATCAGTTGAGGGGATATCTGAAGCTGCATCGACGCAACTACCTCCTGTACAGCAGATTCGACGTGGAATTAGACGCCAAAAACAAGCTGTTAGTGCCCCTCATCCAATTCCCTCAAACCTTAGTGAACTTGTTGTTCCCGAAGAGTATAAAAAAACAGCTGATGGTGAGAATTTCTTGCTGTATGACAGTGGACAGAGCGAACAGCGCATGCTTATTTTTTCCACTGTTCAAAACATGGGGCTACTAGAGAATTCCGAAGATTGGTTTGGTGATGGCACTTTTAAAATTGTACCGGAATTGTTCTATCAACTATACACCATTCATGCTTTGACTTTAAAAAGAATTATTCCGTGTGTTTATGCGCTATTACCAAACAAAAAGCAAGCCACTTATCAAGATCTCCTTCATCAACTGTTTAAAATCAACCCAATGCTTAGTCCAAAAACTTTCCTCATTGACTTTGAAGAAGCTGCTAGAAGTACCATTGAAGAGGTCTTCCCTAGCATAGCAATCAAAGGTTGTTTTTACCATCTTGCCCAAAACATATATCGCAAAGTGCAATCCGAAGGTTTACAAGTAAAATACCAAACAGACGCCGACTTCTCCTTAAAAATTCGCATGATACCAGCTCTAGCATTCGTCCCACCAAATGAAGTGGTTGATGCATTTCAAACGCTTGAAGAAGTTATTCCATCTGAAGCTGAGCCTATCACAGATTACTTTGAAGATACCTACATTGGCAGGAGACGACGACGTAACAGGCGGGAACCACGGTTTCCCATTAGTATGTGGAATATGCATGATCGTGTTGTTGATGAGTTACCTCGGACAAATAACTCATTAGAAGGATGGCATAGTCATATGCAAGCAAACATTACTGCACATCATCCGAACATCTGGATAAAATTTTAAAGAGAGAACAGTCTCTGAACAACGTTACAATTAACCAAATGATTGCAGGTCATGAAGAACCCCCGAGAAAAAGAAAATATGAAGACTCAACAAAAAGAATATTGAACATCGTTGAAGACTTTGAGAATCGCGAACTAATTCATTTTTTAAGAGGTATCGCCTATAATTTGAATTTTTAGCACTAAAACCTCTTTTCCAAGCAAATTTTAATTTTTTTTTAGTAAATTATAATAAATATGAACTCTTTCATAAGTTTGTTTTTTATAAATATTAATAAATTTAATTCCTATTTAATTTTTATTTACTTATGGGGGCAATAATCCGGGGGGCGATTGTCCTACGGGGGCAATTGTCCGGGGGGCGGTTGTCGGGGGGGCAATTGTCCGGGGGGCGGTTGTCCGGGGGGCAGTTGTCCTAGCACCATTGGCTAAGGCCAAGAGTAGAATGTAAATGAACATATAGGCTAAGATCAGATAAATTCTCATGTTGTTGTAAATCAAAGATATCTCTACTGTATGTAGGGCAAGATTTGGATATTATGTAAGAATATGGTGGGGTAATGGTTTCAGGGAACAGATATTTATAGTATAATTTTATTAAAAGCAGAATCAGTGGAGGCATTGAACAGCTTGTCGGTTTGCCAGTAACTCTAGCTTGAATGGATGTATCGGACAGAAAGGCCCACCCATGGGCAAGTGAAAAAGACAGACAAGAGGAATTCCTAGTGGGTACTGGGAAAAATTGCAAGCTGGCACAAGTCCAAAGTTCCAGAGTCAAGAGCATTGGAGACTTCTCTGGAGTATCTGCAAGTAGAACAATCCGTTTCAATTGTTGGTTGCCCAATGAAAGAAAACTAATTTATTTGGAAACTAAGGACAAGGGCTTGATATGCAGAAATAAGATTTATTCATTCAGTGTAGCATTCTAAAAGACCGTCTGGTATATAAAGTGTTAAAGCGTGACTGGACAATGCTTACAAAGGGACTAAGCATTGGTATGGCCCTGCATGATGATGAGGGCCCAATAGTGTGTTTTTAAATTGTGGTAATGGACACAAGTTATATGGAGTATTGTAGTTTTAGGTGGAAGGTTAATCAATTTTAGTCCTCAAAATTTATTTCATTGGTCTGTGTCAATTTATTAAGAAATTGTATACAGTACACATCTAATACGGGTATATTGCAGGAATAATATTAAGCAAGTTAAGTTAGGTATTGAGTTTAAATTGTAGATGCTTATCATTATTAAGATTTTCCACTGTAAAATATTGGGTCGTTTTTGCCAACTAAATGAATTAAATTTGAATGTGGAAGTGTAGTTGAGTCACAAGAAAATCATTCCCAAAGTAGAATTAAAGGATTGGCAAGCTCGTATAATATTGCCTAGATAGTATTAAGCTGTTCTGTTAGATAAGATTATTTTCTACTTGGATATTATTAGCCTGGGGTAGCATTGAGAAGTCCCATCAGCTCCATTGGATTTAAAAATCCGAAACGAGGATGACTAAGAGTCAGAGAGATACGCAAGAAGATCGCCAGTAGAACGTCCCTTGAGGAACCCATACTGACGATCTGAAAGAAGATTGTGAGATGTTTAAGAATCTTCCTATTAAGGATAGGTTAAAAGGTTTAGAAAGGAAAGAATTCAAAGCAAGTGGACTAAAGTTGGAGGAAAGAGAGCGGTCATCCTTCTTTGGGACATGCTGAATAAAAGGGAACTTCCAGCAGGAAGGAAAAGTACCAGATGAAAGACAAAGATGAAAGAGTTTTACTAGGCAGTGTCAGCACAGAAGCACAGTTCTTGAGAACAACAGGAAGTACACTATCGGGACCGTACGCTCTCTCCTAGAATTAAGCGCATATACGGAAGTAAAAATATCTTTGGAAGAGTTTTTAATTTCAGATATAATTAAGTCAGGGGAAGGAGGTGATGGAGGAACAGCACCGGAATCGTTGAGGATTGAGTTGGAGGGGAAAGTTTGAGCGAAAACACTTTATCCGGAGAAGATATGGGTCCTAAGCCATCGGAATGGAAAAGAGGAGAGAAAGAAGAAGAATTAAAGTTGTTGGGGAGGTTCTTGGCTACGTGACAGAAAGAGCGAGAAGAATTAGAATTGGATAGATTTTCACATTTTTATTAACTAAATGAGAGCCAGGAGTTAGATGGCGACGGTACCTTCTGAGAGTCTCCTCTTTGTTGCGGATAGCATTCGGACAAGCTGAAACCAAGTTAAGTTAACCAAATAAAAATAAAGCCAGGTTTTCTGCATTAGTACTAGGAATACAATACGGAATGTTCGCCTTCATGCTCGAGAGAATTCCATGGGAAAGTAAAATAGTTCTGCCTAAGGGCTGTCTATGAGCTATACGCTGATTTTTATAATATATGTTTAAATCATATATTACAAAGTATCTGACATATATATATATACAGTCGAGGCCGCTTGTAAGAATCACGTTTGTACCACAATAAATTGATTCTTACATCCGTTTGAGTATCATTGGCACGTTATTATTTCATATTAATAAACTACTGTACTAAAACATAGTTTTTATTTATCAACTTTTTATTTAAATGCTTTATATGTACACAAAATGATAAAAACTTTTTATTGTTATTTATTATAAAAAATTAAATTGAGCATAATTATTATAACAGCATTAAAATATATTTCACATACAAATAAATTTATTACCCTTAAAACAATTCCTCAGTCTTCGATAAAAAGTGATTTAGCGTTAATTGTTTTCGATTTTTTATGACTATATTTTCAATACATTCTTCGTATTTATAATGCAGCTGGAAAACTGTAGCAGTTTCTGAAGTTTCATCAGAGCATTCAACATACTGTCTTAAAATTGCGAGTGCTCTTCTAACATCAGCCATTTTTGGTTTGACGATTTCTTCTAATCCGTCATCCACGTTTCAGTTGGTATCGTCCCGCAGCCCTAAACATTCATCTATCAATTCGTTGTCTTCAATTAAATCATTCGCGGGTGTTTGTTCATTTAACTCCACCTCGTACAATTTTTCCATCTGCGCATTCGTTTGCGCTTCAGAAAATACACATTCTACACTATGTTCAGAGACACTTTCATTAACAAGATCCTTTTCAGTAAATTTAGCTTTTGCAAAACAATTTACAATTGTAGAAGATTTTATTTTGTTCCAAGCATTACTTAGATAATGAATGGCATCTAGCACCGTTATTCCTTTAGCAATATTATTGGCTGAGAGAGTTTTCTCATCATCGTACATAGACACGAGTTTATTTAATATCTCGGCCCTATAATGACATTTTAAGTTTTGAATAATTTCTTGATCGAGAGGTTGGAGAATAGAAGTCGTGTTTGCAGGAAGAAAAATTAGTTTTATATTATCTAAAGTCAAGTTTGGATGAGCAGCACAGTTATCTAGTACTAAAGCAATTTTTCTTTTGTTTGCTGCAAGCTCTTTATTCCACTTGATTAGATACTCTTCGAAAATATCAGCTGTCATCCATGCATTTTTATTTGCTTCGTAAGAAACAGGCAAACTTATAATGTTTTTGAAACATCTTAGATTTTTACTCTTTCCTATAATAAGTAACGAGCGTTTTTGAGTTCCAGTCATGTTGCATGTGACAAGACAAGTTAATCTCTCCTTCATTTTTTTACTTCCTGCAGCGGACTGACCCTTCACTTCAAAAGTATGCTCAGGGAAAGCTCGAAAGAATATCGCTGTTTCATCAGTGTTAAATACGTTGTCAGGACCATATTCCTTTACAAGTTTGGGTAAGGTTGTATGAAGCCATTCTTCTGCACCTACTCGATCGGTAGATTTATTCTCACCTTGGACTCTTTTGTATGTAATATTGTTTCTTTGTTTCCATCTTGTAAACCATCCATCACTCGCTGGAAATATATACATATATGTTAAACACAGACCGTGCATGGAACAAGGAACTCTTCTGGGAAAATTAAATCCACTATAGTCCGAATAAGTAATGGTAAATGACAAATACCATAGTTTTTCTTTTTCATGATGCTAGCCCGACGTGGGCAACGGGTCTCTCGCAAAGAGATCCCATAAATATAGCTTCCCTCACCAGCTATCTGCAAAGCAGACAGGATTCAGCTTTGGGACATGGACCTAGGGTTTAAAGCAAGCCTAGTCCCTACATTCAGAACCTCTATATAAGTAAAAGACTCGTTGCATTCACGTCGGATTGAATAAATCAAAGAAAAAGGGGTAACTATTGTATTTTTAGCCAAAAAAACCAAAACTTAAACCTCAACCGGGACATTGAGCGTCCACTTTTCAAGGCACGTAACACGTCCGTTTAATATACACAAACTCAGAATGGTCCCCTGAGAAAATTATATGGTAAACACAGACCGTGCATGGAACAAGGAACTCTTCTGGGAAAATTAAATCCACTATAGTCCGAATAAGTAATGGTAAATTACAAATACCATAGTTTTTCTTTTTCATGATGCTAGTCCGACGTGGGCAACGGGTCTCTCGCAAAGAGATCCCATAAATATAGCTTCCCTCACCAGCTATCTGCAAAGCAGACAGGATCCAGCTTTGGGACATGGACCTAGGGTTTAAAGCAAGCCTAGTCCCTACATTCAGAACCTCTATATAAGTAAAAGACTCGTTGCATTCACGTCGGATTCAATAAATCAAAGAAAAAGGGGTAAAACTTAAACCTCAACCGGGACATTGAGCGTCCACTTTTCAAGGCACGTAACACGTCCGTTTAATATACACAAACTCAGAATGGTCCCCTGAGAAAATTATATTAAACGGACGTGTTACGTGCCTTGAAAAGTGGACGCTCAATGTCCCGGTTGAGGTTTAAGTTTTGTTTTTTTTGGCTAAAAATACAATAGTTACCCCTTCTTCTTTGATTTATTGAATCCGACGTGAATGCAACGAGTCTTTTACTTGTATAGAGGTTCTGAATGTAGGGACTAGGCTTGCTTTAAACCCTAGGTCCATGTCCCAAAGCTGGATCCTGTCTGCTTTGCAGATAGCTGGTGAGGGAAGCTATATTTATGGGATCTCTTTGCGAGAGACCCGTTGCCCACGTCGGGCTAGCATCATGAAAAAGAAAAACTATGGTATTTGTCATTTACCATTACTTATTCGGACTATAGTGGATTTAATTTTCCCAGAAGAGTTCCTTGTTCCATGCACGGTCTGTGTTTAACATATAATTTTCTCAGGGGACCATTCTGAGTTTGTGTGTGTGTATATATATATTATATATATATATATATATACAGTGTGTGTGAATATATATATAAAATCACACAAACCCGCAGAGAAAAAAATAAAATTTATTATAAAAGTGTTTAGAAAGGTTAATTAATTTCGGCTGGTCACAACCAAGCCCTTTTCAAAGCCATAAACTAGTTAAAATATCTAAAAAAGTTATAAACCTTCTGTCCTGCGGAAGAGCTGAAGGACGGAAGTTTATAACTTTTTTACGTATTTTAACAAGTTTATGGCTCTGAAAAGGGCTTGGTTGTAACCAGCCGAAATTAATTAGCCTTTTTAAAAACTTTTATAATTAATTTTATTTTTTTCCCTGCGGGTTTGTGTGATTTTATATTGTTGCTGTTATTGCAATTAAAGTTTATTATATAGTATATGATACTTACTTGCTTTATGATACTTTATGAAGGTTTGAACAACTGTTCAGGATCGACCTGCGGTCGACCCGTCTGCAGCATCCCGCCTCATTTGCGGGATTTAATGAAGGAGGAGATTGCTCTCCGATCTCCTCCTGCCCTCGGGATTTTGCACAGGAATCTGTCCAGATGATTCTTGAAATTATTCAGGTCAGTGTGCTGGAGGTTCCTTACTTCTTTTGGCTGGGCATTAAAAAGCTCTAGGCTTCGTATTCTGAGGGTACTTTCCATCCTCGTTTTCATGGCCCCTAGTCCCACCGCAGCTCGGACCATACAAAATCTGCCTCTTCTTTCATTCCAGTTTGTTTCTATTTCGTTTCTAAGGCTAGGGACAAAACCCTCGAGTATTTTCCATATGTATGTTATTGTGTACCGCTCACGTCTACTTTTCAGAGATTAGAGTTTCAGGGATTGCAGTCGAGACCAGTAGTCTTCACCTTTCGTTTCCTCTATCTTAGACGTAAAAGTCCTTTGTATAGCTTCAATGTTTGCAATGTCTCGTTTTCTGCATGGGCTTGTGAGTACTGAGCAATACTTAATTATCGGTAGGACTAGACTCTTCCATAATTTGAGCATGACGTTTGCTTTTCTATATATATATATAATAAAACCTTAGTTCACCTTTGTTTTGCTTCCGCTCGAATTGTTCATTCTGACGAAAGTCAAGCTTGTCATGCCACCTTAGACCTACAGTTTAACGTGGAATCCGAACCACGCCCCACCAGCAGCCTAGCGTCTTAACCACTAGGCTACACAGGGTATCCATTTATCTACCAACCAATTTCTTTATTGTGCGGAAGGATGAACAGCTGGGTTTTGCTGCGCGCCGCCTGCTGTCACCGTGTCTCGATCGCAGGGACGATGGATTCGTAGTGTGTGTGTGTGTGTGTGTGTGTGTGTGTAGTTGATGATGATGATAATGGTGTTGTCTGTTCTTTTATACACACCTAAACGTCTAGGGTAATCTGCACCAAATTTAGTACAATATACACATTAAGGGAGAACCAGAGAAGGTTTTAGTAACACACTCGTCCCTTCCTGTCTTCTTCTGGGTTGTTTTTTTTTTACTTCCCCACCCTCTCCAATTACTGGCGAGTCAATTATTCAGTCAATAAAACTGTAGAAAAGAACGCAGCCATGAAAATCTTAAGCTTCACAAATCTTGATGCAATGAGTTGGATGTGTTCCGTTCTTTTCTAGCTAGAGTGTTACCTGACCCGCAGTGCAGGTATCCGATTTCAGCTATTCAGTTATTTTTTGACAGACTGCCTCAATAATATTGGAGATTACCTACTAATTTCAAACTATTAATGCGAGTTCTGTCTGCATTTTTGAGGGTGAAATATTTTTCCGCATCGACGTTATCAAAACTTAATTACACTGGTCGACAAAATCGAACTTTTTTCTCTCATCAAAGATGGATGCACACCTTTCTAGACCAGTTTTGTACGCTGATTCCAAATCTATTTTCAGGTTTCCTCTAGCACATCTAGTTATCGAAATGTGACTGGTATTATTTTCAGCACAATTTATCGTAAACGTACAACTTTATTCATAAAAAGAAATGTACACCGACCTAAAAACGTTGCGAGTACGATTTTCTTTCGTAAACCTTGTCCGGATCGTTGCGATACAGCATCCAGCAGTAGTCTGCCAGCATACTTTCGTTCCAGAAACTTTGGTAGCGATTTTCCATTGACTAGATGTCTTGATGGAAGCGTTCCCCCTGTTCGTCACTCACCGCGCCAAGGTTTTCGGGAAAGAAATCTAGATGCGAATGTAAAAAATGTATTTTCAAGGACATGCGACAGCCCTTTTTCTCAATATGCATCAAGCAGTTTCTGAACTCCATCTTTGACTGCGGGAGACTTGTGGTTACCCAAGAAGTTTCCACAAATCCATTTGAAAGCCTGCCATGTTTTTAGTTCTAAGGCATTGAGGCTTTCTTCAAAGCCTTCATTCTGCAGAACCTCCCTGATTTGGGGCCCCACAAAGATTCTCTCCTTCAATTTCGCTGCACTGATGTTTGCAAATTTCTCAAGAAGGTATCGAAACCCTCTCGAATTCGCCTTACCCATCGCTTTCACAAAATTTTTCATTAAGCCGCACTTAATGTGGAGAGTGGTAGGAAAATCTTCTTTGGATCAACTAAAGGAACACACTGGACACTGCCCATTCCTGGCTCGTATGTGCTTCTTTGATGCCAGTCACGTCTGATGTAGTAATGATCCGCGGTAGCACGGCTGTCCCATAGACATAGGAAACAGCAGTATTTCGTGAACCCTCCTTGCATGCCCATTAACATACCAATGACTTTGAGATCATCACAGATATTCCATTGATGAGCGCTGTATTGGATTGCTTCGAGTAGTATATTCATGTTATCGTACGTCTCTTTTAGATGAACGGAGTGGGCGATCGGGATAGACGGCTTTAAGTTCCCGTTATGCAGGAGAACCGCTTTCAAGCTTCGCTGTGAGGAATCAATGAAGAGGCACCACTCGGATGGTGTGTGTGTACCTGTGATAAGTTCTCGAAAAGTGCATTGATATCATGGCAATAGCAGAGCAGACCGTCTACTGTAAAAAATGTCGCCAAATCATGGTTTCGTTTTCGATAGTGACAACTCGGACTTTCTTCTCAAGTAAATGTTTCTGCTTGAGTTTCGAGGAGAGAAGTTCTGATTTCTCTTTGGAGAGGGCTAGGTCTCTAATAAGGTCATTCAACTCGTTTTGGGTAAGCCTCTCTGGCTCCGATTGCTCTTCGTCAGGTGTGTAGTCAAGCTCGGCCGAAGGTCCCGCATCTCCACCAATCGCACCTTCGTCGGATTCCCTTTCGTCTTCTAAAGAATCGAGTCCATGCTGTGGAGGTACCGAAATCGTGTCATCGTGAGAGATCGGTATGATCGCGGAGTTTATATTCGGATAAACGATATTATGCTTGTTCTTCACGGAGAATCCAGTTATGTTAACATTGCAAAAGTAACAATCGCCATGATAGTCTCTCGGTTCCCTTCATATCATGGGTATAGCGAACGGCATCGACTTTTTCTTTTGGTTCAACCAGTCACGTAATCCATTCGAACAAGCGGTACAGATAACATGTGGCGCCCACGCCTTATCTTGGTCGCCTAGTGGACAGCCGAAGTATAACCAGTAAGTTTTCCGAAGATCCATCGTGATTGTACGCCGTTGTGATTTAGTCGCGAACGAGCCGCACACGTAACAGAAATCGTCGAGGTGATTTTTACATTTTCGAGGCATGATGATGGATGAGTGGGTTGATGTAAATCACCTAAAAAAATAAAATGTTTAAGTGGGCGACACAAAACAAAACACAACACACGACTAGACATGTGACTGTTACGCCAAATAATAAAAGGGCGTACATGTGCAACGTTTGCAAATTTGTGGTCAGTAACTGCTCTCACCTAAAATACTACACGACAACCTGCAGAAAGCCTAAGTTGAAACGACAAAATGCCATACATGAGGATACAGAAACGGTAAAGCAAAAACCTACACCTAAGCTGCAAAGACAAAATACTCCGCTACATGTATAAAGGACGCATATTATATATTGTATATATAGTATATATTATATTATATATAGTTATATGCATAGTATATATATATTATATATTGTATTATATATATATATATATATATATACACACACACATATATTATATTATATATAGTTATATGCATATTATATATATATATATTACATATAGTATTATATTTTATATATACAGGGTGTCCGAGAATTATCTGTACAAGTTTTGGCTGTTATTAAAAGTCAACCATGAAGTGTAGAAATTCCAGTGTTGTCCCATTTTACAGAGAATCTCATTAAGTTTTTTCTAATACCAAGTTTTGACAAGTTTTTTAGAAATTCCAGTTTGTCCGAAAATTATCTGTACAATTTCATCTTTTAATAAAATTCTTGATAACACATGTAAAATTCTTAAACAAGATTATTTAGAATCTGTATTTTCAAAAGTTTTTTTTATTAAAGTAACGTTGTTACAAACATTCGCTATGTGCACCATCAGTGATTCGCAAAACATCCAATCGATAATCCAAATGTTGCCATGTACGCTGCAGCATATCCACATCAATTCGCTCAATAGCAGCTGTGATTCTTGCTTTTAAATCATCAATGTCTGTCACCCGCGTACAAAAAAGAAAAACTTGTCAAAACCTGTTATCAGAAAAAACGTAATGAGTTTCTCTGTAAAATGGGACAACACTGGAATTTCTACACTTCATGGTTGACTTTTAATAACAGCCAAAAATTGTACAGATAATTCTCGGACACCCGATATATATATATATATATATATATATATATCAAAGCTATTGACTTCTCCTTAGGGAACCGGAGCTTACAGATGAAAAGAAGGATCAACACAACGGCAAACATTTTCATTTATTTGTACATCAGACGTTTCGACAAATCTTTTGTCATCATCAGTGAGTTAAGTCTTAAAACCTTAAACAAAATTGAAAAGTGAAAGTTACATCAATACAATATTAAGACCATTAAATTAAAACCTTAAAGCAAAATGAAAATTGCATCAATACAACATTAAAACATTTAAATTTCATCACTATAAAAACTAAAATTAAATTAAATTTCATCACTATAAAAACTAAAATTAAATTACCTCAATAGGTAAATACACAATGTTTACATCCACCTCCATACTTGGCAAAGTCTAAGAGACCACTAGGTGGTCAGGGGATTAGAAAGGGTATATCTGTGAAACACGGTTGGTTGTCAAAAGAGTCTTAATTTGTAGGATGAGCTATTATTATTAAGGGAGGGTTTGTTTCTATAGATGTATAAAGATTCTAAAATTCGGAGTTCTGTAAGGTTATTGGATCTAGTTAAAATTTCAAACTGAGTTTTGTGAAGGGGATGGTCGTTTTCATTACTGTGGTTTCTAATCCGCAATTAGAAACCACAGTAATGAAAACGACCTCCCCTTCACAAAACTCAGTTTGAAATTTTAACTAGATCCAATAACCTTACAGAACTCCGAATTTTAGAATCTTTATACATCTATAGAAACAAACCCTCCCTTAATAATAATAGCTCATCCTACAAATTAAGACTCTTTTGACAACCAACCGTGTTTCACAGATATACCCTTTCTAATCCCCTGACCACCTAGTGGTCTCTTAGACTTTGCCAAGTATGGAGGTGGATGTAAACATTGTGTATTTACCTATTGAGGCAATTTAATTTTAGTTTTTATAGTGATGAATTTAATTTAATTTTAGTTTTTATAGTGATGAAATTTAAATGTTTTAATGTTGTATTGATGCAATTTTCATTTGCTTTAAGGTTTTAATTTTAATGGTCTTAATATTGTATTGATGTACTTTCACTTTTCAATTTTGTTTTAAGGTTTTAAGACTTAACTCACTGATGATGACAAAAGATTTGTCGAAACGTCTGATGTACAAATAAATGAAATGTTTGCCGTTGTGTTGATCCTTCTTTTCATATATATATATATATATATATATATATATATTATTATATTTATATATATATTATAATTGGTCTCATCTCGAAAACTAGACGTGCTAGAGGAAAACCGAAAACAGAGTTGGAATCAACGTTACAACAGCTATCTAGCCCACCCATAATTATATCTGATGAAAAATACTCGTTGGTCAGTGTTATTTTAAATACCTAAATTCAATCAATTTAAAACGCCTTTTTTATAAATGAGAATAAATTTAACGTTTCTAAACGGGAAGTGTATGATTTGTTTCAAAGTTTAGGAATCATCTTTGTAGCCCGTACTACGAGTGTCGGCAACAATAATACCTACACTGGCGCTCATAAGTATTCGCACAGGGAAATATTTCAGTTATATTCGTCCTTATCTTTTGTACCATGCATACGATAGGTATGAAAGGTTTACCGTTCATTTGGAAAAATGTAACAAATAAAAAAAATTAGTTCAATTCCAACATTTAATGCAAAACATCAAAGAATTTGAGGAAAATAAAAAAGTAAAAATGCCAAAGTTTTCGTACATCTATCTATAAATAAAAACCTTTGCGCGGTTTTGAGCGGAGTTGAAAGGAGTAACAGATATCTCTTTCGCCTGTTATAATTGTCTGACTCGAGTAAAGTGGGTGGAGCTAATGTCTCTCGCTCAGTTGCCCGTTAGGGTCGGATTTATCAAGATGAGCTGCGTTAAGGATCACGAAGTGATCACAAGCCCTACCTGTAGGCAGAGATGGGCAGTACCGCGGTACATGTAACGGCTTAAGTAACGGGCGTTACTTTTGTAACGAGTATCGGTATCGCCTTAGCAAGATTTCTAATGTAACGATGTAACGGTAACGCCCGTAATAATTTTAGCAAAAGTAACGAGAATTTCCGTTACTCGTTACTCGTTACATACTGTTTTTTATGTGTGAAAAGTACAAATACATCTTTCGGCGGCGTATCATACAGTTCATACTTGTTAGAACTTGTTCAGTCCTTGTCACGTTGCATCCGTCTTGTTGCCGGTAGAGCTCAGTTATAGTGTAGCACTCGTGCGGTGTGCATCTCCTTTGTTTAAAGTTGTTAAACATGGAATACCTTTCGTCAGCTTCTTCTTCGAAGGATGACGACACATCTGATTTCCTCGAAGATGTTTCGGCACATAGTTGGGTAAAATCACAGCTTATTACATCTTCCTCAAGTACAATACTCCACTTCCTTCCTCGGCTCCTGTTGAGCGTCTCTTCAGCTATGCAGGACATATTCATGCCTCTAAGAGAGGAAATCTTTCCGACAACACGTTCGAAAAATTAGTAATGCTAAAAGGAAACCCTAGGCTCCTAGCTACATTTAAAATTTAATTCTATACCTCTCAGCTAGAATATATTTTTGGAAATGTTTTTTATTATTTACATCAGCTGCTATTGAAATGTTTCTGTTTACTTCTCTGTTTAATTTTCTGTTATTCAAATAATATTTTTTGTCAAAAATGTCCTGTTATCATTGTCTGTCAGAAATAAACCTCCATTTATCTAAAAACAGTTGCGTTTGTTTTTACATACTTTTTACACTTGCTTTAATATTCTAATTACGATATACAATTATGATATATGAATTTACTAATGTAACGAGTAACGAAAGTAACGACGTTACTGTAACGAGTATCGGTATCGTCTTAAGATATTTTCAAAGTAACGATGTATCGGTATCGCCGGGGTCATTTTAAGAGAGTAACGAGTAACGGTAACGCTCGCCAATTTTGAGTAACGGTGCCCATCTCTGCCTGTAGGGTAGGGAGCCGAAGGCGCGGCTTGTTTACTTACAAAATTATTTAATACTTTGTATGTCCATCTTTTGCTTGAATGTCTTCAGTGATTCGTTTTGGGCATTTTTTCTACAAGGTTTCGACATCTCTGAGTAGAAATTTTAGCACATTCTTCTAACAAAATTGTTGCAATTCATTCAGATTCAAAGGGTTTCACTTGCGGACACCTTTTTTTCGAATTAAACCATAAATTTTCGATTAAATTGAGATCTGGGTTCTGACTGGGTCATTCGAGAAGCTTGAAATTCTTTTGTGGAAGCCATTTGCTTTTGCTTTTATGTCTTGGATCATTATCTTGTTGCAGTACCCAATTGTGTCCCATTCGCAACTCCTGAACTGAAGGCAGTACATTTTCTTCTCAGATTTCCTGATATTTCTTTGAATTCAAGAATTCATTGATGAGAACAAGCATTCCTGGACCAGAAGCACTAAATCATCCCCAAAAAAGCAAACTACCATCGCCATGTTTAACCGTAGGAAAGTGTTTTCCTCGAATGCAGCATTTGATTTTCTCATTCCGTACATACATTCATTGTTCCAGAATAATTGAATTTGGTCTCGTCTGTCCAGAGAACTTTCTTCCAGAATGCAAATCCATCATTTTGATGATCCTTAGCGTATTTTAAATGAGCTTCTTTGTGCGCTTTTCGTTGCAGAGGTTTACTTCGTGCAACTCTTTCATGCAGACCATTCTTTGTCATTGTACGACACATAGTAGTGGGCCAGCTATCTTAGACAGTCTTAATGTTTGGCAAATATCACATGAAGTCACTCGTGGATTCGCAGCAGCTATTCTTTCAGTCTGTTTAGTTGTACGTTCTGAAATCTTGCAAGGTCGTCCACGCCTTGTTCTAAAGCCTTTCATAAAAACTATTGAAATCGTGTATTAATTACGCAAAAAAACTTCACTTTTCTACGTGAAGGTCAAAATATGATAATAAAAACCCACTCTAATAGAGAGAGTTTATTTCCACAACAGTTTCGATGCCCACTGGCATCCTCTTCGGGTGGATACAGAAAAACGTTTTTCTGTATCCACCCGAAGAGGATGCCAGTGGGCATCGAAACTGTTGTGGAAATAAACTCTCTCTATTAGAGTGGGTTTTTATTATCGGGTCAAGAAGAGTTGGCAGCAAAAGCTCAGTCGAGAAGTTGTACTGAAAGTGTTTTAGCTCCCGTGTTATCTTTATTTCAATTTCTCTATTCGAGCCCATGGGAAATAGGGCATAGCCTATATTTAAAATTAACTAATTTAGTAAAGTCATTATTTTCCCCCAAGGCCGCTAACGAAAGTGAATTCATTCCAAGCCCCAGGTTTTTATTTAAAGTATGTCACGCGTGAGGCTGTATCGTTTCTGTGATCCTATTTTATTTTCGGTCAAGACTTAACCTTGTTTATAGAATTGTATAACGTAAGTATAAAGTTAATTTATTTTGTGAACAAAAGATTAAAAGTATAAAAATTTCAGTGTTTCATAATGAAAGTAAGTTTGCATTAATGGTTGAAAGTTAAATTCTGAAATTAATACAACCATAAACAACATTACTTTACTAAGTTGTGGTCTAGTGGAAAAACTAAATAATCCGAATAAAAGCACCAATGGTTACGCTACCACCCATAGTGTTCCGTATGTGAATCTTGTCTCATCACACACGAACCCACGAACAGGTCAATGGACGAGTTACTCTAATATCCAACCCCGAACCCGACATAAATTATGGTGTCCCTCTCTCTCTTCTTCTTTCCAAGGAATACAAATTCAGTTTACTTAGTCTTTCCCAGTAGTTGAGTTCTTTTCAGCCATCAGTCTCGGCTGTGAAATTTCTCTGAATTTCTTCTAGTTTATTAATTTCTTTCTTTTCATATGGAGACGTCAAGATTGAGCAGTATTGAAGTTTTGGTATGATCAGTGTTTTCAGCAGCGATATCATTGCTTTCTTATCCCTTCTTTTAAAGATTCTTAGTACCTGTCCCGCGACTCGTTTTGCTTTGTCTATCGCTATCTGATTTTGTGGCTCGAATTTCGCATCATCGGTCATTATAACCCCAAATCTATTGCTTTCTTGCTTCTCTGAATTTCCTGTCTATCTGGAGTATAATATGCTCTCTGTTTAAATTCCTCAATTAGGGTGGAGCGAAAAGTAGTGTCTAAAAAAAACTTCCGAGTATCATTTTCTCCAGGGGTAGAAAAGTTGCGTACTGATGGGTAAATTTCTGTTTAAATATTTTTGCCGAAGCCTTTTAACTTCTGGTTCCGCAAGAGCTTTAAAAATGTGCACATTTTGATATAAAATCGGATATTTGTAATATATGTTTTTTTAAAGCACTGTTAAATATTTAAGTGCAACTCCGCTATATTCACCCAGAACCCACAACGAGGAGGTGACTGCACATCGGGTTCCACCCAATTTACCCCCAACCTCCCTACCTTGGTGAATTGTCAGAGAATTTATTCAGACTCGTAATCTGATTTGATGTTGAAATGAGGCATTATTTTTCTTGATCTTAAACGAGAGCGGATGAACCCATCTCTGTTCCTGGATCTGCAAACTACTACAGAAGCTTCAGTAACAAGGGTACGCCACGTTCAACAGCTTCAGTATGACAAGGTAGTTTATCAAACTCCGATTTTGGCGCGGCGCCTTCTTTATTTACAAACTGTATCAGCTCATCAGTGGGGACATGCTGGATTAGAGGAGGTTCCAGCCTTCCATCTCTTTGCCAGTCATCGATTAATTCATAGTATTCAGATGCACAAAAATTCAGTTTGGGAATCATGAAATGTCTAATATTTGTATGTCTGCTTTTTTCAGCTCTTGCAGCCATTATCCGTCGAAGCGCCAACTTTCTCATATGATCTCGATTATCAGCAAGCATGGCAATCAGTATATTTTCAGGGTGACCATAATAAGCATTCTTCTTAATTACAGGGTCAACAACTGCTTTCAAGTCTTTTGATAGGTATCTGGAACTCTGAATTACACAAGCCCTGCGATGGTTTTGTTGTCCAAAATATTTTCACACTTATATAGTAATTTTTGCACACTGATTCCGAAAATAATATTCATTTTTCGCCATCACTTAAAGAGTTTTCACAAAATGTGATATTTCATATTACATATGTAAGTAATTTTCATTAAAATTAACTCAATTAAATTTTGATTAAAAACTACTGCCTGTAAATGCTTCCAGATCAGAAGTGACGTCATAGCGTCTTCTAGAACATTCGAGTACAGGGCCGCCGCTTCCATTAGGCGAGGTTAGTAAATGCTAAGGGCGCCAAAGATCTGGGGGGCGCCAGCGCCTCCCGCCCTGTGCACGTCTGATAGTATTATGTAAGAACAACATGAAAAAAATAATGAAGGAATGAGAAGCATAGACAAATGATGAAAGGTTGTACGACGTATGTACACCAGTTTAGCTTGACTGATATTTACATAATTAACTTATTCATCTTATTGGGTCATTATAGAACTTTCACTATCACGACCTTTAACCCTTTAGGGACGGGAGTCGTAAATAAGCGATTTAAAAATGTTGCGCGCACAGACGGGAGTCGTCAATAAGCGACTCGGCTTATTTACGGCTTAATATGAGTTCCGGGAGTCGTCAATAAGCGAATAACTGTTTTTATGTGACATATGCCCTTCTTGCTTGGAAAAAACAGTAGATATGTCCTTTTTGCACGCATATTTTAGCACTTTTGAGCGTTCTGATTTGTTACTACATATGCCTCGCTTTACTCGCTGTTTTGATTGGTCATGACACTTTCTTGAACTGTGAAATGATTTTATAATTTTATAATAAATGTATGTATTAGCAAATTAAAATAGATCAGTGTAAGGCAAATAGTTTCTTCAATATGGTACCTTGATTACTTTGTGGGCAAACCCAATCGTGAAGTGGGAGGCGTGGGGGCACCAGCTGCAGTCCTGCTAAGGGCGCCAAATAGGCTGGCGCCGGACCTGTTCGAGTATATAAGTGATTGACAAACCACGAGATGAGTCACTCTCTTTAGTGCGTGCGAGGTTATAGTTCTTTATTATTCAAAGGTGCGCGGTGACTATATGTTTCTTTTGAAATTTGTTTATTTGTCGCTATGGCAACCAGAGGGTGTGTAAATAGCCCAAACATTTTCTGTTATATTTGTGGAAAATTTACTGTGAAAAAACAAAGGCGAAATATTACAGACTTCGTCAAGAAAGTATACTATGCGTACTTCGGAATGAAACTTGGGGATCAGGACAAATCATGGGCTCCACATAAAGTTTTCAGTGTTTATGTTGAACAACTTAGACTGTGGAGTAAAGGTAAAAAGGATTCTTTACCTTTTGGGATTCCAATGGCCTGGCGTGAGCCTAGAAATCACAGCAATGACTGCTGTTTTTGTTCATGTAACATGCAAGGCTACAATACTAAAAATAAAAAGGAAATTTCTTAGCCAAACTTTCAGTCTGCTATAAGACCTATTGCTTATGGACCTGGTATACCTATACCTACTAAATCAAATACTCTTGATATAACTTTACCTGATTCGGTGCCTGATGACGATGGAAATGATGATATTTATTGTTTTCAAACCGAAACATCTGGTGAACCCCAATTGTTTACACAAAGTGAACTTAATGATTTGGTAAGAGATTTGTCTCTCCCGAAGGATTCTTCAGAGAATTTTGGATCCAGACTTCGTGCAGAGAACTTGCTTTCTCCAGGGACGTCATTTTACTGGTACAGAAATCGAGAAAAAGAATTCATCCAATATTTTTCTCAAGAAAATTCGCTGGTATGTTGCAACAATGTTTCGGAACTAATACTTAAGCTAGGCGCTGCAGGCTATGACCCAAATGAGTGGAAACTTTTCATTGATTCCTCCAAAAGAAGTCTAAAAGGCGTCCTCCTTCACAAAGGTAACTTGTATGCATCCGTTCCTGTGGCTCATTCGGTTCACTTGAAGGAAACGTACGAAAATCTTCTGCTTCTTCTAGCTAAGGTTAAATACAAAGAACACGGTTGGCTACTTTGTGGAGACTAAAAAGTGATTTGCATGTTGTTAGGTCAACAACCAGGTTATACGAGGTTTCCATATTTTTTGTGTGAATGGGATAGTCGAGCAAGACCTCAGCACTGGATAAAAAAGGAATGGCCACGCAGCGTCAACCTGTCACTGGTTCTAAAAACATTCAACGTGAAAGTTTGGTTGACACGAAGAAAATCCTTTTACCTCCGCTTCACATAAAATTGGGCTTGATGAAGCAATTTGTTAAGGCCTTGGACGAAGATGGAGATTGTTTTAAGTATCTGTGTGGTAAATTCCCAACTCTTTCGGAAGCAAAATTGGAAGAAGGAATTTTCGTTGGTCCACAGATCAGAAAACTGACTTTGGATGAACACTTTGAAAGAACAAAGCGTGGATTGCTTTTAAAGATGTTATCAGCAAATTTTTGGGGAACAACAAGAACCCAAATTACCAAAACATTGTGAACAACATGCTAAATAAGTTCAAAGAGTTGGGTTGTAATATGAGTTTAAAGTTACATTTCTTACATTCACACTTCGATTACTTCCCTGAGAATCTCGGAGCACTCCGCGAAGAACAAGGAGAACGATTTCACCAAGACATCAAAGAAATGGAGAAGAGATATCAGGGAAGGTGGGATATCATCATGATGACTGATTACTGCTGGATGTTGAAACGGGATACTCCAGAATTATTACATAAAAGAAAAGGAACAGCGCGTACATTCGAGACTAAAAGGCATAGATTTCATAAGAAAACTCAGGACAAATAAATATGAATATGTAATTGACGTTAATAGTCTTCTTTCTTTTTAAAGTTGTTTGCATTTGTAATTAGTATAACAAAGCGAAATACTGTAGGTACCTAATGTGAATTGAAATAAATAATATTTATTTATGTTGTTTTTTTCCTTCCAGTTTGGAGAAAATCCTTACGTGATAAATGGACACCTTATTCGAAATCAGCGTAGTTGAATTATATAAAATCAGTTATTAGTAAGAAAACAACTCTTACAAAGTTCTCATTCGTAGGCCTGTGTTATCTGCCACAAATTTCTTGCACCATCTGAAGATGAAGAATTAACTTTTATATTAAACCAATTTGGAACATATACCTTGCAAACAAATTCGGCCAGAGTTAGAAGGGGCTTTAAAGGATTTTTGGTTACCATGTACAAACGCAGGATTCTGTTTGCAGTTGTCAGCCATCGTGAATGGCTTACAGTGCCAGGTTGGCGTCTTTCAAGATCTTCCAAATAGTTGCCAGATGATACAGCCTTACAAATATCCCACAAATATTTCTGGTCAGTGCTTAACTCTGTATTTTCTAAGCACTTTGGTAAATCAACAGGAATTGGGTCAAATCTAACAATTTTGTGTTGTTCACATGTGGCTATTGCTTGGCCAAGTTCATCCATGAATGCACTTGGTCCACGTGTATGGCCATCGAGATGGTGAAAAAGATGTTGCAGAGGAAGTTCGTTCATGTGCAACATACATATCATCTATTGCAAAGGTCTTCTGAAATGGTGTTCTAACAGTCTAATCACATCTGCTTTAGTTCCAGTATTTGTTACTGTGCCATCACAACCAACAGCATTAAGTGTATCTGTATTAACATTAGTTTCTTCAAGAAATGAGATAATGGAATTAAATATATCTTTGCTCCTGCCTGACAGTGGAGTGGTGTGACTTAATAAAATTGACTGTGGTTCTTGAATAAGAGTAATCTGCTCTTCAGTGTTACTTCTCAGATAAAATTTCCCACCTTGTTTAACCTTCGCTCGTGTCTTATCCCTTCGACCATCGAAGTACAATCCCTTGCACGGTGTTTCTGTTGGAAAATCTTCCATTTCTGCGTTTTGCTTTTTTCGCTTTCTTCTGAGCTTGTGCCTATCTACAACGTGGGACAAGTTTTCTTTGTGAATTATGCTAAGGTGTTGCATCACAGCATTAGTAATAGCTGCTGCAGATCGATCCGAAACACCATATCTATCACATGTTCTTGCCAAAACAGGCATACTAATTCTCATCTGATGTGTCATGGGTGAAAGATTAATTGCTTTACTTAACAGTGTGATCTCAGTATCAGAATTGTCAGAGTTTTCATTTGTCTCTGTTTCATATGATGAAAAGTTCAGAGATGCTGTGGTCTGACTTGTGCTTGCTTCATCTTCAGTTCTCTTCCGACTGGTTAATTTGTGTTCAGTGCGCTTTTGTAATTTTTTTGTCAGTGGTAAATCAACTCCTCCGATGCCCATTTGTCGTTGAGTTCTCAGGTCAGTCAAACATTTTCTTTCAGGAATAGGAACTCGACGAGCTGCCTTACAATTGCAAGCTGAGATTAAAATACATTGGCAAGCAGCTACATCAAACAACTTAGCTGTTCCATTGAGAAAATTTTGTCAGTTACTGTCAAAAGTAGGCGTTCCAGTTCTTTTAATTGACTTCATCAAATTCTGGTACTGGTCATGATACTTTCGTATTTTCCTTATGAAGCTGGTATGGGAGATGATTGGAATTTAAGCTTTATCCCATATGTTCGCAATATCAGAAGCAACCTTCTCAGCTATCTCTGTCACTTTTGGTTCAGCATTTGATGGTGATTTAATTTCTAATCTTACATAATGGTAATGCGAAATAACATCTGAAGTTGTTGGCAAAACATTAATTTTAAAGGGCCGAGCATCAGATTCTGATGCCTGTAAGAATGCCGACAGCTGTTTTTTTCTGGCTTGCCTTATACAATTCATACATAACACTGGTCTACAGCCAAAGTGCTTCGGAAATAAAAGTAGTCAATCTTTACTAATTCTGGGTCACTGAATACGAAAATGATGCCTAAAATTGCCAATTGGCTCTATTTATAAAGATATCAGGCGACCCTGCACCCTACTAACTGGACTGCATCTGTCGCGTAATATGTAGACGCCTGTGACACATCGACGCATTGACTCTACTGCGCATGCGCGTAGTTATATTTTTTTATTTTAATAAATTAATGTAAATATATACATATATATACAAAATGTAATTTTAAATTTATCTATTACATTATGTATTTGTAAATTATTTATTAAAAAATAGATTGGATCATTTTAACATTGCTTCCCATAATGTTTTTGATATCAATATAAATTGAATACCAACCTAACCTAACCTTCCCTAATTTAAAATTATTAAAATGCAATGTAATTACATTAATTTATTAAAATAAAAAAAATATAACTACGCGCATGCGCAGTAGAGTCAAGGCGTCGATGTGTCACAGGCGTCTACATATTACGCCACAGCATCAGTTCATTCGCGGAAGTCATACGTTGCACCCTTGTCAAACTCTTTTTAGTGTTTGCTTTTGAAACTGAATTTTTTTCAGCCTAATTTGAACAAAGATGCCTCGTAATTGCGTGAACAGTGTAGATAGCTTCTGTTATGTTTGTGGAGAATTGACTTTTGCATCACAAAAGCGTGCTATAACCGCCGTGATTAGGAAAGCCTATCACCTTTATTTTGGCTGTAAGATTGGAGATCAGGCCCCACACATATGCTGCAATACTTGTGCAACAAACCTTCGCCAGTGGTTGAATCGGAAAAGGAAATCTATGCCTTTTGCAGAGCCAATGGTGTGGAGGGAACCAACAGATCATGTCAGCAATTGTTACTTCTGCATGGTGCCTCCAGTCAAGAAAGATATTTGCAAGAAGAAAAAGTGGATTTTGTAATATCCGAATATACCCTCTGCTATACGCCCGGTACCTCACGGCGAAGGACTACCCGTTCCTGAGCCCCACACTCGTTCTCCCTGGAGTCAGAGGACGAGGAGAATGAAGGAACCTGCGAAATTTGCGAGCCTTCAACTTCACAAGACCCTGAATTTGTTTATAACTTGACATCTTCTAAATCGCACATGATAACTCAGAATGAATTAAACGACCTTATCAGAGATTTAGAACTGTCAAAGAGTAAGGCAGAGCTGTTGGGCTCCAGATTGCAGCAGTGGAATCTCCTCGCTGAAAATGTTAGTGTGTGTAAGTTTCGTGACCGTCAAAAAGATTTTGTCCCATTCTTCATCATGGAAGGTGACCTTGTAGCTTGCAACGACATCGATGGTCTGATGGCAGCTCTCAACATTATTCACAATCCTGATGAGTGGAGACTGTTCATTGATTCATCGAAGTTGAGTCTAAAAGCTGTTTTGTTGCATGTTGGCAACGTATTGCTATCAATTCCAGTTGATCATGCCGTCCACATGAAGGAAACATATGACAACATGAAGCAACGTTTGAACTGCATAAACTATGACAAACATCAGTGGCAGGTTTGTGGTGACTTGAAAGTTGTTGCTATCGTGCTTGGACTGCAGCCGGGCTACACTAAGTATTGCTGTTTTCTGTGTGAATGGGATAGTCGGGCTAGGACTTCTCATTACATCAAGAAGAATTGGCCACTCCGACACTCATTGGAACCTGAAACAAAAAATGTTCAGTATCCTCCACTTGTAGAATCGAGCAAGATTTTGTTACCACCCTTACACATCAAACTGGGCGTCATGAAAAATTTTGTTAAGGCTATGGATAAAATGGGGGCAGCTTTTAAGTACCTCGGTGGTAAATTCCCAAAGCTCAGTGAAGCAAAAATCAAGGAGGGTGTATTTGTTGGTCCACAGATCCGCGAGCTTCTTAGAGATGAGGAGTTCGACCGTATCCTAGATGGTGAGGAGAAGACAGCGTGGAGTGCTTTCCGGTTAGTAGCAACCAATTTTCTCGGAAATACCAAAGCTGACAATTACAGGGAGCTGGTGGAAAACCTGCTGTTGTCCTATCAAAAATTGGGCTGCAATATGTCTTTAAAGATACATTTCCTCCATTCGCACCTGGAATTTTTTCCGGCCAACTGCGGAGCAGTCTGTGATGAACATGGTGAACGTTTCCACCAGGATATCTCAGCGATGGAGAAACGCTACCAGGGGAAATGGAGTCCATCAATGTTAGCAGACTACTGCTGGACAATAACAAGAGATGCTCCAGAAGTTGAATACAAGAGACAAGCAAAGAAGCGACGGGTTGAATCAATATAAGTGACTGCATTATACAGATATGTTACTAATATATGGTATACATATACGCAAAATGTGTAACTTAAATTTTCTTGGAAACTGTAGCCAATCGACTGTTTTTATGGTCATATTCGTTTTCAGCACCCCAAAATCCATAAGAGGAAACACATTTTATCTCCGAAGCACAAACTTTTTCAAAATTTGTAGACCAGTGTAATCAGTGCTGCAAAAAGTATGATATTAGTTAGATGATAATATTAATATGATAATATAAATATTATGATGTATTTTAATAATATCAAATAAAATAATTATCAAATTTTATTGTATATATAACGACACTACCTCTTTTCTCAACGTCCACTGTGCAACTAAGTTCTATGTACAACATCAGCAGCTTTTAACTGGGAATTGCTAACTGATACAACACTTTAGTATCAAAATTCGACAAATTTCATATATAAGGTTTTTTTCTAGCAAAATAGCCGAAACCCATTAAATTTTACGATTTGCTTTGTAAGACGTGATCAGTGTCTGGACATTAATTCTTTTGCATAAACAACAAAATATACTTGCTCCTTGCAGAACCAGTAAATAAATACCAAACTGAACAATATTTGGCAGTTATTATAGACGTCAATACACAATTTTTGTACCCATGGAGAAATAGATGCAAAAGAAAAAAAAATTCGCTCCACATTTCATGTCTTCTGACCACTTGTATATTCTGTTCGTGTCCCTCTGTAGGGCCCCCACTCTTTTGCATCACTGATTTTTCTGCTGATCTTTTTATCGTTTGCAAAGGATATTACAATACTGTTGCTGTTTACTCCACTGTCTATGTCTGTTAGCATGATAATGAACAGGAGTGGAGCCAGTACTATACCTTGTGGTACTGAGCTGCGTACTTCCGATTCTGATGAGTTTTACGACCTGCTGTCGTTCTCTGAGGAAGTTGTAGATCTATTTTCCCACTTTGTTCATTATTCCCATGTTTCATTTTATGTGCATTTTTACCATTATCACGTTTGTCGAGCGCTTTAGCAAAATCTGTGTATATGACATCGGAGTTTTCACTGATTTCAAGTGTGTCTAGGATATTGTTACAGTGCTCTATTAGTTGTGATAGGCATGATCTTCCTGATTAGAATCCGTGCTGGTTCTCGTTAGTAGTATGGGCGCAAAAAGTTAGTGCAATTGCAATTGCATAATATTACGTAATTTTGCAAGAATGTCAACCCCCCTACTCCCTTGGTGACAAACCCCCAATGTTGCTAAGCCCCGCCCCCTTTGTTACCAAGGCACCCCCCCTTTGTTGCCAGCCTCAAAATGGGACTGCAAGGGGTATGCAACCTGGAGTTATCCCCCAAGATGATCCCCCAAAGGGGAGCGCCAACCTTTGTTGCCAACCCCAAAATGGGATTGCAAGGGGTATGCAACTTGGAGTTATCCTCCAAGCTGAACCCACAAAAGGGCATACCTAACCTAAGGGGCCTCTTTGGGGGAGAAGGGGACGCCTCACCACCCAAAGGGGCAGAAAGAGATAGAAGTAGAGGCAGAGACCCTGAGGTGGGAACCCCCAGAGTTGGGTGTTCGCTCGGCTGGAAGCCAAGCTCATATGAGTTCTTCAGGCACCCGCCGCCATCTTAAGGATCCCAAACAGCTAGTTGGCTGAGTTGCCAGTTTTCACCATGTGTTTAGTTATTCCTTCAGCCAGTTGCCAGATTCGTTATTTATTAAATTAATTCATATATTATTCAGCCATTTGGCTGCTAAGTTGCCAGATCCGCTATTTAATAATTTAATTCATATATTAATCAGCCAGCAGGCGCCACATCCAGTTGGCTGCTGAGTTGCCAGGTAGCAATAATTATTTATTTATTCCTTACATTATTCAGCCAATCGGCTGCTGAGTTGCCAGATAGCAATAATTATTAAATTAATTCATATATTAATCATTCTAGAAGACTGAGTTGCCAGATTCGTTATTTATTAAATTAATTCATATATTAATCAGCCAAGAAGGCTGAGTTGCCAGATTCGTTATTTATTAAATTAATTCATATATTAATCAGCCTAGAAGGCTGAGTTACTAGATAGCAATATTTATTTAATTATTCCTTATATTCAACCAGTTGGCTGCCGACTTGCCAGTTAGCATTTTAATTGTTCGGGTGTTCCTTATTAGGGATAGTTGCTAAATATCACCATTTATTTGAATTCATTACCAAAGCAGATGAATTTCTCCTTAAAGAGAACTAATTATTTTAAAAGAAATTCTGTTTATTAAATAAATAATTAGAATTTAAACACACTCTCTTTACACAACTAAAATAAATCATTTTATTAGTTAATTCCTATTTTTATTTTTATTATTAATATCACAGTTTTCGTTAAATCACGAATAACAGTGGGAAAAACGAAAGGAAAAGAAACCTTACGAAGAAAGACGGAATGAACGACAATTTCAGGTTAAAAATGCACGGTCATCTCCCCCCCCTCAATCCATCCAAACTTCTCACCCCATCCGCGCTTGTATATATATATATATATATATATATATATATATATATATATATATATATAATAATGATAATAAATACAGGATCTTTGCAATTTCTCTATTTCTGCATATATATATATATATATATATATATATATATATATATATATATATATATATATATATATATATTACTATGTTAATTTTATGTGAATATTTTAAACACCAAAATAGAATGGAAAATATACAATCATACAAAGCACAGTATTAACAAATTAGTAACTTTTTAAACTTTTTACAAATGATTCTTTAAGTTACACACTAATATTAAAAAGGAAACTTAGAAACCCGATTTCTATTACTTAATTCCTATTTTTATTATTATTAATATCACAATTTTCGCTAAATGTGAGACCGTATATTGTGCCCGTCTAGATATGAGCCAACTTTTAAATCCTTTTTCTTAAATATTTCCAAAAGAATACTGGATTACTGAATAAAAATGCCAGTACCAGTTGTCAAAATGTTTTTTTGTTAATTTTGCAAATTAATATCAAATATATATATATATATATATATGTGTGTGTGTGTGTGTGTGTATATATCACACCTTCTTGCGTAATATACAAGCTCATAATAATAAACTATTTCTTGGGGTAATTTGAGTGTTAAAAATTACTAAATACAGAAAGTCAGTGAAAGATTTTTTCATTTAGATAAATGAAAAAAAACATCCATGCATCACGATATTCTGCAGGGAAAACCTTTATGGTAGAAGCAAGAACGAGTATATTTGTCCCACGCAATACTATTTTGCATAGGAATCGCATAAAGTCCGAGTCATTACACGATCTTATGAGATCGACGCAAGATATTAATAATATATATATAGGAATTCGTATATTGAAAGAAGCTTCTCCCCCCCAAAGAATCAAAACTCAAAAAGCGTGAAACAAATTAAAAAAAAAAGGAATGGAAAGTATGTAATTAGCTCGTAAGTTACTATTTTTGAGGCTCTAAAACGTTGTAATCTGCTCTATACACACTTCCATGTATAAACTTGCCCTTAACTTACTCCACAATCAAGTATATACCAGTTTCGAGACCTGTTTAAAAACGAAGCCAATCTTCATAAAAGGTATTTCATAACATGTAATACTATCATTACCTCAAAATATGACAGCTTCTTGACGTGGTCTATAGGGATTTTGCCACGTCACCCATATATGACTGACAAGGCAGTCAAAGGGTTAAAAGAAAGTCTAATTATATATTTAGAGTCTTTTTGGTTTATTTAATATTAAATTATTCTGAACGCAGGGGATACTTAAATTTTCTTTTGAAACCTCCAAATTCTTTAAGAAATATACTGTATGTAAAACAAATGGAAACATTACCCCTCATTAAGTTATTATTATTAACAACCTGTATCCAAATATATTCTGATAACTACTGATTACATACATTTAAGTAGAAATAAAATGATTACGAGCCAATTAATTATTTTAAACAGACTCCTCAAAGTTAATGTAATTCGATTTTATGTTTTAGTTAGTTTACCCAATAAACGACGTTTTCTATGGATATTTATAAAAGAAAATGGAATTTTTGGCACAACCCGCATAATTGTGCCTTCTACAATCCGTTTATTATGATTTTAAATATGTTATTAACGTTATATGATGTGCCCGTTTTTCTGCTAAATTATTATGCTTTTGCGAATTCACTGTTTTTGGAAATATCATTCTATCTATTACGCGTTTCACGTAGTTTCTAAATTTAAGATGCCTGATATATATATATAGTGGCGTTCAAAAGTTCTTTTTGTGCTTGTTTCATTTTTTCTTCCGTTTAACTTTTTATTAGTAAAGTATTTTAACAATTTTACGTTTGAATGTCTTTAGTGAAGTTTTATTTTTATCACTCGTATATTTTTGTCATTTATATATTTTTTACTCTCGATTTGATTTTGACTTATGCCTGTTTCTGCTTTGTAATTTTAATTTTTATTCTTGAACAGCTTTAATTTTGTACTCTAGATTAGTTTTAGCTCTCGACATTTATATATTTTTTGTCATGTATTAATTTTAGCTTATATTTATTAGGCATTGAAAACGGGTAGAGTTGCCTGAAACGTAGGCTGCAGCCAAATATAATGACTTTTTTTGCTCTACGTCTTCGTTTTTATCCTAAATATATATATATATGATAATGTAGATGAATTTGAAGTACAATAAAGTTTAATACAGCTCTTAGTACCTCTGTCATTCAATTATTAATTTTATTTCCACGAAACACATTTCCATACCCAACCCCCCAGTCCCATATTTGCGTGAATCCTTTTCAGATAGAATCTGAATCCTAGTTCAGGGTTGTTTGGTTTTAGATTTTATAAATTTTAAAAAGACGTAGGAAAACGAGAAACACAAAGGAGAAAATGAAACCTAATTGAAACATTTACATATTCAAATATACATAATAATAATAATAAGCATATCGTTAACAATAGACATATATATCATTCAAGTACTATGGTATACAAAGGGCGTCATAGGTGCCAGACACCATGACCTACTAGCGAGCCTACCAAAATTCCACCAAAGGCATCTCACTTAGAGTCTAGCATCAGACTTTTTAAATCACAAAGCAAACTAATTTATCCAAACCCATAAATTAAATACATTGTAAGTCAATATATATACCAACAGAGTAGCTACTCTGTCTTAGTATTAACTGCTTGATCTCAGTTTTGGTAGGCTACCCAGATTTTTTGATCTGCATGCAATATTCAGTACTTGATTGCATCCTCAAAATAATTGTATTTGCTCTTATCTAGCTATTTGTTAATTGTAGTTAAACAGATGTGAACAAACCTCAAACAGTAGGCTGTGGCCCTGACAAGTTTGCTGAAGTTTGATTATGGATAGGCCTATATTTCTGAGGTTGATAAATTTAACTATTTATTTTAAAGCACCAACACCTGATGAGGGGGTACTTGAACCTGTCTCTTTTTTAAAAAAGTCAAGCATCAGGCTTTTTAATTCATAAAGCATTCTAATTTACTCAAATACTGTACATATAAATTAAAAAAATTTCCTGATGTAATGCTAGATAAAAATCTGCATTGGATTGCTCATGTAAATAAAAGCGCTGAAAAGACTTGAAGGAGCGTAGCTATAATGGCTAAACTTAGAAATGTGACCCTAAACAGGCTTCATTGGGATTTATCACGCTCTTTAATTCAATAAGAATGAATTTAAGTGTTGCAAATTTAATGAAATTCATATTCATTTATTGCTCTGCTTATACAATGTACAAAGAACATATAAACTGATGTAACAACTATATAAAGTTGGATCAGTAAAAGCTTTCCTATACATATAGGCCTACTGCGTGGAACTACCATTTGCAAGCAAGTTAGATGCCTCAGTGACAGAATGGGGTTATCTGACAATCCTTTTGAGATAGTGCAAAACTTCTGAAATAAATGTTAGTTTAAACATGCACAGTCAAGCTTCAGGAAAAAAGTTTGCCATGAAACAAAATTTCTAAAATTACTAATATGTTTCTTTGGATATTTTATTTGTTTTAATAAAATTTTAAAAATTAAAAACAAACCCAATCAATCTTTCAATTGTTTTGCGCGATGATTCCTCATTTCATGAAAGTAATATAAGTTACTCATTACTAAAATACTTGGGTTTGAATGATAAATATTACACCTTTTAGTTTAAAGAGAAAATATTTGTGAACAAAAAGGGTTAAGAACTACATGTTTAAGTTTAAACATTATTGTAGCCCCTCCTGGAAATCTCTTCAGAGATAAATTATGTGCTTCTTACATGGTAAATTGGTGCCAATTGTTACTCCAATGAATTTTTTTAACTTCTATTATGATAATAGATTTAATAATTCATTTAATCCAAATGTATATTTTGTTTGCTAATGAAAATAATGGAATTTGCCTTATGGATATTTCAAAAAGTTTGTCAGTAGTCAGCCAGGCCACAACTTTCACTGTATTACCATCTTTGCAAGAAAAAAAAAAGACTGATGTGCCATCTGCGACCATAATGAAGTTAAATACTGTATACTTGAAGGGCTTGGAGCAGGGTTGGTAAAAATTTTTTTTTTAAAAAACCAAAAACCATTGTTTTTTTTATAAAAACCAAAAACCATGTTTTTTTTGTTTTAATATACAGCTTGTAGGCTTATATATATATATATATATATATATATATATATATATATATATATATATATATATAATCAATAGTTTAACCATAAACTAAATAAAATAAACATTTAACTTGACTTTGTGCATATAGCTAAACAAATATTAAAAAATAAAAACCCTTTAATGTATAGTACAGTACTGAATAGAAAAATAAACAAAAGAAAAATATATTGTTCTTTGGCCTTTAAGTTTATAGATATAACCTCTAAATTTATTTCACATTAGCTATTTGTTAAAACATTTATACATAAATACAAGTTTAGAAGCTTTATCATCTAATTTATTTCTTAATTTGGTGGGTATCAGCCCAAAAGCAGAAAAATTCTTTCAACTGCAGCATGAGATGACAGTTATGAGCACGGATGCATTGTTCTGCACATCTTCAGACAGTTCCCTGATAGATCTCCATCATGCAAGTGGGGCTATGTTTAGATTAATGGAAATACATGCATGCACAAAATATAAATGCAAGGTTGCCTGTATTCTTTTATTTCTTCTTCATATACTTTTGTTTTTTTGTTTTTTTTAAAATGATTTAAACTATGGTTTAAACCAAATGGCTTAAACCAAACAACCCTGGCTTGGAGGATCATTATGTAATTACAATAAAAATAACAATATACAGGGTGGAACACTAGGTCTGGGTTCAATAGTACATATAGTCAACAATTAAAGCTATATTTCTTATTGATGTTAGGCTTTGTGACTACAGTGTAAATAATAGTAAACCCAAGACTGAGCCTTCAGTCCACAAAAGTGTTTGGCTGAACTGTTGCATGAAAAACAAATACTTTCCCTCCACTCTGAAAATCCAGGATATAGAATATATGAAAGGAAATGCCAGTAGCTGTAGCTGCGGCTTCTGGCAAATTACCAAAGCAGTTACAAAAAATTATCAAAGTACCAAATTTATTTTCTTGGATGACAATGGCTGTCTAAGGTATCATACTGTATAATTTTGAAGTTTTCATCATCTAGTTATAATGAGGTATTTAAATTGTTTCTACTGACAGGCACCTATAAAAGTCCTACAACAATTTATCATAAATTCAAGACCTAAAATTAATTACTTTAGATGTCACAAATACAATTTTAAGGTATGTACGAGGCTCCAATAAACATTAGCCCCCCCGCCCATGGCCTAAACCATTAGAGGTACAGTAAAACTAAACATACCTTACAAAAGAGAATTAAATCCTGCATTTAATGAGAAACAATTAAAACTTGGTGTTCCCGCCATTGGCTTCCAAGACAGCCTGAATTCGCTTTGGGTAGCTTGCCAAAAGTGACGTGAATAGATCTTGATCGTTACGCACATTTGCTAAAACAGTTTCAATGTGTTGCGTCATTGTATCCTTCGAAAATCGATTTGCTGCAGGTTCTTGAAACAAGAGACATTCAACCTTGTCCTTTATAACTGATCCAATGTGTTCACAGACGTTCAGGTCAGGAGAATTTCCTGGCCATTCTTCATTTCCAAAGAAATCGATCTCATGGTTCCGCAACAACTGTTGAGTGGCTAATGCCTTAAAGCAGGGGCCTTATCGTACAGAAGTGTGACCTGATCGACATCCATAACATTGTTTGGGTTTCTTAGAAAAGGAATGACATGCTGGGATAGAATAATATCACGAAAATACTGTCCATCCCAACTCTGACCATTTGGCTTCAGCACCCACATGAGCTTCTTTACAGTGAACAAAACAAACACACCAACACAGTCTGGACTTTTTAATAATTCGCAATAATGTTCATTGTCATCGATTTCATCTGGTGTTGTGGCCCACACTCGATTATTTTGGTAGTTAGGCCGACGTGTTACGTAAACAAAAAATTCATCGGAGACAGCTAAATGCATGAAATCATCCACATCCCAATCTTCAAGATAATGGGCAAACCACATTCTGTCATCGATGTTAAGTTGAGTTTTTCTTGGCTTTGGAAGTTCATGCCAAGGCTTTAAACCTTGCCTATGACGGTACAGTCGAATGATCTCACCACTAACGATCTTTCCTCTCAACACTTCGATCTCTCTAGAAAGTTTAGCACAGCTGTTTTTCCGCTTACGCGTACCGCTTTCAATGATGTCCTTTGTTTCCTGAGAGAGTGGCAAATTTGGGCGCCCAGATTTGGTTGTATCCATTTCACATTCATCCAAAGTTTTATTCCAATTTCTTTTGATGAAGTCCTCACTTCTTCGCAACTTTTTGAAAACCCATGAATGTGTTATAAAGGTGGCTCCAGCATCACGAGCTTCCCGAAATGTTATTGCTCGTATGCGATCTATCACACGTTGCCTCTCCGAATCACCAATTAATTGAGAAGCCATTATATTATCACTTTATCAGCTAGAGTAATTTTAATACCTGCAATAAATAAAGAATTTTATATATTTTTATAATCATTAGGGTAGTCAAAAGTCAATAAAGTCAACTATTGTATACGGATAGCACAAACTGTGAGACGCCTAAAAAAAGGTCAACTTTTTTGGTTTGGTCATCTTCTTACTATTAGGTCAACTATTTAAAAATTAATGCTAACTGGCAACTTTCCGCAAAAAAATATGCCACTCTATCTATTCAATTCTGGTAATCTGTCATACTCAAGGACGTTTACACAGTTCTGTATGTGTGCTATGTGTGGTGGCTGTGTTTGTCGTGATCTGATGGGTGGATTTTTGTTATACTTATTCTGAAGCATTAATTTTAGGTGCTCCAATATAGTAATCCTATTAGTCAAATTTTGTATTTCAGATGCTTAAATGCAGTAGCTAGTTTCCAAGTGCATAGTTTAAACAATGCCAAAAGTAGCGGCAAGTGGAATTACAAAAATTCGTTCCATAGTAGCAGATTACAGCAGAGAATTTTGTGTTTCTCCTAAAAATGAACTTTATTGCCACATTTGTGCTGCAACTGTTAACTTTGAAAAACGTTTTTTTATTGATAAACATAGAAGTACGGCTAAGCATCAACGTGGACTGGCTAGTACCTCACAAAACGAAAAAACTCAAACGTTTTTGGAGCCTGCTACGAAAGATTTTTCTAAGAAACTTGTGAGCACATTTTTAGAAGCAAATATTCCTCTACATAAGCTGCATCATCCTAGCATAAAAAAATTGTTTTCAGAAATGGGGCGCTCTATTCCATCAGTATCAAAATGCAGGTTAATTGTCGATGAACTAGGCAATGATGAATGTGCTCGTGTAAAGCAAATTGTGAAGGACAAACAAATCTTTATAATTGTGGATGAAAGTCAAGTTTCTGGATCAGCATTTGTCATTGTTCTAGTAGGTTCTCTGGACAACCCTGAAAAAACATTTGTGGAAGTGCGAAGTTCAACAGGCATCTATCAATTCACAGTTAATCATTCACATCATCGATGACACAGTTAAAGAGTTGGAAATACCAAGGGAAGATTTTTGCCTGCTTTTGACCGATGCAGCTCGGTATATGACGGCAGCTGGAGATGTACTCAAACAACTATTCCCAAGATTATTTCATGTAACTTGCATTGCTCATCTACTACATAACTGCGCTATGAGAATCAGAGCTTTCTACACAGATGTGGATAAAGTTATTGCTCACATCAAGGCATCCACGGTCAAGAACAATACCAGGAAGGAAATGTTTGCTGAAATTGGTTATCCCCCTGAACCAATTATTACTCGGTGGGCTAGTTGGTTGGAGGCTGCATTCTACTATGCCAATAATCTTCCGGACGTACAGAGAATTGTTGATGGTTTTGAGAATGACGGAATCATCGTTCAGAGGGCTAAGGAAAGCATTTCCAAACCTGAACTAGCAAAACAATTGCTTGCAATAAAAAGGGACTACCCAATCATTTTCGAACTTGTGACAAGGTTAGAAGCAGCAACCGTTACCATGGAACAAGCCTATGAAGCTATCGCCAACATAAATTTAGGGAAGGATGAGTGCAACATCTCACAGTACATCAAGGAAAGATTAAAAAAAACGATGTCTGCCACATTATGGAAATGAGCAGGCCTGAGATATCGCCTGCATTGTATTGTTTATTGCAGAAAGCGCAACCAACCTCTGCTTCCGTGGAAAGATCCTTCTCAATGTTAAAAAACTTCTAGCCAAGGATCGAAATTTCTTGTCAGGGAATGTAAAAAAATATATGGTGAAATATTATAACTGCGCAAATTAAGTATGAATGTTATGCATTTTATGCTTTCAAATATATTATTTGATTGAAAAATAAGGTAATCTTTTTAGAATGTTTACCAGACCTTAAATCCCCATAAAAAAAAAAAAAAAAAAAAAAAAAAAAAAAAAAAAAAAACTGCGCATCCTTGGTGAGCCCGAGGACCTATCAACTCTTCATCTATATTTCCCATTTCCCCACTTTCTGTTATCACTCCTACTACTCTAATTTCACCTCTTATAACGTCAACAACAACAACAACAGAATGTTTAGGTCAACTTTATGTCAACTTTTTTAACAAATGAAGTCAATTTTAATTTTTTTTTAGGTCAATTATAAATCGCCCTAATAATCACTAAAAACTATTTCGATATAAGTAAACATGTAACCTGCAAATGGGGGGGCTAAGGTTTTTTGGAACCCCTTATATAGTGTAAGGGTTTTATCAGCTATCGTGTATTTGTTTTGAAGTTGTAGCAAAGTTTGTTTTAACCCAGCTATTTGTATGTTTCTTGTTCTACTTTGTCCACAACAACAACCTTAAGGGTTTCAAATGTTCAATCAAGAGTTAAAGTTACATTTGCGGTTTTAAAACAGGCTTGTAATGGGTTTTTATTGATAAATGATGAAATAGAGAGATCTTCATTTCCTTGTTGGTTCTGAAGTCCCAATTTTTCTATCAGCTGTTTGGTTACAAATGTTTGTTGGGAGCAGGTATCTAAAAGACACCTAGCCTGTACTATTTGTCCCCTTTTGTTTTGGATTTGAGTTAAAGAGTAGGACCTATTAAATAGGCTTAACTCATTTTAGGTCCTATAAAAAAATAGGCCCACCTTACATTACTTTACTCTTTACACTCAAGGCCTATCCTAACTAAAAACATTGCAAATTTTTAATTCAACCTGTGACGCAGGTTACATAAATAACTTATTACAGTAATTTAACTCGCTCAACATCATAAAATTAAACTCAGAACTTTAACACTAACAACAGTTATGGAAGACTTGAACAAAAGGGTAAAAAACCCAGACTAAGAAAACAAAAACACAGACCTTGGGGCTATGGCACCATCTCAAAACTACAAAAAATGAATGAGAAAAAAATCAGCACGTAAAGGTGTCATCACCAAACTGTATAATGATTACAAACAGAAAGAACCTACAAGATATGATCTTGAAACAACATTAAATTCGGTTAATATTCGTCTTTTAACCCGCTCATGCGCGGTTAAATCAGTACAATATATTGAATTGCCATTCAAAACTGACTAAGAAAATATATATCTTATGTTGTGCAAATTTGTTGAAATGTACTTTTTTTAATAAAATATATTTCCTGTTTTGGCTATAATGTACTTTTTTCATAAAATATTTTTCCTGGTTGGGCTATTTTTTCTTGTGCTGTGTTAAATTTTGGGAGTGTGTAACTTGAATTGTAAAGTGCAAGCACAGTTGGGAAATCTTCTCTTAGCTTATTAAGGCTAGGGTATATGTCAGTCGTTCTCATGAAATACCTCTTTGACCTAGGAAGGGAGCTTTTCAAAAACAACAGCTTGAATGATACACACTGTTTCTGCAATGTTTAAATTATTGTTTTTAAGTTGTCCCATGAGACATTCAGACTCAGTAAAAGTCAAAGAGGTCACCATAGTTGTCTTTTGGGCTCGCATGTTCATTACTTTAAGAGCCAAATCATGTATAATTTCGTCCTTATTCATGTAATTTCTGTTAAGTAATTCTATTGCTACATAATAAGAAGTACCTATGGATGGTAGCGATTCCACTAATCTTAAGGCATGGCCTTTCAGTTCACTAAATAACTAATCCTATAGATCAAATGTTGTTTTGCATGATGGAAGTAGCCTTTCCCAACAAATTTCGTGATGTTTTGGGCACCTTACAAATTAGTTTTATATTTTGTGGCAAAATTGTTTGCGGTGAAGGATATGCAAAACGGAAGTCAATTAAATTTTCTGGAGTAAAATCTTTCTTAATCGATCTATTATTATTTTTATGCAAAATAAAAGATTTATTAATACAATTACGAGAATAACCCAAATTGATTTCAACATCAATGAATTGTTGGTTGTAGATTCTTAAAGCTCGCGAATACATGCCTATTAAGACGTCTTTCTATGTAAAGAAACAGTGGACCGGGAACCGAAGCACGCAAGAATTCTTACGATTGTTTTATGAAAAATTGTAACTGCGGGTTTACCTAAGATCGATCTTTTAAGCCCAATACCAAAAAAGGGAGATTTGTGATTCGTTTTCTATTTCAAAATTCAATATTATTAGAACGTGAAATGTTATTTAGTCGTTCTAAAATGATAAGATGAACATAATAGAAACACAGTGGAATGAAAGAAGAGGCAGACTTTGTACTGTCCCAAATGCGGTGGGACATTGTGGCCATGAAAACGAGGATGGAAAATACCCTCAGAATACGCTGCCGGAAAATGTTTAATACGCTGTCAAAAGAACTAAGGAACTTCCAGCACACCAACATGAATAATTTAAAAATCAGTTGAACAGGTTCTTGCGCAAAGTCCCTGAACAGCCAAAACGAGGCGGGATGCTTCTGAGGTGTTGACCGCTGGTCGATCTTGAATTTTTGTTCAAAACTATCATGAGGTCTAATGTGTAAGAAAAGCAGGGGGACATCATCATCCACGAACATACGCCAAATTACAGAGGGATCTAAAATTATATACAAATATTTACCATCAAAAAGTTCAATAAAAATGTTGCTAAAATTAGCAATGGGAGCCCTTAATAAGAGCCCATGAATGAGAGGTTAAGGAGAGACCTCGAACAGCAAAACCACAAGAATTTATACTTTATCGGTGGACCAGGAGTTCCTCAAGGCTCGTCAAATGAAAATCCTGCTCAAATTGTTAGAAACACCACCATCAGAGACAAACTGCGTATAAACATTCTTGAAAATGTTATTACGGAAGCTCACCGAGTGGGAAAAAATAATAATGAAGCAGACAAAAGAATCATAAAATTCCAATTGAGTGACAGACTGTGGAAATTTGAAATAAGAAGTGCAATTATAAATATTAAACCTAATATATATATTAATATAAATATTAATAATGTAACATAATGGAATTTAATTTTCTCTAAACGGAACAATTGTTTATTATGCGTACATACTAAGAGCACTCAATATATTTTGCCCCACCCTTTTTTCTTATCAAAATAATAGGCCATGCAGCTGAAATGTCTTTTGGCCCATATGTTTGAACTTTCTACGCTTCACATAACTGGATTTTTTCAGTTTGAACCTCCCCTCCTTGTATAAAACCGCTTTTAAACGCCCTTGTATGAAACCGATGGTTAACGCAGTTTCGAAAATGGCGTCTGACAGTGATGTGCGTCGTAAACAGAGAGCTGTTATCGAGTTCTTAACCGCAGAGAAGGAAACAGTTGGAAATATTCACAAACGTGTCAAAACGTTTATGGAGATGCTGTTGTTGATCGAAGCACAGTTGGACGCTGGTCTAAACGTATGAGATCATCAGAGAGAGGGAGAGCCGGCCTCGATGATGAGTCACGCAGCGGTCGCCCGGCATCGGCTGTGACATCTTATGCTGTGCAACGTGCTAACAGCATCATTCGATCAAATCGGCGCGTCACATACAAGGAGCTATCACTGGAGCTAGGAATTAGTGAAGGAAGTGTGAATACGATAATTCAGCAACTGGGATACTCAAAAGTATGTTCACGGTTTGTTCCTCTCAACTGACTGAAGATCACAAAGCCCAAAGAAAAGAAATTGATTCCGAGTCGTTGGTTCGATACGAGACAGAAGGGGATGACTTCCTTTCACGAACTGTGACTGGGGATGAGACTTGAGTACACCACTTTGAACCTGAAAAAAAAAACGTCAATCCCCACGCAAGAAAAAGTTCAAAATGGCTCCCTCTACAGGAAAGGTTATGGCCATCATCTTCTGGGACATGAAAAGGTGATTCTGGTGGACATTATGAAGAAAGGACAAACAATCAACTCAGAGGCATACTGTATATTGCTACTCTACAGAGACTCCAGGGACGTATAAAGCGAGTTCGACCGGAGAGAAAACTGGAAGACGTCCTCCTTTTGCACGATAACGCAAGACCACACAACAGTTTGCAAACAAGAGAGGCCATCACAAAAATGCGCTTGACTGTGTTACCCCCACTCTTCATACAGCCCGGATCTGGCACCTTCAGATTTCCATTTGTTTGGGCCAATGAAGGATGCTATTCATGGAAGAAAGTTTCAGAGTGACGATGAGGTTGTTGAGGAGGTTAAGAGGTGGCTCCAGCGGAACCCAGCGGACTTTTACCAGCAAGGAATAAAGGCCCTAACCAATAAAGGCCCTAACCAATCGTCAAGGGCGTACAGTTGACCTAACCGGGCAGTGACGATTGGTTAGGTTAAGTTGTGATATTTTTGATAGTTTTAATGAAAATATCATGACTGAACCTAACCAATCGTCAATGGGGCAGATAACGGAAAAGTACCCATATTATATATACACGCAAAAAACTTCACTTTTTTACGTGAAGGTCAAAATATGAGAATAAAAACCCACTCTAATAGACAGAGTTTATTTCCACGACAGTTTCGACGCCCACTGGCATCCTCCTCGGGTGGATACAGAAACACAAATGAAACAAAACAAGAGGGAAAAAACAGTTCAGGGATCGACCGTTAAGAAATTCGCACCTAGGTTGGATTCCATTCTCTCGAGACAGGAGGGGCATTTTCATTAAGTATAATGAAAATGCCCCTCCTGTCTCGAGAGAATGGAATCCAACCTAGGTGCGAATTTCTTAACGGTCGATCCCTGAACTGTTTTTTCCCTCTTGTTTTGTTTCATTTGTGTTTCTGTATCCACCCGAGGAGGATGCCAGTGGGCGTCGAAACTGTCGTGGAAATAAACTCTGTCTATTAGAGTGGGTTTTTATTCTCATATTATATATACACCTTATAATACACTGACTCTTTTGCTCGCACCGCCAAAAAAGTAACGAAGGGTCGCGCTTGCTACATTTATCAAACACATACAAATATCCATTATGTGAAAACTTCTGTTTCCCTTTCTTACTTGATATATTTTCAGACATTTATGCTATTAAGGGCAACAACACATTTTAATTTTGAATTAATTCTTTTGCATGAATCTGAAGTTAAATAAGTTAAATAAGTTAAATAAGGTAAGGATAAATATACCACATAGGCATGGTGTCCATAGGCATAATGTCCAGTAGGCAAACTGTCCAGTAGGCAAACTGTCCGTAGGCAAACTGTCCGTAGGCAAACTGTCCGTAGGCAAACTGTCCGTAGGCAAACTGTCCGGCCACGATAATGAAAGGATTCACAATGATTTCATATATAAACCAAATTATTCCATGCAAATTGCAGGAAATGTTCTCTCCAACAAAAGGGCAGATATCTAGAACGCTATACCCATGACCATCAGACAAGCACCATCACTAATTTCGTTTCGCAACTCACGAAAGAAACATTTTATAAATTCCTACTAATGTATGTGCGTATATATACATATATATTGCAACTTTTAAATATTACTAAACAATGAAAATCACCTATTATACAGGGTGTTTCATAACATGTGGGATGCACTTTCAGGATGGATTCAGGATCTAGAAACAATGAAAAAAGTGTATATAAACATATGCCCGAAATCACTTTGTTTCCGAGTTACAGCCCGTTTTGTGTTCCAGCAATTCTTTCTGCAAACTGTTTACAAACACTGCTTGCCGACAATGTTTGCGAGTGTGTACGAGACTTATTTCATGTATGGTCTTGCCGATTGTAATGTTTCGTAAACTCTAGGTCTAGGACATGTTTCAATATCGTTGAGTGTAGAGCCATCAGTCAGTCAGTCAATGAAAGCAATTTAAAAAATAACATTTTAAAATACAAGCTGCCAATTACAACATTCTGATTATACGGATGCTGGAAAAAGAGGAAAATATGGTTCTCATTTCATTCAGTTTGCTTTCATTTTGAGTCTCAATTGTTCACTCGGCAACGAGCTGGTATAAAGAGTAGTTGTGAGTATCGAATTAACTGACAAACATTTTTCTTCATTTTATTATTGTCACCAAAGTTTTTGGTTGTTTTATACCAACTTAAAAACTACAAAAGGTAGGACTCAAAGTGTGGTCTTCTTATAGGGATAGGGTTACCAGACGTCCGGCAAAAGAGGATATGTCAGGTAATTGGGTCGTTTGAGCTTGCTGGAAGCTCATTTTTAAGTGTGGATCATATCTAAGTAAAAAGCCATACAATATCAACATATTTAAAATGCTTGCCGGACAGAGGACATGAGATTGAAAAGGAGGACATGTTCTTCTTTTGCCAGACGTCTGGTAACCCTATCTCGAGATTATGTAACTTTATGAAGAGGGAAGACGATCACTGATTTCCTTTCTTTTGTCTCAATGTTTCCAATTTTTTAAGTGTTCACAGTACCTTTCACCCATCCTATTTAGTACAGGATCTGTCCTAGAGTTCGTATAAATTTCTGGGTGCAGAGGTTTTAACGACTGATCTAGACTAATTTTGGGGTGTAGAATCCGAATTTTTCTATGCCATCGCACCAAATTGGTGCAAAAGTGGTCAAAATGGCAAACAATTGGCAAAAATGGCAAAATTTTATCAGTTTTTCGTATTTTTGTCATATTCTTGAGTTGAAAATTTTTTTAAGGGCAATTGTTTGTTTGAGAATCTGTGTTTGTAACATACTGCTGCCTGAACCAAGAAAACTGGCAAAAATGTCAAAAAATAACAGCAAAAATAGTAAAAAATTAAGTAAATATTGTCAAAAAATCGCAAAAATGAAATTTTTGGCTATTTTGGTGCATAAACTAGCTCTAACCAATCTTATCGAACTAAATAGTCAAGAAATTAGATATTAATAGCTCTACTAAAATTTCCTAACACAAAAACATGTACAAATGTCTAAATTATGGGTTACAATGATTAAAAATGGTTGTAGAATATTTGTAAAAATAGACAAAATATGAAAAATAGTGTTAATTTTATAAAACTCTTAGGAAGAGTGTACCGTCACTCAGGTTCATCTACCCAGTGCAGCACCACGACAATGGGCTAAGTTATAGCTAACTTAGTGGGAACGACCTCATTTAATGATGAGGCCCCATTGTTTTTTTTGGGTTTTTTTTTGTTCTTTTTGTTTATTTGAAACTTTTATTGAAACATTATTTACAAATAAAAGCACTATGGCTTTTGTGGTATCATCTTCCGACACCATGAAAATGAAACAAGTACAATGTACAGATTTGTTCATCTGTAATTTTATTCAGTTACCTGCTGAAATTCAGGGGTTAGGATTTTGGCATGTTCTTTGATTGCACTTGCAGAATGAGCAGCATGGCATGGATGACGCAGTGCAAGGGCATTTTGACCTCTTGGTACAGGTTTTGCAGCTGCAAGGTTCAGTCAAATCCTGAGGTTTATCTGGGTAATCGGTTAGTTGAGGTTCCAAAAGTCCCTCATCAGACTTTACGTAACCATAGTCAAGTGGATTTAAATTTTCAGATATGGAGCCATATGGAGAGTCAAGCCAAAGTTTGCACTGAAGATATGCCACTTTAATATGCAGTCTAATACTTTTTGAAGAGT
Source organism: Bathynomus jamesi (assembly GCA_023014485.1). Taxonomy (NCBI): domain Eukaryota; kingdom Metazoa; phylum Arthropoda; class Malacostraca; order Isopoda; family Cirolanidae; genus Bathynomus; species Bathynomus jamesi. The sequence goes on from JAJOZX010001337.1 coordinate 513,099, forward strand.
AAGGAAGCTGAGTAAAATCGATTTTGTCCCCAGTTTTGTAGTATTGCTCAGATCTTAGTTGATCAAATGATATGGATTTTGACTTGGGTTTGATGCAATGAACCAGAAAGTTTTCGGCACCTTCGATCATTTCCTCTGTAAGTGGTTCCTTGCCAAAGTCCTTAATTTCATCAAAGTAGTTTGACTGCTTCAGTGCACTAGATTTTGTGCCTACTTTACTGACACTGTCACAGCCAGTTAAAGCATGCAAGGCTTTAACAAACCACAATTCCTTCAGGCCATGCTCAATCCATTTTGTTAAATGGTAGATGAGGCACACAAAGATATCAGTATCACTGGTAGCTACTGAAACTGTAGCTCCACCACCAGGCATTGCTTTATCCACCACATAGTTTACATGTAACATCACTTTGTCATCTGCTTCTTCTTGTGAAGAACAAAGCTCAGGAATTTCGCAGACCTTCCCATTTTGGAATTGGACACAAACTTCAGGTTTTTCAAGAGTACCACCTCCAAGTACAATTACTTTATCTCCATGGTAGTTTTCCATGAAAAAGCCGACAAAAAATTTTTGGAAGTTTGCCTTGTTATCTGTGGAACTCCAATACTTGTTGAAGTTAATTGGAAGCCTCTGCTCAGGTGATGTTATGGAAATTTGTATTTTCGAATGCGCAATTGATCGTCTCATCCGTTCTCTAATCTTGATGCTTGAAGCCTTGTAATTTTCAAATAAGATATGAATTGTGGTTGACTTGGATCCCATACTCAAAAACATATTTAAAAGTGATTGTGCAAATTCACCAAATGTTTTCAACATTGCTTTTTTCACCGGAAATTTCCTTACTTGAGCCATAAAATCTATGATCATTGCATCATTCCCTTCTAACAACAATGGGAGGTCTTCACCCAGTTTATTTTCAAATTCCGATCCCAATTCCGATTTCTTAGATTTCTTCAAAAAACCATCACTGTCTACAAGAAAAAATGGAAGAGGTGTAATTTCATGGAAAAGTAATTAATTCAATGGAAATTCCCTGAGCTGAGCAAATGCAATGTAGTTCAGTGCTGCAATGGTTTCTCTTTTTATGTCATATTCCTTTCGTTTTCTGGAAGTGTTCCTCGCGGCTGCGGGTTTTTGCTTCTTAATTGCTGCAAACAAAGTTTCTGTTTTTTTCTCAAGCCGTTCGGTTTTGAAATTCTTGTAAGCAACATCTCCTCTATCCAGGCAAGTAATGTGATATGTATAAGACTCTTTATCCTCATCACCGGTAGCAATGTTTCTGAATAGTTTGCCATCTAATGTTTTGCTCAATGTGTTTCCAACTTTGTAAATGTACTGTTGAATAGCTTGGACATTACTCGTCACGATTTTCAAACTGGCCGGAACCTCTCATTTGTGAAGAATATAAGTCCTTCTCATGTTTAATAATATTCCACAATGCCACTGCTTCCTTTCTCCGAGTAAAGCCAATTAATCCTCCGGACACTTTTCAAGGCTTATTATAATGTTGCTCAAGTGCCTGGTCCATTGGAACTCCACTACATTGTCGTGTCGTTCTCCTCACTACAAAACCACCACTAAGGAATGATTTGTGTAGATCAGGAAAATGTACCTCAAGGTTTAAACAATCCTCAAAGAAGATTGGTGCCCATCTAGCGTAGTTGGTTGTATTGTAGGCGAAGAAAAGTGGGATTGATCTCTGTATGGAAGAAAGAAATAGTGACCAATCACCTGCCCGCATTGAGTAGGTTAAATCTCTGATGATTGGATACAATCTATTGGTAAAATGATACCAGTAATGAAAGTTTTCATTACTATCAGACCTCTGCTTTATATATTGTTGAAAAGATTGAGACAGAGTATATATCGAAAACTTAAAGTCGTCCCATTGCTCTTGTTCTGCAACCATAATTGAAATTTTAGTTACAGCATCTTCATATAAGTTACGGTGTTCATCGACACTCAAAAACCCATCGAACATAATGCTTGTTATTGCTTCGTGCACGAAAGATAATCCTTGCTTGGCTCTCATATAATGATCGCCATTCATAACGGATTTTACTGTGTCTGGACCGAAACATTCACTTTCAACCAAAACAGATTCAATTCCCGATATATGAAGATAAGATCCAATACAAGCAAGTACAATCTTCTCAAAATGGAATCCACCCAATCCGATAAACAAATTACTGAACAGATCTTTTTTCAGGAACTGAATTTCCTTCGCAATAGCATAAACTCCTTCATCACACCACAGTGCACCGGATGGCTTATTCTGCTGCTTAAGCACGTCCTGAAAGTTAATCATTGTTGTAAAAATGGTATCAAATTCAGTTGCTTTGTATGGCAGTATGGGAGTGAACGCAATAACTGTAGGCTTGAAGCTATCTCCTACAAAAGGGCTTTTGACAGCAACAAAGCTTGGAACAAAGTCATCATTATCAGTATTTGAGTTAGTTGAAGAGCCCTGTATTGTGGTTGTTCTATGTTTGTATCGCATCACAAACCACAGGAAATGGTCGAGATTAACAGTCTCTAGTAAATGATCGTTTGCCTTGTATTCAGAGACTTGGAAATCTTGACTTACTGTACCTCGTTCATGTCTTGGTCCAATCGAGATAATTTCTTGGCAAGGAAGAACGCTTTGTAACTTGCCAAGCCGGAGGGTTGACTCTGGATCTTCACTGATCTTATTAGTATGCTGTTGTGTTGGTGCAGAACTTAATGGAGCATTTTGGAATAAAACTAGCACCGTATCGTGTGTCGAACCAATTCCAGACAAGGTATTTTCCAAGGTGTCAAAATTATCCATTGCCGCTTGAATTGGATGGTTTTGATCAAATACTGGAGGAACTGGAACTCTATGTGAACCACATAAAGATATTGTACGTTTTGCTAGTGCAAAATTTATTTTGCGAACTTCTTGATATCCTACACAAATGCTGAAGAAATTCCATCCATATTGGAGGACGTTCATTTTGGAAGCGTTTTAAGGCTAGATCAAGATCGTTTGGCTCACAATAGCTAGAGCGTAAACCAAAATCGTAAGTTTTTAACTCTTTCCTTAGGTCCTTAGCAACGTTTTCGACAGATGATTTCCGCAAAGTTTCAACAATTCTTGCACTCTCAATCTGGACAGATTAAACCATCTGAGATTTTCGTTTGTTGCTAGGATATGTAAAATAAATGGTGTCCTTAAATTTGTCTATAAGCAGGCTCTTAACCAAATAGTTACTGATAGATTCATCCTGGTTCAGCTTTTTATTGAGACTACATCATTAAACGTTTCTTGAACCATGTCATTAGAACCCATAACTTCATTTTCTTGCTGTCTGTTTTCCAAAATCGTCTCTATTCTGCCATCATAGGCTGCAAAATGCTTCTTTATACAATTATTATGATAGAATACATCTGCAGCGAATATATCTTTGTATTCGTTCAACATCGCTACTCTGGTAAAAACATCGTCTTGGAACAATTGAGCATAACTCAATAACTTTTGGGCACGACCTGGAGTACATATCCGAAACAAATCATGGTCAATGTTTCCACCTTTCAATTTGACTCGAGCTGAACTACAAAATACACACACTTTCATATCCTTGATATGCTGTGTTTTAATCCGTTTGCTTGAACTATTTTCTGGAGTTAATGCTTCCCCTAAGGAGGAATCGGAGGGTTTAGATTCAGTATTTTTAGACTTCTGGCTACGTTCAACGAACTTTTTATATGTTGCATAGCACGAAGTGCTGTGATACTGGATATAAGGAGTCTGACTCTCAGTAAGAGCTTTCAAACGCTTGCTTCTGTCATCATTTGGGTACGCAGAAGCCAACTGAAGCAAATTTTTTATTCCATGTTCTCCGCTGCTCAAATATTTCTCTCCACTTGGGCTTTTGTTCTTCTGGCACAAGATACATTTACCAAGGTTTGAACTATGCTTCTTTTCTGGCACAAGTTGACATACATCCTGAAAAAATAAAATATACTAAGACTTCTTGTAATTGCAATTATAATAAACTGGTTCTATTCTATACATATAAAAATTCATTTGTAACACATTGGTCTTTATATTTATGTTTTAAATATTCAATTCGATTATTACTTACCATGATCTATCATCTGTTGAATCACATAATGAATACAGGGATCCTCAATTTGTAGCTACTACCAATACTAAACCTGAAACACAATAAATATGACTTAGTTACTCTAAAGAAATCAAATAGATCGATTCTATAAGAAGTTCAAGCATTTTACAACAAGCAAGCCTAAGAATAACATAAAATTAGTACTATTTTTTTATATTTTGGCTATTTTTTCAAGTCTTTTACAACCATTTTTATCGATTTATAACCGAAATTTAGACATTTCTGCATGCTTTGTTTTAATAAAGTCTTGCAGAGCTATTAATATCTAATTTCTTGACTATTTAGTTCGATATGATTGGTTAGAGCTAGTTTAGGCACCAAAATAGCCAAAAATTTCAGTTTTGCGATTTTTTGACAATATTTACTTAATTTTTTACTATTTTTGCTGTTATTTTTTGACATTTTTGACAGTTTTCTTGGGTCAGGCTGCAGTATGTTACAAAAACAGATTCTCAAACAAAAAATTGCCCTTAAAAAAATTTTCAAATGAAGAATATGACAAAAATACGAAAAACTTATAAAATTTTGCCATTTTTGCCAATTTTTTACCATTTCAACCACTTTCGCACCAATTTGGTGCGATGGCAGAGAAAAATTTGGATTCTACGCCCCAAAATTAGTCTAGATCAGTCGTCACCAATTTTTCAAATCAAGAATATGACAAAAATACGAAAAACTTATAAAATTTTGCCATTTTTGCCAATTTTTTACCATTTCAACCACTTTCGCACCAATTTGGTGCGATGGCATAGAAAAATTTGGATTCTACGCCCCAAAATTAGTCTAGATCAGTCGTCAAAACCTCTGCACCCAGAAATTTATACGAACTCTGGGCCAGATCCTAGACTAATTCCCCTTTCTATAGGATCAAGATGATCGGTGTGAATAAAACAGAAGGAAAAGTAGGAATCCATTTCATAGTGCTCCATATTTTCCATGTAAATTAAATATCACAATATCATTGCAAACATTTAAAATGTGTTTAGGAAAAAAAAGGAGTTTCAATAATAGTTTAATAATAATTAGTTTAATAATAATGTGATATCCTATATACTATTGAGCTAAAATGTGTGTGTGTGTGTGTGTGTGTGTCCGCTTTCTTTGGAACCGTGCACAGATTAAACGGCACATCGGAAAATTCTGCAACCACGACCAACTGATAGCCCATGAGCTGCGGATGTGCTCTATCAAGTTTCCCGGTCCTAGGTCACAATTACTGGGTCCGAAGGCCCCAGCACCGTGATAAAACTAGAGAAAAGAACACAGCCGTGAAAATCTTGAGCTTCATACTGTGTGACATATACTGCTACCCGCCCCGAGGGCTACCTGCCCGGAGGGCCAAGTTGTACAACGGTCGCGAGCGATAGCGAGCTACCGCTTGTAGAAAACTATTGTTGTAGAAAAGTTAGTCAGTAGCAATGAAATTAAAGTTTAGTTGTTCATAAAAATATATATTATGTATACAATGTTACATTTTTAATAATTGTAATGTTAGGCGTTCGTAGAATTTGTACAAACAAACAAACTTTAAACTCATGTTTAAAATATAGTATGCAATGCGATTTTCTTAAAAAAATAAAGATTAAGTAATTGTTTTTGTATTTAAGCCTCAGGTTAACAACTCTTCACGTTGTTCTTTAACTAGAATTTAAATCTAGAAATTTTGAGATATAGTTACAAAATGTAGTTTATGACACCATACCATATCGGGAACAAAATAATTCCTTTGGCCAATAGAGATTTTAATTGAAAGCACAGTTGTGAGTGTTCAGTTTGGCGACTGAAATTGAGTTGCTGCAAATCTGTGGTCGAATTTTCAGTTGAAGCCATGTTGCATACCGTGTGGTGCTATCCAGTTTTGACCAAGGGGATATTACTATTCCTGAGTAATCCTTTTTGCCATGACGACCTGTTGTGTGGTTGTGGTGGCAGTTATTATACCACCACCCTCCTTTGTAACTCTCAGCGCAGCTGGACTTTGCTATCGGGCAGTAAGATATTTGTAATAAGATTAATATCATATATATAAATTACATGAAGGGAGTGTAAGAGAAGACAAGTCCTGTTAACTTTAATTTAGGATATGGTAATGGGATGTAATATGTTCATTAGATTTATTATGTATTAAAAACTAAATAATATCGAAAAACCCTAAATATAGTTACGGCTTAAGCCTATAAAACATAATGAAAAAACAAGTTAAAAATGAGACACACCGCCTTTATCGTTGTCCATGTCAAATGTCGAGAAATAGTTACCATTCACGGAATTGAAGCGATCAAAGGGCGTACTTTTAGCATTGTAATTCGTTGCCGTAAATTTGTACCTGAAATTCAGGGTTTTCATCTCCAATAAGAGAGACATTGAGGCTGTTCTCTACTTAAATTACAGAGATGAGAACAAAAGTGAAAAGATTTAAATATTGTGATGAAGTTTTTAAAATTTTAAAATACGGATATTTGCTAACAGTGAAAATATGTTTCTCACTTTAGCAACTGGACGGTTGGAAGAGAAAGTTATTGAAGTGCATTTTTTACCGATTTTTTTCTTTTGCCAAAAAGTGGCTGAAGTACTCGGCACTCCGAGTGCATTCCAGGGAAGTGACTCAAATAATTAAAATCTCAATTTGTGGGAAGAAGGAAACCGTGATCAAAGGTGACTCACGTACTTGTATCACATCTGGAGTTTGGTGTTCTGAATGCATTTGAATCACTCCTACTTCCAAGCGTTCTATTATAGAAATACTGCATCACTTCTGGTAGGTAAGTGGTTGCTACATTTGGTAAGATAACTGCTTCAATAAAAAGAAATTGAATGAATCATTACTGTGATTCATGTACAAGAAGTTGTGGATAAGTCAGTGAGCGATTATGGAGCAGATCTTCATAAATTTAATATATTTGTCAAATTATTAATAAAAGTGTAATTTGAAGAAATTCCTTTACACAATTACTGTACCATTCTTAACCAAGTACAGTAATAAATTATGTGAATAATTTGTCTTTAATTATATGAATATATTAAAATAATTTTCATTTTATACCTTTGGTTAGCTTCTGCCAGAGTTGTTCATTCTGACGAAGGTCAAGCTTTTCACTCCACCTTAGACCTACAGTTTAACGTGGAAGCCGAACCACGCCCCACCAGCATCCCACCGTCTTAACCACTAGGCCACCCAGGGTACCCATTTATCTACCAACCACTTTCTTTATTGCGTAGAAAGATAAACAGCTGGGTTTTTCTGCGCGCTTGCTGCCGTTACCGGGTCTCGATCCCGTGACCGAGGGATTCGTAGTCAGCAACGCTAACCACTACACCACCGAGGCGCATGAAAATCACGCGTATAACATAACACACAGTATAACACAAAACTTCTATAGGTTGCATTCATTAGACAATATAATTATTGTGAAAACCAAAATAATACACACAACATTTCATTAAAAGATTTTCTTTCGTTTGCATTTCAGCAGACTTTCACTTCATTGCAAAAATGAAGAGAGAAACGATCATGTTCTTTGTCAAAGCGTGTAATGGCTCAAAATCGCTCGTTCATATAAAAATAATTACACTTTTTACCATACAAATACTTAAGTAATCTTCAAATTAAATATAATGAAATGAGTTTCACTCAAACTTTGAGAATGCGAACTTCAAAATTTGAAGACTTCATTCATGTTTTGAAGTCATTAATCCTTTAAAGATAGATGAAACTTGAAAATGCATTCATAATATCAATTCCTAGAGTGGTTCAAACTATCAAACATATAAAAATATTAATAAAGAATAAAATGTTAGCCTACTTCAGTTGTATGGTGTCAAAATGGACGAGTGCAATGCAATTGCATAAAATTATGTAATGTTGCAAGAGTGCCACCCCCACCCCCTTTTGTCATCAACCCCCACCACCCTTTGTTGCAAAAAGAAAAAAGAAAGAGAGAGAGTGTACAGGCCTTTGTTGCCAACCCCAAATTGGGATTGCAGGGGGCATGCAACTTGGAGGCGCAGTTCTCCCCCAAGCTATTCCCCCCAAAGGGCCAGAAAGAGAGAGAGTGCCAATCTTTGTTGCCAACCCCAAAATGGGATTGCAAGGGGCATGCAATTTAGAGGCGGAGTTCTCCCCCAAGCTATTCCCCCCAAAGGGGCAGAAAGGAAGAGATAGCAAGAGAGGAAGAGAGAAAGAGGGGTATACAACTTGGAGGCGGAGTTCTCCCCAAAGCTGAACCCCCCAAACGGGGTATACCTAACCTAAGAGGCCTCTATGGGAGGGAAGGGGTTTCCTCACCACCCAAAGGGCCATTAAAAAGAAAGAACCAGAGGTCCTTGCTCGGGCGTCTGCCCGAGCTCTTCTGGGAGGCTTCTGCCATACACCGCCCTTTATAGTCCCAAACAGCCAGTTGGCTGAGTTGCCAGATAACGCCATGTATTTAATTCATCAGCCAATAGAAGGCTGAGTTGCCAGTTTGCGCTATATATTTAATTAATTCATATATTAATCAACCTAGAATACTGAGTTGCCAGATAGCAATATTTATTAAATTATTTCATATATTATTCATCCATTTGGTTGCTAAATACCACCATATATTTATATGCCGATAGTTGTCAGGTACCACCATTTATTTTAATTCGTTACCACAACAACTGATTCTTCTACTTAATTCCAACAATTTACTTTAAAAGAAATTCTGATTATTAAATAAATAATTAGAATTTAAACACACTCTCTTTACACAACTAAAATAAATCACTTTATTACTTAATTCCTATTTTTATTATTATTATTATTAATATCACAATTTTCGTTAAGTCACAAATAACAGTGGGAAAAACGAAAGGAAAAGAAACCTTACAAAGAAAGATGAAACAATTTCAGGTCAAAACATTCCCCCCAAATTTCTCATCTGCGCTTGTTGTAAGTATAAATATTAATTATTTTGAAAATATACAAAACGTATAACCATATTTGTAGAAAAAAATATATATAATAAACGAATGAGCAATTCGTGCTCACACACACACACACACACACACACACACACACACACTCACACACATATATATATATGTATATATATATATATATATATATATATATATATATATATATATAAATATAATTTTCTTTTCACACTTAACTAGAAATATTCTGTGAAATTTCAAGTTCATTTCATTATGTCTCTTGTTTGATGCAGATAAAACGAATGATGGTGAAGCCAACAACTCGCCACCACCACCGCCTTATTCACCAACACCAGGTACACCGACAAGGTAATAAGTTTAATTATATCAACGAAATAATTGCTTTCCATTTTAACATAACTTCATAAATTTTTTCCGTTCATTTACTAATTCTATCGAATTGAAAAATCTATATACAAACACACACACACACACAATTGAACAACTTTCCTTTCTCCTTACCTTATATATATATATATATATATATATATATATATATATATACCCCCGCAGGGGGGTTCTAAGCTCGTGCTCTTGAGTGTTCTTTGTGCTCGTTTGTATGTGCTTGTTCCTGGAGGTTTCACGTGCGCCCTCCCGGCCCTAGCACCCAAGGATGATGGGTTCGACCCTGCAGTCCTTGTCATCCTTGGTCTTTTTCCACTTCGACTGTCCCCTCCACCCTTTCTTTTTCCTCTGTCTTTCCTCACTGTTTCTTTGTTTTTCCACCGAGATATGCCCTTTTAATAGAGGCGAATCGGTTCTTCCCGAACTTAATATATATATATATATATATATATATATATATATATATATATATATATGTGTATGTATATATATATATATATATATAATATATATATATATATAATATATATATATATATATATATTTGTATTTGTACAACTTGCTCCTCATAATTATTCATTAAAAGAAATAAGCATATGAACTGTGCCTATTTACTTTTGTCACTCCTCTATATATAAACCTTTTCATTTCATTTCATTTTCATGTCATTTCACTTCATTTCACTAACCTCATTTTATTTCACTCATTACTTCTTTGATTTCGTCTCTGGAAGAAAGAATGTAGAAAACGCCTCAGGCCCCGACCCATTAACTGTGTCTATTTAATTTTGTCATTCCTTATATATATTTGTATTTGTACAACTTTCTCCTCATAATTATTCATTAAAAGAAATAAGCACATCAACTGTGTCTATTTTTGTCACTCCTCTATACAGGGTGTACATAAAGTCAGGATCTATTTTTGTGAAGCACTTGGAAATTATACGGAATTCAATCATAAAATGATAAAGTGGTAACATTTATTAAATAATTAAGAGTAGGATTCGACGTGACGCCCATCAGTATCCCTGCACAGCTCAAATCGTTCCGCAGCATTTCTAAACACATTCTGGAGCATTTGTGGGGTTATGTTATCTGCAGCAGTTCGTATACGTGTACGTAAGTTTTCAGACTCGTAATCTTCGTCTGTTACACGTGCGATTTGATAAAGCCCCATGCAAAGAAATCTAAAGGGGTTAAATCTGGTGATCTCGCTGGCCAAGGTCTGTTGCTTCCGCGTCCGATCCAGCGATTTGGAAAACGTCCATTTAGATAATCCTGAACAATTTTGGCATAGTGACAAGGAGCACCATCATGTTGATAGACGACGGGGATAAGATTGTTAGTACCATCGTCTATCAACATGATGGTGCTCCTTGTCACTATGCCAAAATTGTTCAGGATTATCTAAATGAACGTTTTCCAAATCGCTGGATCGGACGCGGAAGCAACAGACCTTGGCCAGCGAGATCACCAGATTTAACCCCTTTAGATTTCTTTGCATGGGGCTTTATCAAATCGCACGTCTATCAGACGAAGATTACGAGTCTTGAAAACTTACGTACACGTATACGAACTGCTGCAGATAACATAACCCCGCAAATGCTCCAGAATGTGTTTAGAAATGCTGCGGAACGATTTGAGCTGTGCAGGGATACTGATGGGCGTCACGTCGAATCCTACTCTTAATTATTTAATAAATGTTACCACTTTATCATTTTATGATTGAATTCCATATAATTTCCAAGTGCTTCACAAAAATAGATCCTGACTTTATGTACACCCTGTATATAAATCTTTTCATTTCATTTTATTTTCATGTCATTTCACTCTCATTTCACTAACCTCATTTCTTTTCACTCATTCCTTCTTTGAATTCGTCTCTGGAAAAAAGAATGTAGAAAACGCCTCAGAACCCAACCGCAGCTTGACCACAAACCTTTCTCTCGATTTTCTTTTTTAAAATATAAATAAAGGAGTGGAAATATTCACACACACACACACACACACACACACACACACACACACATATACACATATATATATATATATATTATATATATATATATATATATATATATATATATATGTATGTATAATTAGAGTACGGCAGTATGAAGACACTGAAAATATTATTGTAACTGTAACGAATAACAAAGGGAACAACTGACATAAATGTGATTTATACGAATGTTTATTTGGAGTTACACCAGAATTGAAGAATGGAGCAAAGAACCGTTTCAGTAGAACTGCTACTGCGGAGAGTTTTTTCGTCAAAATATCCTTCCTGATTAACAGTCACTACTGCATGGGCATTCTGCCACAGGGTTTAAATAGTATGTCACTTCGGATTTTGTTTCATCCACTCTGCAACGGTTTCCACAATAATATATATAATATATATATATATTATATATATATATATATATATATATATATACACGCTGATTGACACCTTCTGCTTTACTCCTCTATCAAGTCCACTTTACTACAATTCATTGCGGTTAAGGTAAACTGACAGGCCGCCAGGGGAGGGAAATAATATACGGATGTACACACTTACCTACGTCTAACAATTTAACCTAAACTAACTTAACTTGAACTAACCTTTCCTAACCTAAACTAACTCGATATAAACTAAAAAAAAAAAAAATGGCCGGCCATGGAACCGTAACCACTGATACAGCCTCGATACGGATTACAATGCTTATTGAGGCACTTCTTCTCCTTGTATCCAGAAATACATCTCGGCAGGGAATGATTACCATCTCTTTCACATCAACCCACTGAATTGCTCATTTTGACAAAGATTAAGGTTTTCACACTACACTAGACCTACAGTTTAACATGGAATTAGAAATACACCTCGGCAGGGAATGATGGCCATCTCTTTCACATCAACCCACCGAATTGCTCATTTTGACAAAGATTAAGGTTTTCACACCACACTAGACCTACAGTTTAACGTGGAAACCGAATCAGAAATACATCTCGTCAGGGAATGATTGCTAGCTCTTTCTCATCATAATTTCGTCGAGATAATTCAAGCTCATATACAGGACCTACATTGTCTATAAGATCTGTGGCGCGTGGAACATGCGGCCTTCAGAAGATGTGAACATCTGCTCTGTGGACCAGTTCAAGAAAATGGATAGGCCGAACCTTGCGAAGTAGGAATTTTTTTTCATGGAACTGTAACCACTGATACAGCCTCGGTACGGATTGCAATGCTTATTGAGGCACTTCTTGTCCTTTTATCTCCCTCATGTACACCTACATTGTGTCCGACAACACAGAAACTCTAAAATTGTTGTGAAAGATGCAAAAGTGTAATGACAAAAATAGAACAGCTTCAGAGTTTATTCACACCATGCGTACACTTATCTCGTGTACGCAGTGTACACCTTCCACATTGTGTCCGACACACTATTTTTTTTGTACGCGAGAGAATACACATCTGAAATCCACAGCTTGCACCGCTCAATTGAGTACGCAGGGGTAGAGATATCCCCAAGTGGTAGCAGGATTCACTTTTTTTAGGCTTAAATGGCTTGTTCAGGTTGAGTTGTCAGATAACCACTTTTTATTTTAGCTGTTCAGTTATACATTATTATGGAGAGTTACCAGATACCACTTTTTATTTTAACTGTTCAGGTATACATTATTATGGCGAGTTACCAGATACCCCTTTTTATTTTAATTGTTCAGATATACATTATTAGTTTGCCTAGATTGTACCATTTATTTAATTAATTCTTAAAAGTTGGCTTAGAATGCCGCTAGTAGGTTTAGAAGGCGTAACCAACCATTTGGTATAATTTTTACAACCAAAAGAATTAAATAAAACAACATTACATCATTCTGTTTATTATAAATATATAGAAAATAAATATACATTTGAATGATCAATTAAAAATAATAATAGTTTAAGAAATATAAACGAGGAATATGCATATAATCAAAAATATATCCGTCAATATAACAGTGCAGGAGAAATATATATATATATATATATATACATATATATACACACAATTATGGAGATATATAGAAAATAAATATACATTGGAATGATCAAAATACAAAAATAAAAAATAAGAAATAATATAACCATCAACATAGCGCAAATATATACACACAACAAAATAAATAAATATATACACTTTATCTTCTACCGCGCAACATAAAAAATAAGAAATAATATAACCATCAATATAGCAGAAATATACACACACACAATTATGTTAAATAAATACACACCCTTTATCTTCTACCGCGCAAAATGAGATCGTATAGCCATCAATATAGCAGAAATATAAACACACTCACACACACAGACACACACACACACACACACAAATATGTTAATTATATAAATACATTTCACGTTTTTTTTCAAAATACTAAACTCGCACTTATTCGAGTCTACAAATACATCATTATTGGTCTGCTTATTTCACCGCTTAAAGTATAGGGAAACCTGTACTCGCTATGAAGGGCCTTCATATCGTTCAGTACTATTTTTGTTCCCACTTTACATCCGGTTGGTAAGTTATCTTTAAATACGGCTAGAATACAATCAAAAGCACGCACAAAGAGTTCATCGTTTGCCACATTATTAAACACAAGTTTATAAACACCCCTTTCCAATCGAGGGTTTATTTCTACCGACCCGAGCTTTTCAATCGTGAACCCATCTTCACTGAACATAGCAGTAATTGAAATAATCTTCTAAGTCGTTACGACAACTGCTCGTTATAGGCACATTTTATAATGTTTTATCTCTCCTAAAAATCTTCACACTGCGGGGCGCTGTTAGAGAGTAACATTTGTTCATATTTAGGCTTTTTATTTAACAGGCGATACTCATCTCTAAAATCTGTTAAAAACTCACATAACCCTTTAGCTACAACCTCACTACAAACCTCATCATGATATATATGGTAAAAATACTTAAGATTGTTCATGATAACGAGATTCACATTTCCAGTTGTAGGGTATGAGTAATCGACATGGTGTAGCATGATATAATACCGTTTATCGCACCACTCATCCACAAGGCTCACTACCCATAACTGTTGTTTAGCCTCTGAGCGTGCCGCTTCTTCTACCACGCGGTGCACGTGTGCCTTTATAAAGCTTAGTTCTACAACATACTTCAGTACATCGTCTGTCGTGCGAAATCCTACAACCCCCTCGCCAGAATATCCGTAGAGTATTTGAATAGCATGACCTTTCGCACGATTCAATGCTTCCTTAAAAGAGTCAAAGGAGGTTGGGATAGGGAGTTTTTCGGTATCCACTACATCTACGCCCTTTACTGAATACCACTTCATAAATGTTGAACAAGCAATATTAAAGGTAGCCATTTCCTTCTACGTGGGCGAATACACGTCTGAGCTCAAGGGCTTACTGCAATCAACTGACCACGCAGGGAATCCCAGGTAACGCTAACTGAAACATGACTTATTTAATAAACGAAATATTCAAGTCATATATATTTATAAATACGTGTAATAAATAAGTTAACAATAGACATATCAAAGATTATATTCAAGGTGTATATATATATATATTTACAAATACGTGTGATAAATAAGTTAACAATTGAAATTATGTTAACACATGAAATAACGGAAAACACAGGAAAAAACAAATGCATAGATTAAGAAATTGTATTTAAGGTTGCGTGTTATATAAACTAATTATATATATCATCCGTAATGTCGATGATGGGGTGCTGTACCTCATCGTCATTCATATAATATATATATATATATATATATATATATATATATATATATATTATATATATATATTATATCACAACCTTCCTACATCACTACCTCTCTACCCCATTACCTCATTAACTCATCAGCCATAACTATCCAAGAGTAACCTACATCACTACCTCTCCACCACAGTACCTCACAACCCATAACTAACCTAAACTAACCGCAATTTAATGCAGTTCACCTAATAGCCTAACCTAACCTAATCACTGCCATGTCTAACTCTAACGACCTCAATGCCTCTCTAACTCACTACCTCTCTATCCACTACCTCACAACCTTCCTACATCACTACTTCCTCTCTAACCCATTACATCACCATTACACTAACTCAATACCTTTCTGCCTCTCTACTCACTACATCACCACCACACTACCCATAGCTAGCCGAGAGTGACCTAACATAAATTAATTTTTATAGCTTTCGATATCTGTACAAGCGTAACCTCACCTAGCCTAATGTGGGAAGTAATAGACGCTATTAATCTAGCCTACGCTTTCTTCTCTTTCTATTAATTATGATTACCATTAGTAAGGTACAGATTCAAGTTTTAATTATTTCTTTTAATTTTGATGAAACTGTTTCACGTTAAAAATGTTCCTCTGCGAAGGCAATAAAACGTACACTGCGTTCGAACTTATTAAGCAGATTACATTTTCTCCAATGTTTTCAAAAGTTTTTCCCCGATTTCAGTGAAATTTGTAGCAAATAATCACTATATATAGTAGAATTGATAGTATTCATTTCGATAAAATATTTTGATAATTAAAATAATTATCTCATTTTATTGAAAAATATGTAAAATATTGTGTTCCGAATTATTAAACAAGTATTCTATTTATGGATCTAAATGGTGAAAATGGGTAAGAAGAACGATTTAACATTAACTGAGAAAAGAAAAACCGTCAAGTTACTCGCTGAAAATATAAAATCTATTGAAATTGCGAAGCAGTTTGGCAGAGCTTATCGAACTGTAAACCAGGGTTGTGGAGTCGGAGTCGGAGTCGTGGAGTCGGAGTCGTGGAGTCGCACGTTTCAGGGCGGAGTCGGAGTCGGAGTCGGAGTCGGTAAAAAACTTCCGACTCCGACTCCAATTTCTGTGTCCTGTGTCACCCTTAATTTCTAAATCCTAAATACTAACATTTAGGTTATTTAGTTTTTTTGGTCAATAAACCTTATTCATTGATAGCCCAGCCCCTAGATTAAGTTTTTTTAATATTTTTTTTTTACATTTTCAGAATATACAATTAATATTTATTTAAATATAAAATATAAAATATAAAATTTCACACTTAGTGTGGTGGTGATGAAATGTCTTATTATTATGATAATTATAGAGTGAAACACTAGAGGAGTCGGAGTCGTATATTTAAAATGTGAGGAGTCGGAGTCGGATTTTTAGATTTTTTACAATGTGTGGAGTCGGAGTCGGAGTCGGAGTCGAATTTTTGACAATGTGTGGAGTCGGAGTCGGAGTCGGAAAATTTTGGACCGACTCCACAACCCTGCTGTAAACAAGTTTGGAGCGGAGGGTACCAAACTGAGGCAGCGAAGTGATAAAGGAGCTATAAGAAAAGTGACAAGGCGGCAGATATCTGTAATCAAGCGCAAATTGCAAAGCATCCATTGTCCTCAAGTAAAGAGGTTTTTGAGCAGGCTGGCATACATAATGTACCAAGAACATCTCGATGTGGAATCCTCCAAACAATTGGCAAGACGTGTAAACCTACGATTCAGTCACCATTAACACCCAGGTACAAGAAGCAGCGTGTTGAATGGGCGCGTCAGTACGTGAAAACAGATTTTAATACTGTATTGTTCACCGATGAATGAAAAGCAACTCTTGAGGGACTTGATGTTTGGTCAAGAAGATGGATTGCTGAGAGCCAATTTCTACCATCGAGATTAAGACGCCAACAAGGTGGAGGTAGTGTCATGTTTTGGGCAGGATTGATAGGCAATAAAGTAGCTGTCCCATACAGAGTGCCTGATAGTGTAAAAAATGAATGCCCATTCTTACACAAACTTTCTAAAAGAAAACCTCATTCCATAGTAGAGATTGACCCTTAGCAATCCATCTTCTTGACCAACCATCAGATCCCTCAAGGGTTGCTCTTCATTCATCGGTTAACAATACAGTATTAAAATCTGTTTTCACGTACTGACGCGCCCATTCAACACGCTGCTTCTTGTACCTGGGTGTTAATGGTGACTGAATCGTAGGTTTACACGTCTTGCCAATTGTTTGGAGGATTCTACATCGGGATGTTCTTGGTACATTATGTAAGCCAGCCTGCTCAAAAACCTCTTTACTTAAGGACAATGGATGCTTTGCAGTTTGCGCTTGATTACAGATATCTGCCTCCTTGTCACTTTTCTTATAGCTCCTTTATCACAAAGCTGCCTCAGTTTGGTACCCTCCGCTACAAACTTGTTTACAGTTTGATAAGCTCTGCGAAACTGCTTCGCAATTTCAATAGATTTTATATTTTCAGCGAGTAACTTGATTGTTTTTCTTTTCTCAGTTAATGTTAAATCGTACTTCTTACCCATTTTCACCATTTAGATCCGTAAATAGAATACTTGCTTAATAATTCGGAACACAATATTTTACATATTTTTAAATAAAATGAGATAATTATTTTAATTATCAAAATATTTTATCGAAATGAATACCATCAATGCTGCTATATATAGTGATTATTTGCTACAAATTTCATTGAAATCGGGGAAAAACTTTTGAAAACATTGGAGAAAATGTAATCTGCTTAATAAGTTCGAACGCAGTGTATAAGGCGGAGAGAAAAACTTGACCTCACAACCCATCTAATTCAATACCTCTCTACTCACTACATCACTACCTCTCTATCCCATTACCTCACTAACTCACCGCTTCTAATGACAGAGTTAACTCAATGCAACTTTATTTTATTTTTTACTAATCTGTTATATTTCTTATCTTCCTTCGTAAAATTGAAATGAATCTCAAATATTTTTGCCTGAAAAGCTGTCACGCTCCCCAAAGGCATATTCAAATAAAAATACTATAACTAAACTACTTGTCACTAAAAAGAAAAAAAAAACATTAGGCAACATTATGCGATCCTATATGGATGTAATGCATATCTTATGTAACGCTTTCTTTCTAAATTCTTATAATATACGTATATATAGAAGTGTGTGTGTGTGTGTGTGTGTGTGTGGTTAATTAGCATACCTTTGATGGTTAACAAACAGGTGCGAACTCTCTCTCTCTCTCTCTCTCTCTCTCTCTCTCTCTCTCTCTCTCTCTCTCTCTCTCTCTCGTACAATATATGTATAATATAAAATTTCCAGACTGCTGTTTTTCTCTCTTGACATCTAATGGTTTTCATACTATGACATAACTGTTCCTACCTCCATTTTAAAAGAAAAAGTAATTTATATTTTAAAAATTTAAATACACGAAAGTTTAGTTTATTTAAATATCCATATATTTCTGCTATATTGATGGCTATACGATTTCTTATTTTGCGCGGTAGAAGATAAAGTGTGTGTATTTATTTAACATAATTGTGTGTATATATTTCTGCTTATTGATGGTTATATTATTTCTTATTTTTTATGTTGCGCGGTAGAAGATAAAGTGTATGTATTTATTTATTTTGTTGTGTGTATATATTTCTGCTATGTTGATGGTTATATTATTTCTTATTTTTTATTTTTGTATTTTGATCATTCAAATGTATATTTATTTTCTATATATTTATAATAAACAGAATGATGTAATGTTTTATTTAATTCTTTTGGTTGTAAAAATTATACCAAATGGTTGGTTACGCCTTCTAAACCTACTAGCGGCATTCTAAGAAAACTTTTAAGAATTAATTAAATAAATGGTACAATCTGGGCAACCTAATAATGTATACCTGAACAATTAAAATAAAAAGGGGTATCTGGTAACTCGCCATAATAATGTATACCTGAACAGTTAAAATAAAAAGTGGAATCTGGTAACTCTCCATAATAATGTATACCTCAACAGCTAAAATAAAAAGTGGTATCTGACAACTCAACCTGAACAAGCAATTTACGCCTAAAAAAAGTGAATCCTGCTACTACCTGGGGATATCTCTACCCCTGCGTACTCAGTAGAGCGGTGCAAGCTGTGGATTTCAGATGTGTATTCTCTCGCATACAAAAAAAATAGTGTGTCGGACACAATGTGGAAGGTGTACACTGCGTACACGAGATAAGTGTACGCATGGTGTGAATAAACTCTGAAGCTGTTCTATTTTTGTCATTACACTTTTGCATCTTTCACAACAATTTTGGAGTTTCTGTGTTGTCGGACACAATGTAGGTGTACATTAGGGTGGCCCACTTTTCAATTGTTTTTGAAAAGTATAGGTGATCGTGGTTTTTCCCATTATTTGGCACTATACTAGCACATTGGTACCATTTTTACAAAAATTGATCAATATTTAGGGGTCTCGCATCGACCTTGAAATTACTAGTTTTTTTTAAAAATGCGTACCTTTTAACTTTTTACTGAATCAAGATAAATCATTAAGTAGGGATGTTTTCTGAATCCTCTTAATGAGAGAAGTCGTTTGGTGTGCCTGCCAATGTCATACGACTAACGGTTTAAAGGTTGTGCCTGTATACAGGTAATACCAATGTGCTAGTATAGTGCCAAATAATGGGAAAACCACGATCACCTATACTTTTCAAAAAAATGAGTCACCATACCCGGGCGGAATGTATAATGTATATAGGTAATTAGAAAATGCACTATGCCTGTGCCAGGTACCTAACCTATTTCTTTTTTTGCAGATCATAACATTTTGAAATCCTGTCTGAGTTCCTCATCCTTTGTCATGGACAAATCGATGGCAACCATAACTGGAAGAACTCTTGAAGCTACAAATAGAGAGTCATCAAAAGGAAAGGCGAAAATAACATCGCTACCTTCTCTAAGATCGGCCGCGGAAATTTTTTTAGTTGGCCAACCGTCGTCCTCAATCAGTGGTAGCAAATTGCCAACAACACGGCAGGTTTTGCAATACTTCTTCAGTGTTATCCAGTACACTGCTAACAGGAAAGACGCATTCAAAGAAACCGTAAACAACGTCTTAAAGTTTTGGAACATGGCCCGCATTAAAACAATCACAAAGCTCAACTGCGAACGGAAGCTAGAGGCATTGTGGAAAGAGTAGCACTTACTCCAAAAGAGCAGAAAACGAGAAACTGACGCCGGAGGAAAACGGCAGAAGTTTTCGGACAGTGTGGACAAGCTGTGGGATATCGGAGCATCTGACGCTGTCGAAGATATAAAGAAGAATCGACTGCTGTCCGACAAGGACAAGAAAGAAGACATTGATTTCTACCTCGATCAACGTGGTCCTCGGGTGGTAACGATGAGCGGGAACGATAAAGTTTTCGCTGTGAAAAGAAAGCTACAGGAAGGAAGAAAACGTCCTCGCCAGGAGCCGCAAACCTCAAAGTGTGCATACGAAACCGGAGATGAGGCCATGGAGAATGATGATACTAGCATGTCAGGAGAGTCGGAGACAGAACTAGCGTTCCCCTTGCCGAAAGAGCCAAGTGTGTCTGTCAATCTTCCTCGCCGCATCCTTAATGCACCTGCTGTCATGGAAGTGCCTGATCGTTTCCGCATGTCCAATAATCAGGTGCGTATTGTGTATAGTATTCATCGATAGCGTCAGTTTTAAAGTGTCCCGTAACCCACATGTATTCTTGACAGTTTCCTTTCCACTTTCCATTCTCTACATAGGTAGTAATCATTGTGGCTGCTATCACACGTTCGGCGGATCCACCAGCAGACCTCAATCAGTTCAGCATCTCGAAAGAAACGGCTCGCCGGGGAAGAGTGTCACATCGCCGTGAAGTGGCGACGGCTGTGAAGGACTCCTTCACGCCACCGAGGCACACTGTTGTCCACTGGGATGGCAAAATGGTCAAGGTCAGTTGATTAAGTTTTCATAGCTATCAATTTAGTAATGAGATTCATGAAGCATAATGTCAATTAAAAAGAGAACTGAATGTGAACAAAAATAGGTTACTTTACAACCATGAAATTGAAATATATGGCATGTGTTTCAGAACTTCCTTGGAACGGCGGAGCACCGCCAAGCAATTCTCATCTCCAGGGCTCCTCATTGCACAGAAGGAAAGTTGCTGTCAGTCCCAGCTGTTGCTGACGGCACCGGACTGTCGCAGGCGCGGGCAACCATACATGCTCTCGAAGATTGGGGATGTGAGGAGAGCGTCATCGGACTCTGCTTCGACACCACTTCCACCAACACGGGGAGGGTGCAGGGTGCAGTTGTCCGGCTGGAAAACATGCTCGGGCGACAGCTACTCCAGCTGGGATGCCGTCATCACGTCCTAGAGCTTATCGTGGGGGCAGTAGCCGTCACCCTGCTCGGAAGGACTACGGCACCAACTGATCCTTTGTTTCAGCAGTTGAAGAGGTTAGTTCATTTTTTGTGCAAGGTAAAGTTAGGACACACATGATATTCCACTAGTTTATAAAACAGCAAGCCAAACCGGAACTTCAGGGTTTTCTCACACAATTTTCTTGTTTATTATTTTTGAAGATGGGACGAGCTCGATCTCTCGATCTACTGCAAGCTGCAGGTCGAGAATCTGGCGGAGAGTACGTGGCTAATAGAACTCCGGGACGCGGCGGTCAGCTTCCTGAGCACAGCTTCTGGTTTCGTCAGAGACGATTACCGGGAAGTGGCAGAGATCACGCTCCTGGTACTCGGGACACAACCACGCCGTGGCATTCACCTCATGCGCCCAGGAGCCTACCACCACGCAAGATGGATGGCTAAAGTTAGTATTTTCAAACAAAAATAATCTAGAGATAAGTTTAAATGTTATTCAAAGATAAACATTTCATTATAACGCAAACAAAGTAATTGGTAACAATAAACCTGTCTTACTTACAATGGTGCCTATTCTGTTTCAGTCATCTACTACACAAAACTGCTGATGTTCAGTAGGCAGCTGGAGCTCGACGCCGAGCTGGTCGACAAACTGCACAGGATCGTGGTGTTCATCGCTCTTCTGTACGTACCAGCTTGGTTGGCGGCCCCTGTAGCAGCTGATGCGCCGTTGAATGACCTGGTACTATACCAGCGTTTTCTGAGGTATAGGGCAGTGGACCGCGAGGTGGCAGAAGCGTCACTGGCATGATGAGGCGGCACTTCTGGTATCTGAGGCCTCAGACCGTCATCTTCGCTCTATGCAGCAACAAGGTGGATGGCACTGTGAAGCAACAGATGGCAGAGAAGCTGTCCCACCTCCCTGTACCCAAAGACTTCACATACGAGAACGTCTCAGTCGACGAGATGACGCTACCCCGACCTGATCGACGAGTCCTCCTGGTTCTTATTTGCAGGTCTGAAGATGTATGGGTCTTCGTGGCTCACCCTGCCAACTGATAAGTGGGACGAGAACGAGGACTTTTGTCGTCTGAAGGATGTGATCTCTAATCTCCAGGTCACCAATGACGTCGCTGAAAGAGGAGTCCAACTGATACAAGACTATGCGAACACGGTCACAAAGGACGAGGCACAGCTGCAGGATCTTCTGCAAGTGGTGGAAAAGAACCGGAAAGAGCTCGGGACTTCAAGAAGTCATCACTCGCCACGATGCATAGCACAGAGGGACAACGTTGCAGCCAGTGACGTGTGATAGTGGTCAATACAATGCAAAAGTGATTGTTTAAGTTATTGTTTTTTCTTCCTTATTTGTCTGCTATTTGCTGATTTTTTTGAAAAGTATAGGTGATCGTGGTTTTTCCCATTATTTGGCACTATACTAGCACATTGGTATTACCTGTATACAGGCACAACTTTTAAACCGTTAGTCGTATGACATTGGAAGGCACACCAAACGACTTCTCTCATCAAGAGGATTCAGAAAACATCCCTACTTAATGTATCTTGATTCAGTAAAAAGTTAAAAAGTACGCATTTAAAAAAAAAACGTAATTTCAAGGTCGATGCGAGACCCCTAAATATTGATCAATTTTTGTAAAAATGGTACCAATGTGCTAGTATAGTGCCAAATAATGGGAAAAACTACGATAACCTATACTTTTCAAAAAAATTGAAAAGTGGGCCACCCTAGTGTACATGAGGGAGATACAAGGACAAGAAGTGCCTCAACAAGCATTGCAATCCGTACCGAGGCTGTATCAGTAGTTACGATTCCATGAAAAAAATTCCTACATCGCAAGGTTTGGCCTCCATTTTCTTGAACTGGTCCACAGAGCAGATGTTCACATCTTCTGAAGGCCGCATGTTCCACGCGCCACAGATCTTATAGACAATGTAGGTCCTGTATATGAGCTTGAATTATCTCGACGAAATTATGATGTGAAAGAGCTAGCAATCATTCCCTGACGAGATGTATTTCTGATTCGGTTTCCACGTTAAACTGTAGGTCTAGTGTGGTGTGAAAACCTTAATCTTTGTCAAAATGAGCAATTCGGTGGGTTGATATGAAAGAGATGGCAATCATTCCCTGCCGAGGTGTATTTCTAATTCCATGTTAAACTGTAGGTCTAGTGTGGTGTGAAAACCTTAATCTTTTGTCAAAACGAGCAATTCGGTGGGTTGATGTGAAAGAGATGGTAATCATTCCCTGCCGAGATGTATTTCTAATTCCATGTTAAACTGTAGGTCTAGTGTGGTGTGAAAACCTTAATCTTTGTCAAAATGAGGAATTCGGTGGGTTGATCTGAAAGAGATGGCAATCATTCCCTGCCGAGATGTATTTTTGGATACAAGGACAAGAAGTGCCTCAATAAGCATTGCAATCCGTATCGAGGCTGGATCAGTGGTTACGGTTCCATGGCCGGCCATTTTTTTTTTTAGTTTATATCGAGTTAGTTTAGGTTAGGAAAGGTTAGGTCAAGTTAAGTTAGTTTGGGTTAAATTGTTAGACGTAGGTAAGTCTGTACATCCGTATATGATTTCCCCTGGCCGCCTGTCAGTTTACCTTAACGGCAATGAATTGTAGTAAAGTGGACTTGATAGAGGAGTAAAGCAGAAGGTGTTAATCAGCGTATATATATATATATATATATATTGTGGAAACCGTTGCAGAGTGGAGGGAACAAAATCCGAAGTGAAATACTATTTAAACCCTGTGGCAGAATGCCCATGCAGTAGTGACTGTTAGCAGTTCTGCTGAAACGGTTCTTTGTTCCATTCTTCAATTCTAGTGTAACTCCAAATAAACATTCGTATAAATCACATTTATATCAGTTGTTCCCTTTATTATTCGTTACAGTTACAATAATATTTTCAGTGTGTTCATACTGCCGTACTCTAATATATATATATATATATATATATATATATATATATATATATATATATATATATGTGTGTGTGTGTGTGTGTGTGTGTGTGTGTGTGTGAATATTTCCACTCCTTTATTTATATTTTTAAAAAAGAAAATCGAGAGAAAGGTTTGTGGTCAAGCTGCGGTCGGGTCCTGAGGCGTTTTCTACATTCTTTCTTCCAGAGACGAAATCAAAGAAGTAATGAGTGAATAAAATGAGGTTAGTGAATTGAAGTTAAATGTCATGAAAATGAAATGAAATGAAAAGGTTTATAAATAGAGGAGCGACAAAAGTAAATAGACACAGTTCATATGCTTATTTCTTTTAATGAATAATTATGAGGAGCAAGTTGTACAAATACAATATATATATATTATATTACATATATAGATATATATATACACACGGTATATATATATATATATATACACACGGTATATATATATATATATAACTATATGATCAAAAAGTATCGGACACCCCGGAAAATCCGCATTTCTGCAAATATCACCTTCGCCGAAAGGTATGCTGGAAAAAGCGTGGCGAAACTATAATGCTGAGGTGTTCTGTTAAGTTATCAGTAACTGTTGTGAAGCCATGCCGCGCGGACGTGAACTCTCCGAGTTCCAACGTGGACTCGTCATCGGATGTTATTTAAGTAACGTTTCTATACGAAACATTGCAGCCAAACAGGATATACCAAAGTCGACGTAGCGGATGTATCATGAGATGGAAGCACGACGGTGCAACTAACGCGAAAAAAAACGTTCCCGGAACGACACACGCAAACTGACGGAACGTTATAGAAGTAGTCTGGTACGACATGTCAAGAAGTCCCGCACGCGTCCTCTGCCGCTTCCATCGCTGAGGAGGTAGGAAGCATCCGGTACCTCCGTTAGTACTGTAACTATACGCAGAGAGATGCACAGACTCGGTATTATTAGTGATGGGACGATAATCGGAATCGAGATCGGAAGAATCGATCATTTTTTCAGGAATCGGAATCGAAGAGAATTGTACCATGATTTCCGATTTAAAACGATTCTTTAACTTTTAATTGAACCAGTTTTGCAATGTAAGCTTTAAAATTTAAATGAAAGAGGATAACAAAATTTTTATTTATTGTATTGTAGCTATACATTAAAACAGTATATCCATGATGTGTAATCAAGAAGATTAAATGAATTGTACAACTTACAGTTGATTTTTATTTTTAAACCAATCTATATAATTATAATTATATTACCATACTCATGTAAATAGTTAATCTTACCAGAGTAAAATATGACAATTTCCGAAAAACAGTATAGAATTATATTTAAAAATATTGAGAATCCGGAATCGGAATCGAGAATCGTATCGGAATCGAGACTTTTTTAGTGGTATCGGAATCGGAATCGGAATCGTTAAAAATTTTGGTATCGTTCCCATCACTAGTTATTATGGGTAGAGCAGCTGTACACAAGCCACTGATTACAAAAGTTAATGCCACGTCGTCGTTTGGCCTGGTGGTTCCGTCGTTCCTGGACCGTGGAGGACTGGAAAACTGTTCTTTGGAGCGACGAGTTCGCGGTATTCACTCTTCCAGTCTGATGGGCGTGTTTGGGTGTGGCGACAGCACGGAGAACGGCTTCTTTCTGACTGTGTACGTCCAACGGTGAAGTTCGGTGGAGGGTCCATCATGGTATGGGGGTTTTTTTTCCTGGCTAGGACTCGGCCGTTTGGTTGTTATACCCACTACCATGAACGCTGACGTTATCTCGACGTTCTGGACAATTCGGCCCTCCCTACACTGTGGCATACTACGGAGATGGCCATTGTTTGTTTCAACAGGATCGAGCTCCCTGCCATACTGCAAGGGCGTGCAGGACTGTTTCGTGAAAATAAGGTGGATTTGTTATAGAACTGGCCTGCTCAGAGCCCCGATCTCACCCCAATCGAGCACATTGGACGAATGGAGCGACGGATACGAAACGCACACCACGCCGGCTTCACTTGCATCTCTTGCATCAGCTCTGCAAGAGGAATGGCGAGCCATTCCTGCACAGAACTACCGAAAACTGGTGGAAAGTATGCCTCGACGTGTTGACGCTGTAATAAAAGCAAAGGGTGGACCTACTGGTTACTAAATGCCATAATAAAACCATTTTTCCCAAAACCATGCGGTGTCCGAATACTTTTGATCATATAGTGTGTATATATATATATATATAATATATATATTATATATAGATATATATATATTAAGTTTGGGAAGAACCGATTCGCCTCTATTTAAAGGGGCATATCTCGGCGGAAAAAACAAGAAAAAAGTGAGAGGAAGACAGAGGAAAAAGAAAGGGTGGAGGGGACAGTCGAAGTGGAAAAAGACCAAGGAGACAAGGACTGCAGGGGTTCGAGCCCCATCATCCTTGGGTGCTAGGGCCGGAGGGGCGCACGTGAAACCTCCAGGAACAAGCACATACAAACGAGCACAAAGAACACTCAAGAGCACGAGCTTAGAACCCCCCTGCAGGTATATATATATATATATTATATATATATATATATATATATATATATATATATATATATATATAGATATATATATATAAGTTCATGAGAAAGTTGTTCAATTGTGTGTGTGTGTGTTTATATATAGATTTTTCAATTCGATAGAATTAGTAAATGAACGAAAAAAAATTTATGAGTTATGTAAAATGGAAAGTAATTATTTCGTTGATATAATTAAAAGTTATTACCTTGTCGGTTTTACATGTGTTGGTGAATAAGGCGGTGGTGGTGGCGAGTTGTTGCTTCACCATCATTCGTTTTATCTGCATCAAACAAGAGACATAATGAAATGCACTTGAAATTTCACAGAATATTTCTAGTTACTGTGAAAAGAAAATATATATATATATATATATATATATATATATATAATATATATATATGTGTGTGTGTGGTGTGTAGTGTGTGTGTGTGTGTGTGTGTGTGGTGTGAGCACGAATTGCTCATTCGTTATTATATATTTATATTTTTTCTACAAATATGTTTATACGTTTTGTATATTTTCAAAATAATTAATATTTATAGAAGCGCAGATGAGAAATTTGGGGGAAATGAGGGAGGGGGGATACGACCGTGTGTTTTGACCTGAAATTGTTTCATCTTTCTTTGTAAGGTTTCTTTTCCTTTTGTTTTCCCACTGTTATTCGTGACTTAGCGAAAATTGTGATATTAATAATAATAATAAAAATAGGAATTAAGTAATAAAGTGATTTATTTTAGTTGTGTAAAGAGAGTTTGTTTAAATTCTAATTATTTATTTAATAATCAGAATTTCTAGGTTGATTAATATATGAATTAATTAAATATATAGCGCAAACTGACAACTCAGCCTTCTATTGGCTGATGAATTAAATACATGGCGTTATCTGGCAACTCAGCCAACTGGCTGTTTGGGACTCTATAAAAGGTGGTGTATGGCAGAAGACTCCCAGAAGAGCTCGGGCAGCCGCCCGAGCAAGAACCTCTGGTCCTTTCTTTTTAATGGCCCTTTGGGTGGTGTGGAAACCTTTCCCTCCCATAGAGGCCTCTTAGGTTAGGTATACCCCTTTTGGGGGGTTCAGCTTTGGGGAGAACTCCGCCTCCAAGTTGCATGCCCCTTGCAATCTCATTTTGGGGTTGGCAACAAAGATTGGCACTCTCTCTCTCTCTCTCTCTCTCTCTGTCTCTCTCTCTCTTTCTGGCCCTTTGGGGGGAATAGAATAGCTTGGGGGAGAACTCCGCCTCCAAGTTGCCTGCCCCTTGCAATCCCAATTTGGGGTTGGCAGCAAAGGCCTGTACACTATCTCTCTCTCTTATTTTGCAACAAAGGGGGGAGGGGCTTAGCAACAAAGGGGGGTGGGGGTTGGCACTCTTGCAACATTACGTAATATTATGCAATTGCATTGCACTCGTCCATTTTGACACCATACTAACTTCATTTCCTCCGAGTCCACTTTGAACACATTCCACTCTCCCCATACTTTTCTACCGAATCCATCTTTGACTTCCATCCTCAGAATGTAGTTCCGATGGTTTGATAAAATATGCACGTTTTCATTTTCTTGTGATAATAATTAATTAAAACAATTATGATTAACTTACTATTTGACAAAAAAGCTTATTTAAAGAAAATTTGAAATTAATTCAAATCTTTAATTAAAATAATACGAAATAAGCAAGAATGCAAAATTTGTGGTGCCATCATGAGATAAATAAATGACCAAACTTTTTATATAACTATTAAAGGGAGTAACTATAAAAAACAACTATAATATCCATTACAAACATGCGATAACGTAAAATAAGATCTATTGATAATGGGACTCATATAGTGAGAGATAATTGGGATGAAGAATATAACAAAAACTGGGTAAATAAAGAATGATCAATTCAAAGAAATTACGTATAACGGACTGTTTACTCTTCTCCTTTCCCTTCTCAGAACTGGTGAGGGCAAAGCCAATGACTCCAATTAAATCTAGTCGATGAGATTAACAAAGCCACGAAGCTCTCAGTTCTTACCTAACCAATGCTCTTCACCTTGCATTCCGAACCCCTTCTTGTAATCGGCCCAGTTCCGAGTGAAGTTAATTGACTTTGATACATTGACTCGGGAAAGGAAAACAGTCCATCCACCTCCGTCGGTTTCCATGTAAGAAAATACATCCACAGGGCGGCTACATTGACATCTAGAAGCAAATAATAATAGGTCATAGTCGAATCTCCTTCACTATGAACACGGATTTTGAACAACTGATTCTTTTAAAATAATTTGAAACTGTAATACATATAATTATTTCGTTCTTGTTAATTGTAAGACACCCAGAATGTATGACACCAATTTATTAAAAGATGTTATCACAGCGTTAAAGAGAGCTTAAGGGCTTAATATTAAAACATTGAAATCCCTTGAAAGGCATAAAGAATGAAATGAGGAATTTAATGAAATGAATAAAGGTGATGTTGATGCAGTAGAAAGTCACCGTTTCATCTGAATGGATATACTGTATCTGATAAATTCCGCTTTTTGTATCTCCTGCGACGAGAATTTCGGAGCAATCAGTAGGTCTTAGGAAGAAGAAAGTAACTAACCTTGCATTAGTTTTGTCTTGGATTATCGATTTTAAATTAGGTTTCAAGGTTGATATTTTTTAAATTGAGTTTCCAAAAGAACCGAAGCTAAAAAGATCGCTGTCGGAAAAAAATATATATATATATATATATATATATATTATATATATATTATATATATATATATTATTATTATTATTATTATTAACGTATTTACAAAAATTATGAATCAAATATACATTTTTATTTTTTGCGCCGACTATTACTTGAATTAAAATGATTATTGACAATGAATAATGAAAAAATAAGCCTTTTATAATGTCGTTGAGACGCATGTAGTAAAAATAAATACCTGAAATAATGAAAAATGAAAACATAAAAATTTCCATTCACAAATAGTTCATCACGAAATAATACTAATATCTAACCATCAGAAGGACTATTAACGAATTAAGATGAGAAATATCAATTCCTCATAAAGGTTATTCAGAATGAACGTTCAAAATGGAGATTTCCATTAAGATTGAATTTCATAAAAATCACAAATATATTCTTAATCTTGTTTTCTGGTTTCATTATTAAGGAATTTGATGATGAAAACAGAATTACTTGTTTGTTTTACGAATAAAGTTTGTGGATCTTAATCCGAGGAAGAGATTCTTTATTTCCAAAAACATGCGTTTCATATCTTGATGCAAAGTCATTTGATGTTGCAGAAGAACGTTTTCAAGGGGGGCTTCTGGATCCACCTTCACCACTACATCTTTATCACGCCAAATGCCGATAAAACTGAAATAAAATTTAATTTTAATGTATCTAAACTTTTACTTGAATAAATTTAAATAAACTTAATTGTAATTAATAAGAGAGTGGAAGTTGTATTTAATTACAGTTTAGGTTTATACCAAGAAAGGACAAATCAACTTTGACTTAGATAATCCACCAATATTTGTTTACGGTCTTTTCATACGAATTCCTGAAACAGTAAAAAATACAAAAGTCAACAAGCTCATCATTTTCGTCCAATATGCCCTTTTTTACACTGCTCAGGTCATTAATGGAGGAAAGTTCTTATAAATTAGTGAAGATATTATATCGTTTATAACAATTATATAAAACATTTTTAACGAAAGTTACAAAAAATTATTTATAAATATATAATGGAATGTAGCAAACATAATTTTATGATAAAATAAAATAAAAAGACTGAATAATGTCTAATGTTCGGAACATGAAACATAATTGTTACAAAGGGAAAGAAACAATGATGGATTCAAACTTTTTTTGTACAGTTAAAATCTCACTTCAACTTTAAGTTGAAGTGAGATTTTAGGAGGTGTCCATTCCGGAGTTTTCACTATCTCATTTCATCCAAATGCAGTCTAGGAAAGTAGGAAGCTTTCGATAGAAAGTTAGAAAAAGTATAGTTATTAGATAAAAGAAAAACTATAAGGATTTGAGGATCACCTGAATTTCAGGGCCCCCAGCATTCTTTAGTTCGCTTTATAAGGCTAACTAACGAAAATATCACGACCTCACCAAACCAATCGTCAAGGGAGTACAGTTGACGTACAGTTGAAGGCTGGGGGCCCTGTTCTTCAGGTGATCCGAATTTTACAGCAATTTTGCCATCAAAATCTACAAATAGTTTGCAAATAATTGCAGAAAATACCACAATGTCTTCATTCCTTTCAATTGTTATTTAAAACCAAGTCTTTTAATATGAACATTTACTGTTATAATAAATATATAAACAGGCAATAAATGCTGAAAATAAAACATTAAGCCCCTGTCAATCGGCCGTTTTTTGACACTGATTCGTTTGCAGCTGAAAAGCGATTATTGCCGTTCAAACATTGATCGAGAACAATGGCTGAAAAAATGGCGGACTCCTGCTTTGCTCTTATAGTCCGGTAGCAAAGACCCTGATATTACTGGAAACCTGCATTGTTTGTTATAAAGAAATTTTTTACATATTTTGAAAGCTTATACCACCCCATTCAAGAATCCATCGGGTGTACACCTGACCCCCGCTTGACTTTTTCAATATGGCCGCCATTTTCGAAGATGGCCGGCGAAACTGAAAAATCCCATATCCTGGTCAATACTTGATGGATTTTGATGATCTTGGTGTCATTTCTAGGGGTATTTAGGATGATAAGTCTATCTGGAGGGGTTTCAGATACTTTGGGAGTCATTTTGACCCACATTCGTCAATACTCAAGGTCATTGGAGGTCAAACGCCCCCCGAAATAAGGAATATCCCATATCCCGGGCAGTCGTGGAGATATTTTAGTGATCTTACTGTCGTTTTTATGGTTTTGGGCGCGACTGAGTAGTTCTATAGGGTTTAAAATGAAATCAGGGATTATTTTCCCAATGGTAAGGTGAATTCCAATGTGTCTAATTGCCACGTATCTAATGTCTGATACCACGTGGGTATACAGCCTCAATGCTCGTGTGAGTCTGACTGCTGACCTCCTAGATATGAGTGAGCACCTACAAACATTCCATCTGTACCACAAAGAGGAGGCAAGAGGTCGCATCAAACTTGATGGAGAAGATCGCCAATCACTTCATGATTCCCTTTCTAAGGGCATGGACCACTGGATCCAGAGTCACATCCAGGAGGCAACCCAACAATATTCAGACAGGGCAGCTCGCATCTCCAGATGCCAATGCCGATAGAGCTGTTAGTATTGGAAAGACGCAACTGGTACAGTACAAGTCATCATGGCCACAAGGCTTTTATGGCACCATTTCCAAACATGTCATTACCTTTGCAAGTAAAACGAAACATATCAAGGTGGGTGCCCCCTTGGTTATGGAACAAGAAGCGATTTATGCACGCGTCATCGGTTTGCTGATGAGTGAACGCGAACTTAACTTGACCCATGTATTCTCAACAGAGCTTGCGGCATACCCACTCGCACTGTTCCAACCAGATGGCTTAATGAGAACTGCAGCTAAGTCCGCATTGAACCAGAACTTGGGAGTGGAAACATCCTCTCGAACATGGGGTCGACCAACAGTTGTTATCATGGATGTGTCAGCTGTTTTGTGGACAGTCGACTGGCCTGCTAGTCGCACAGTTGCTACATTTATCCAAACCTTCAAAGTCTGGCTACCGAAACATCTTTCTCATGCATCTGTAGTACTAGATTTTGATCGCTACTATGATTTCTCTCCGAAATCAAGCACTCGGGCAATGAGAAGCAAGAGTAGCAGAGTTCACGAGCTGGACCTCAACACCCCATTGCCTACAAGAGACGCTGTTCTCACGTGCACCGCGAACAAGGAGCAACTAAACAGGCTGCTCTGTGAGCAAATCCTTGCTGACAGTGAGTATCTCGCAAGTGTAACCCAAGACCATGAGCTAGTGCTTGCAGGATGGCAGACCATACCGACTTCCATTGTGCGAGGCAGGAGTCGAGCAGCATTGGAGCTCTCATCATCTCATGAAGAGGCTGACGTGATAATAACACAACACGCTATCACACAAGCTGAGAAAGATTCTGATGCCCGCATCTCCATCATTTGTGATGACACAGACGTGTTTGCCATGCTGACTTACTTCTATGAATTTAAGAAACTAGGCTGTCCCATGATTATGGAGTCTCCAGTGCGTGGCAGAAAATCAGTGGACATCCGAGCAACTGTAACCGAGCACAAAGACATCATCCCACAAATCCTCAAACTACATGCTTTGAGTGGTTGTGACACAGTTGCAGCAATACATGGCATCGGCAAAGCCACTGCCATTGCCACAGCCAAGAAGGGTCGAAAGCTAGACAAGCTGGGGTCCCTTGATGCATGCTTTGACCATATCGAGAAAGAGGCAACAGCGTTCATTGTTGCATGCTATGGGGATAAGAAATTCTCATTTCTTAAAGAGTGTCGTCAGCGAGTATGGACTCAGAAGACAGGGAAGTCGGGAACTGCTGCACCCAAACTATGTTCTTTACCACCAACAACTGAAGCTTTCCATCAAAATGTGCTCAGAGCCCACTACACTGTGGCGAACTGGCTCGATGCACTAAAGTGTGACCCACCACCACTTGATCCTGTGCATTATGGGTGGGAGAGAGACGAAACAAACAGAGTTCTCATCCCAAAAACAGTGGGTGAAGGAGTGTGCTTAGCACCAGATGAAGTTCTGAAGTTAATCAGATGTGGGTGTGAATCACAATCAGCATGCAGGGGGAGTCGCTGCGGCTGCATGGGACGCGGAATCCCTTGCACAATGTTCTGTGCATGTGGCAGCGGCTTGGATTGCAACAATCCATTGACCCGAAACGCAAACGAAGAGCAGACTGATGATCCTGACGATCCTGACACAACCATGTCTTTTGATATTTGCTCGCAATAAATGGTTACCTAATGTGAATAACTGCATCAAAGTTGCCAGTGCCAATCCCCCAGCTAGGTGTGAGCTTTGTTTTGCTTACGAGGTCATATCTTGTAGCTTTGCAACCTTCCATAGAATTCATGTGCCCTGCACTTCAGCATAAATTGTGGTTTATATCCATATCCATATAATGTGCGTTATGTCATTTAAGCATTATGATCTGGTTTTATCTGCAGAAAAGATGTTAAATGCTCAGCAGTTAGCTAGATTGTTGAAATTGTTACTGAAATAAAGCAAATACAGTGATGTCAACTGTGACATTATCATATTTCAAGGCCAAACTTTAACCTCAAATGACCTTGACTTGACCCATGGAGTTGCAAAATGATATCCTACTGTTATCATGTGCCTATAGACCTACTCAGTCTCGCCCAAAACCATAAAAACGACAGTAAGATCACTAAAATATCTCCACGACTGCCCGGGATATGGGATATTCCTTATTTCGGGGGGCGTTTGACCTCCAATGACCTTGAGTATTGACGAATGTGGGTCAAAACGACTCCCAAAGTATCTGCAACCCCTTCAGATCGACTCATCATCCTAAAATCCCCTAGAAATGACACCAAGATCATCAAAATTTATCAAGTATTGATCAGGATATGGGATTTTTCAGTTTCGTCGGCCATCTTGGAA
This sequence comes from Bathynomus jamesi, assembly GCA_023014485.1. Classification (NCBI taxonomy): domain Eukaryota; kingdom Metazoa; phylum Arthropoda; class Malacostraca; order Isopoda; family Cirolanidae; genus Bathynomus; species Bathynomus jamesi. The sequence continues at coordinate 547,864 of JAJOZX010001337.1, forward strand.
AATGGCGGCCATATTTAAAAAGCCAAGCGGAGGTCAGGTGTACACCCGATGGATTCTTGAATGGGGTGGTATAAGCTTTCGAAATATGTCACGATTTGCTTTATAACAAACAATGCAGGGTTCCCACCCCGTGCAACGGGATTATTAACCGCCGGCATCAGGTGAAGTTGAGTTGGCTGCTTACTCTATTTCTGCTCTGGCTCAGGTGGCCTTTGGGGCAATCACACGTGTATACTGTACTTTAACTCCACTTCAGTGAAACTGAACATACAGATGAGTCCATCTAACTAATATACTGTACAAGCCTTATCAGAAACTCTCATCAAAGATCGAATCCCTCAGATTATATTTATTTATGTCTTAAAAGCTTTCACAATAATTAGCCCACAATTATTACACAGTGAATTAGCAAATTATGTTATCCGAATTATTTCTTGGACAATTCTCTAAATAAAGATAAGAAATCTTTTTATAAAGGTAACAAGGAGAAGAAAGTATTTAATAACATTTTGTGTTTGCCATATCATAACAATTTAATTCACTTCACTCACGTCATTGGAGACGTGGGAATTAATGTCATGTTTACTTTACATTAATTCGATCAAGAGTTTATTCATTCGTAATAACTCTGTGAGTGTCCCTGGATGTATTTATTCTATTAAGTGTAATTATTGTAATTTCGTATATATTGGTGAAACAGGCAAAACTTTCGCTACTAGAATCATACATCATAAATATGGCATTTGCAAAGCCAATGCATCTAACGCCATACTTGCTCATGTACGTAGCAATATTCACACAATTGAGTGTAATAATTCCCTTCAAAGTAAATATTTAATTTTCCTGAGAGCTACAGTATTTCTCAATAACGTTCACGCGTTTCAAGTGAATCTCAGCCACGCACACACACACACACACATATATATATGTTTAATATGCAATAAGCAAAGATTTTGAGTGTGCGCCAATTAATGCATTGGAGAACACCACCACGGTCTATCTATAGTAGGGTAGGTTGATTTTGGAACTGTGATCTTGGACTAGTCTAGATAGAAATGTATTAATGTATAAAAAACGTTGCACCAACTCATATTTGTGAAAATAATTGTATTTTTTGAGGATTGTTAATTATTTTTAAGTTGTAAAATTGCCGAATTTTACGCGTAAAATCGCGAGCGCGGCATTCGCGCAGTGTAAACAAACAAAATATCGGACCTTATCTCATCAAAATAATCAATTAAAATTCGTTTTTTTTAACAAAACGATGCTTGAAACTTATTGTAAATGCATTATAGATGTTAATTAGTGTATTATTTTGTATTTTTTAATGATATTTACCTATAAAATGTGTATTAAATTAAGTTATTTTATGATGCGTTCATTTAATTGTGTTTATTTTCAGATATTTCATAAAAATGGGTAAAAAACGGAAGTCTGCAGTGATAACTCGAAGTGATAGTGCCAAAAAATTCAGTGGCCAACCTTCCCCTTTGGATAAAACAGAGCCTCCTACCCTCCGCCAAGTTATTCAGTACAGTTTTTTCCTCCAAAACAGCCACCCGGACTTGAAAGACTATGATATTGCTAAAATGATAGCAAAGGATGTGATTGAGATCTGGCAGGCAGTGAACCCGCGGCTGCCCCTGTATGAGGAATATTATGTAGTGAAATTGGTGGATAAAGTGTGCTTCAAGAAAGCAAAAGAGATAAACAGAAAATTTCTTTCTACAGTCCAGGAGCAGAATCTGGAGGAAAAGCTGGATAAACTTTTTGACATTTCTGCTTGCACCTGTAAGCTACCTGTTCGTCCCTGTGATGACAATGCTGTGAAGTGCAAGAAAGAAAATTGTCAAACACAGCACATAATCTGCACTTGTCCTCCCAGTAAGAAGGTAATGCTATTATTTTTTTAACTTTTAACTGGCCTAACTTAGTGCGATTAGGTGCCTTTTAAATGGAAGGAAATTCAATGCTTGTAATTGAAAAATATCCGCATTTTCCTCCTGTAATCTTCCTTCCCCCCCCCCCCCCCCTGGTAATAGAAATTAATAATAAATTTTTTTTCAGGATTTTATCTCTTATTTTAGATCCGCTATTAATATACTTTAATATTTCAGGTTCCAGTAGAGGAGAGGGAATACTTGAGAGATCCGAGGGCCAAAATAGGACCCAAGGGCTCTTTCCAGCTGGGATCTGTGGATAAAGCTGCTGTGAAGAGAGACCAGAGGGCTGCAGCTGAAGCAGAAAGATTACAGAGCCAGATTCAACAGCAGCAGGAAGTGGATTTGGCCACTTTTGCCTCCACACCGTCACAAGATATTTCTTTTGAATCCAGCTCAGGAGAATCAGGAGAGGTAATATATTTTTTTTCTTATATCTTACCCCATTTTTATCCAAATTTATCCCTACTTTTTGTCCCTATTCCCCCCCTTTTTTCCCTCATTTTCGCTTTAGTAATTTATTCTTTTTTTCGCCCATTTTCGCCGACTTTTTACCTGAATTTTTACCCATTTTTCCCCCTATTTTCCCACTTTTTCCCCCCATTTTCGTTTAAGTAATTTATTCTTATTTCCGCCCATTTTCGTCGATTTTTACCCATATTTTTCCCTACTTTTTCCCCTATTTTCCCCCATTTTCGCTTTAGTAATTTATTTTTTATTTTCATTTCAGCCATCTGGTGGTGAAGCTGAAAAGTTCAAGCCAAGGAGGCACCCAAGTGGAGGTTACAGCTTTTTGAAAACCCCTAGATATGCCATGGAACTGATCAGGGGTGATGTTCCTTCCAATCTTGGGGCAAGTCTTGCTAATGCTTTCCTCCTGGACTTACAAGCTATGGACCTGCTTAAGCCTGGCCTTGATGTGAAACAGATAATAGTTGATAAATCGAAAATGGACAGGGAAAAAGCTAGAATGAAAGTGAAAAGTGATGAAAAGCACAATGAGGGTCTGGAAAAGTTTGTCTGTATTGGGGTTGATAGGAAAGTTGACAAGAACACTTTGCTGTACAGCGTAGTTAAGGATGAAAATGGGGAGACTAAGCTGAAGAAAGGAAAGGGACAAGAGCACCATTTGACTTTCACAAAGGAGCCGGGAACTGAAAGTGGAACATATCTTACTCACAGAGTCATCCCAATTAAAGGTGCGACTGGAGTTCTTCTTGGTGAAGAAGTTGCTCGTGTCTTGGAGGAGTTTAACAGTGTTCATACCCTGAAAGCTGTCCTCCTTGACAACACAAATACAAACACTGGCTGGGAGGGAGGCCTTGTAACGGCTCTGGAAAATAAAATTGAGCGGAAATTGCACACCATTGGCTGTTCACTCCATCAGAATGAGCTTCCTTTCAGAGCTGTTTTCAAGCATCTTCATGGCAGTACCAAAAGTCCCACTGCTTTCACTGGTCCGCTGGGAAAACTCTGTGAAATTGACTACCAAGATCTGCCACAAGTGGAATTCACCAAACTCAGTGGGCCCCTGGATGACATGGAATTTGCTGAGGAGACACTGAATGATCTCAGTAGCGACCAGAGGCTTCTTTTGGAGTATGTGCTTGGAATTTCCAGGAGCAAAGTCAACACAAGATTTGCTGCCTGGAAAATTGGACCATTAAACCATGCAAGATGGTTGACTTTGGCAATTAGATTGATGTGTCTGTGGACCAGAGGTGCTTACCCTCCAGAACTACAGGATAAGCTTTACCAGGCCATCAAGTTCATTGTGGAAGTGTATGCAGTCAGTTGGTTTGAGATCAAAAGGGACAGCAAGTTCCACAATCAGCAGCTGTACATCTTCAACATGATCCAGAGGATGAAGCAGCAGTTTGAAGAAATCCAGGGTGTTGCTTTCAAGAACCTGAAGTACAATACTTTTGCCTTGCTGCCCGAGAATGTGCTATACTCCATGATGAAGTCTGATGACTTGGAAGTGAGAGAAGCTGCTCTCAAGAAAATTCTGTCCATCAGGTAAGCATTTATTAATTTAAAAAAATGTGAAAAAAAAATTTGATTATGGGGATTTATTTAATAAAAAAAAGACCCGAGTTCTATAAATCCCCATAATCGAATTTTTTTTCACATTTTCTTATCCCAATTCTCCCCCTCCCCTCTGATAATGGAAATAATCTTACCTTCTTTCTGAAAAAAAATTCGATTATGGGGATTTATAGAACTCGGGTTTTTTTTTTTTTTTAATTTAAGTTAAATTAAATCAGCAATTCTGAGACTAATAGGGATTAAATCTTAAACTGGAATAAAAAATAAATTAATTATTATTCTTTCAGAAGTGGGAAGCCAGCCAAGAAGAGGCTGAAGAAGATCACAGCCATCAACATTGAAGCTACCCACTGGTCAGAACTAATCAACCTTTCTCAAAGTGGCATCTGTGAACCTGCTCTCACAGAAGACTTTTCTGACCAGGAGCTTCAAGAAGAATTGCTGAATGGCACCAAGCTGGAGCTGCCTGATCTGCCTTCACATTCTCACATTCTAAATGTGTCTATTTGACTCTGTACATGTTTTTTTTACTTTTTTTCAATAAAATTGTAACTTTTTTCAGGATTGTTTTATGAAAATAGCATGATTTTTTCGGCCGAAAATTGTGAAAATGCGGTATTTTTCGGTACGATTTTTTGACGATTTTTGAAACGGTTTCCTCAAAAAACGGTTAAAGCTAGGGATCTGAAATGTTTTGTCAGTTATTATCATATTAAGCCCTGACTATCTCGACTAGTCAAACCCCGGCTCGCGAGCCGCATGCGGCTCTCGAGGTTGTTAACTGCGGCTCGCGAGACAATTTTGGTTTTTATTGTATTTATCATAAAAGATAAAATTCATAATACAAATATAATTTTTTTTTCACATAATAAAAAAAATATGAAAAAAAACAAGGAAAAATTGAATTGACAATAAAATGCGTCATGCGTACGACAATTTTTTTGCGTGACAGGCAATAAGCGGGATAATTACGTAATTAACACCAATCGCCATTCACCAGTGTCCAGTACCCCTCGAGCTACCCTGCGGACCGCGTGTAGTAACGAGTGAGTGTGTTTTAAAATTGGCTTCTTAGATCAAATAGTGGATATTTTTATCAGCTATACAAGTGAAAGTTATACAACCCCTTAGTTGATTAAAATGACTGAGCAGACAAAGTGTAAGAAACGGAAATATGAAGAAGAAAATAGTTTTTAAACAGGAGTGGGAGAAGAGCTTTGCCTTTACTGTTAAGGGTGGGAAACCTGTGTGTCTTATCTGCCATGTAGCACTCAATTACTTTAAAGCCAGTAACTTAAAGCGTCATCATGAAATTAACCATAAAAATTTTATTACGGAATTTCCTCCCAAATCAGAATTGCGGAAGACTAAGTTAACGATTTTGAAATCTAGCCTAGTTGCCCAACAAACTGTACTTTCATCATTGTGTAAGACAGCTGACTTAACTACTGAAGCTAGTTTTGTTATGGCATGGAATATTACTCGTGCTCAACTTTCCTACAGTAGTGGCGAATTTGTGAAGAAGAATATTGCCGATGTTACTGCAATTCTCGCTCCAGATAACGCAAAGCTTCGAGAACAAATAGCAAGTATTTCTATTTCCCACCACACTACAGAGAGACGTATTTCCCAGATCAGTGCTGAAATTACATGCTCGTTGCAGAGTGATTTGAAGAATTCTGTTGCATTCAGTTTGGCCCTCGATGAATTCACAGATATTAAAGATAACCCTCAACTGGCGATATTTGTTCGTTATGTTACTGACGATGGAAATGTGAAAGAAGAACTCTTGGACTTAATGGCCCTAAGAGAAACCACCAGAGGGGTTGACAGAAAGAACGCACTTGACGAGACATTATCAGATGCTCAAGTACCATTGAATAAACTTGTCAGTGTTGCAACAGATGGTGCACCAGCTATGGTAGGACAAAATGTAGGCCTAGTTGGGCTCTTGACACGCGATTCCAAGTATCCTGTGTGTCTCTTTATTCACTGTATCATTCACCGTGGTCATTTGGTAAGCAAGTACTTTAGGTATGATAGTGTTATGAAATGTGTTCTAGAAATTGTGAATTTCATTCCTTCAAATGCAAAAACGCACCGAGCGTTTAGAAATTTTATCGAGGAGCTGGATCTTCAAGATAAGCCAGATTACCTTTCATTCTACTATGTTGTAAGGTGGTTATCAACTAGTAATCTCCTGAATAGGTTTGTTGCACTGTTGGAGCCTATCATTCATTTCTTGAAAGAAAAGGGAAAGTCATACCCACAACTAGAAGATCACGAATGGGTGCAGGATCTGATGTTTTTTACTGATGTAATACAACACCTTCAAAATCTAAATTTGGCACTTCAAGAAAAGGATAAGGTCATTTCTGACCTTACAGAGACAGTTTTCAGTTTCAAGAATAAAATGAAGCTCTTCCAAAAAGATCTAGTAACAAAAAAATTTGACCACTTTCCCCCACCTGAAAAACCGAGCAAACACTTTTCCTGATATTGAAATAAAAGATAGTAAATTGGAGGAATACAAAGTAAATTAGAAGGACTAATTGATGATTTTCAGTTCAGGTTTGATGAACTAAAGAAGCTAAAACCATGCTTCGAATTTCTTGTAAATCCTTTCCTGATAGATGTCGTCAACGATGGCTGTCCTGTTACCACACCTTTTGTTACGGAAGCTGCTTCAATACAAACAGAACTTTTGGAGCTACAGGAGGACGTGGGTTTAAAGTTGATACATAAAAACTTATCTGCAGTTGGGTTTAGGAAGCAAATACCAGAGACAAAGTATCCTCACCTCAGGAAAACCAGTTTCCGACTTATCTCAGTTTTTCGGACAACTTATTGCTGTGAAGCGCTCTTCTCGGTAATGAAGTTTGTAAAGTCAAAACATCGTGCTGCCCTCACTAACGAACACCTGACTGAGCTTCTTCATACCGCCTTAACATTACATCAGCCACACTTTAAAGCATTAACAGCCAAAATGAAGACCCAAACTAAGCCTTCTACAAGCAGTAATTAAACAATTTAATAATGTGAGTATAACTATATGTATATTAGGGTGTGTCAATTTTGGGGGTGAAATGACTAAATTGAAAATCATGTGATTTGCTAGCAATTTAATGTAATCATTTGGCACACAAAATAATATCCTTGCTTCAAAAACAATAAAAAATGACTCCTACCTACATCAATTTTTATTCAAAAATTCAATTTTTCCGTAAATTCGTAACAAAATAACAAATGTGCGCAAACATCCTATCAACATTTAAAGTGGCAATAAGATATCATTCAGAGTCTTTATTTGAAAGTAACCAATGCAGTCATGTCCTTTTTGCTGCGATTCCTTGACATCAGCATTCGGCTTGCTACTTGCGCTTTGATGTAGCCTTCTCGCCTCTCGTGACTCTAAACTTGACTAGCTGCTTCTGTGACCATTTTCACACATCTCTCCACACTCTGAGTGTGAGAAGGCCACATTGGCACTTGCATTGGGGCCTCTTTAAGTTGTGTTAAATCTTTGTTTGTTATTCATGTTGTCAGTGGTGGCTCCAAAACTTCCGAACTCAAGTTAACTAATTCTGACAATTTCGTGGTATTGACGTTTATCGGAGGTACCTTCCTTGTCTGAACAGAGCAGTCTCCCAGCTGGTCATCATCTAGTGATGTTTCTCTAAGCTTTAGAATGATTTCCACAGCCTCAGTTCGCTCTTTGGTACATTGGCTGCAGTGTATTGCTTGCAAAACTGCCTCTGGCCTAGCATACCAAGCGGACCTTCTCACCACAGGTAACACGATGTCCACCACTACTTTCCTTTGGGTTCTCAGTAGCTGTAATTGAAACAAGATGTGGTTGGGCCCCTCCATCCACATTGGATTAAGTTTTACATTGAACCAGTGAGGAAGATAAAACCCAATAATAAATTCAACAATCAACATCAAATTCTGTAGCATTTTGCCCTTCAGTGCATGTTTGAAAACCCAAATCCTGCAGAAACGAATCGCTGTAGTTAATGAACGACTGTGACTTACGGGTCCAATCTCCAAGAGAACCAGATTTTGAGGCAACTCTCCTGATCTGATTGCTTGAACAATACGATAAGCGTAAGATTGATCCGTGCTGAGGTCTTTCATAACTTCTTCAGACAACACTGGAAGGGGAGGGCCTACTTCGACCTTTGGAAATTTTGTATTTATTTCTAATTCCGTTGCTTCATCTAGCATGTTGCCAAGGGGGCCTGACCACTTGTTGTTGCTCTTTGTAGGACCATCAAGTTCCTGGATGAGATGACGAAGAGCAAATCACATACAATCCAAACAAGCCTTCTTCCAAGTTTTTTCTCTAAATGTGTCATAACACCGCCCTGCCATCCAGTGTTCATGCAGTTGAGTCTCCACCAACGGCTTGCAGTGAACTGTCAAGTCTTCTTTCTTGAAGCCAACATATTTGATCAGCAATTGCCTCTGCATGTTTCTTGCCTTCTACTTCTGCTTCAGGAACAAAGTGAAACAAATAGCGGCCACCAGGTTCGGAACACACAAAGTAGTGTTCTTCTTTGATGAGACTGGGAAACTTTCTGTCCATTCCCTCTACCTCTAGGAGAACTTTTGTGTCATCTCTTCTTCCATCAAACAAAAGACAAGAAAGACCTTCCTCCTTCAAATCTTTTTCATGCTGATCAGATATTTCCTTCATTATTTTTTCTTGTGCTCTTCTTATCTTATTATGATCTATCACTAAGGATGTATCCTCTCGGCTGATGAGGCCTGCATCTATCCAAGCGGCAGTGGCAATCCCTGCAGTCTCTCGTAGCCCCGTATGGTGGCGAATACTGGCAAGGGCAATGTTTGAGATGTCTTTAGTGTTGTATTTCATTCTCTTCGGCGAAGGTTCAGATGGCATTTTGGAGCTATCATCTGATGTTGCTTCTTTCTGTTCATTTGAAGAGCTTTCAAAGAAGTGAGAAACCTCTTGATAGAGCTCTTCATCTCTTTGGGTGGCTTCTTCACTCTTCTTTTTCTTCTTTCTTCCCTCTCTCGGGTTTTCTCTTTTTTCTTAGCAATAACAATCTGTTTTTTGGTTTCTGAATAATCTGCTGAACCAATCTGCATATTGCTTCTTTCTGTTCATTTGAAGAGCTGTCAAAGAAGTGAGAAACCTCTTGATAGAGCTCTTCATCTCTTTGGGTGGCTTCTTCACTCTTCTTTTTCTTCCTTTCTTCCCTCTCTCGGGTTTTCTCTTTTTTCTTAGCAATAACAATCTGTTTTTGGTTTCTGAATAATCTGCTGAACCAATCTGCATACTTCCTTGGCCTCCTGCCTTTGTTCTCTGCGCCTTTATGAAAGCCAGCTCCAAAACGGGGATCTTCTTCTCACGAGGACAGCGACAATCAATGTGAGGGTGAGGTTCTCTTCTGCATGAGGGAGAACAATTGGCTTCAGAACACAACTCTATGGGACACTGGCGGTTAAAAATGTCAAGAAGAGTATCAAGTGTGTGCAGAAATTTATTTTTCTTTGCTAGTTTTCCTTTACCAAGTGATGTCTCAACTGCTTTGTGCCACAGCTTTGTTAATTTTAGCTCAATAGTTCTATACTGATTGAGTACAGGTGGTTTGAATAACACATTAGCTTTTTTCCACTGATGCAGAAGAGGGGGAATCATGTCCCTTATGAACTCTTTCTCTGTGTAGTTCCTTCTATCCTTTGTATTTTGTTCACGAAGGAGTAACCCTAGTCTCAGCATATCTCGCACTGTTGGTAGTTCTGATACGGGAAGCTCCTTGCCTGTACCGACTAACAGGCTCAAGTGGCATGACGATTGACCTCTTGTCTTCAATTTTGGCATCTTAGGAATATCTGAAAAGAAAGAAAAACATTTAAGTATTTCATACCAATTACGATGTTTCAAAGTTTAGTCATTCGATGTTCTAAAATTCAATAATTCAAATTCAATTTCATGGGATTACAACATAATTAGACAGAAGAATATGATAATAATAAATAATTGTAATAATCAATAATCCATACTTACAGTTAAACTGTAGTATTCGTCTAGTAGAATAACTATGAAGTAGGTACAAGAGCAATAACAGCAAACCACCGTCTATGACATCTAAGAGGCAACTGAGGACTGAGAGTGAGGGACAGTTCTATTCATGTTGTGACTTGTATATTGTACAACAAATATATGACCTTGAAAACACTCCATATGCGATCAGTGGGATAATTCTGTGACAGATGACTAGTTAATCAATTTATGTCCTATTATTTAGTAAAAGAGTCAATTTCTGAAACTTTAAGGTAAAATTGATGTAGGTAAGGGTTATTTTATTTCATTTTGGTTGCCCAGTTTCAAGTTTTGACATGAAAAGACACTATATTTTCACTACCAAAATTGATTTGAAAAAAGTTGAAAAATTGACACACCCTAATGTATATGTATATGTTTTTAATAATTAAATTCTTTTTAAAATATTTTGCGGTTCTCGTACATCTGAAAGACGTCGTATGTGGCTCTTGGGTCCAGGAAACTTGGCCACCCCTGCCCTGGATTATTTTATATACTTAAAAAAGGAGTCCTGTCCGTCCGTCCTTATAATTTTTTTAATTAGACAAAAATTTGAATTTTTAAAAATCTATATATATGCTGTCTGTCTGCCTGTCTGTCTATCTGTATGTCTGTCTGTCTGTCTGTCTGTCTGTCTATCTGTATGTCTGTCTGTCTGTGTGTCTGTCACACCCTAAAACACGGAAACGGCTCCTCGAGAGAAAAAATTATTTGGTAAAAGTTGCTTAAAAGTAATCGAAAACTATGGGAAAATTATTGAATGCCCAACTAACCAAACTGGGCACTCACTTAACCTAACCATTTGGTTAGTTTTAATGTTATATGTATAAATATATTATTTTTGACTGTCAAGTCACTATGTATTATTCGAAGGGTTATAAAAGCCTTCCGCAGGAACTACCAAAGATAGCATGCCCATAGGCCATGATATTTTAGCTTCGCCCACAAAGGGCGGATTCACTGCTGGTAATAATTCAAATATTCCTTTTCATAATATATTTCCGGTTATAAATCTAATATTTTTTAATATTATGTAAATGAATCGTATTTTATTGACTTTAATATGTAATTATTGATTGTTTAAGTAATTAACTCTATTCATACTTAATTTCACTTTGTTAATTTATCTTATTTTAATATTTTGTTAAATTTACATTTAATTCCAATATTAATCTTTTAAACTAAACACTTTAGATTAACACACGTATAAATTATTTATTATTATCTATTGATCACTTACATTAACTGCTCAATTAATAATTTTATTGAAACTTCATATCTCATTAATTTATATGAATTTTTTTATTCATTTATCCACCCATTTATCTCTTTATCTATCTACTGTCTACTGTCTATCTTTATCTATTTATTTAATAAATTATTTATATTCGAATGTCGAAGATTTTAAAATTATTTGTAAATGAAGCAGGAGTCACCTCATTGTGAGGTGTCACCATTCTAACTTATAATTCACAGGCCTGCGATGATTTTGTTGTCCGAAGTATTTTATCACTTATATAGTAATTTTTGCACGCTGATTCCGAAAATAATATTCATTTTTCGCCAACACGTACACATTTTTTATAAAATGTCATATTTCATATTACATATGTAAGTAATTTTCATTAAAATTGACTCAATTAAATTTTGATTAAAAACTACTGCCTATAAATGCTTCCAGATCAGAAGTGACGTCGTAGCGTCTTCTAGAACATTCGAGAAATGCACCGCTAGTATATAAGTGATTGACAAGCCAAGAGTTCAGTGATGCCACTCCTTGGAATTTTTCCCAAGATCTTGGGATTTTTGGTCCCACCTTGGAATCTTAGATATAAAATCCTAAAACTTGGGTAATCTTGGAATTTTTTAGCATAATATAAATAATGTGCATAATATGCATAATATAAATAATGGTAATAATATAAATACAAACCTAGCGTATTAATAGTATTGATAAATAATGGTAAGTAGCAATATTTTAAATGTAATATTGATTTAGCATGTAATTTTATGTAAATAATGAAATAATACCATATTTTCGTAATTACGCGTTTGGGCTTAAGTTTGGCCTTTTTGGGGAAAAGTTTGGCCTAACCTAGAAAAGCAGACCTGGCAATCCTGCCTGACTCCCTTGTCAGTGAAGAGGTGGAAGATGACTCATCAATGGTCTACCTACAGTAAAATCATCTTCTCTTGGGCTTTAATGAGTATTATATGCTATGTTTAGTATGTTTTAAATCCTGTCATTTGAATATACATTCATATAGAAACCTTGGAATTTCTTGGAATTTTTCATCAGGACATCTTGGAATTTTTCATTTTTGTGAGTGGCAACACTACACGAGATGAGTCAGTCTGTCTAGTGCGTGCGAGGTTATAGTTCTTTATTATTCAAAGGTGCGCGGTGACTATATTTCTCTTTTGAAATTTGTTTATTTGTCGCTATGGCAACCAGAGGGTGTGTAAATAGCCCAAACACTTTTTGTTATATTTGTGGAAAATTTTCTGTGAAAAAACAAAGGCCAGATATTACAGACTTCATAAAGAAAGCATACTATGCGTACTTCGGAATGAAACTTGGGGATCAAAACAAATCAATGGGCTCACATAAAGTTTGCAGTGTTTGTGTTGAACAACTTAGACTGTGGAGTAAAGCTAAAAAGGATTCTTCACCTTCTGGGATTCCAATGGTCTGGCGTGAGCCTAAAAATCACAGCAATGACTGCTATTTTTGTTCATGTAAGTGCAAGGCTACAATACTAAAAATAAAATGGAAATTTCTTATCCAAACTTTCAGTCTACTATAAGATTTGTTGCTCATGGATCTGGTATACCTGTACCTACAAAACCAAATACTCTTGATATAACTTCATCTGTTTCGATGTCTGATGACGATGGAAACGATGATATTGATTGTTTTCAAATCGAAACATCTGATGAACCCCAATTGTTTACACAAAGTGAACTTAATGATTTGGTAAGAAATTTGTGTCTCCCGAAGGATTCTTCAGAGATTTTGGGATCCAGACATTTATTATTACATTTATTATTAATTTCTATAATAATGAACAACAATGTAATAATCAATGTAATAATAAATTTATAATTTCTTTAATAAATAATAATGCAATAATAAATGTAATAAATGTAATAATAAATGTAATAATTATGTAAAATAATAAAATCTGTATGTATAGAACAAGGAGATAGTTTTAAATTTGTGCGAATGTACTTATAAGCGGGACCCTTTAATAAAATGCCCTTCCGGTGTCGGGAGAACGGGACCTAACCTAGGTGCGAATTTCTTAATGGTCCCTGGACTGTTTTCCCTCTTGTTTTTGGTTCATTCGTTTTTCTATATCCACCCGAAGAGGATGCCAGTGGGCATCGAAACTGTTGTTAAAATAAACTCTGTCTATTAGAGTGGGTTTTTATTATCGTAATTTGACCTTCACGTAGAAAAGTGAAGTTTTTTGCATTTGTTGTAATATGAGTTTAAAATTACATTTCTTACATTCACACTTTGAATACTTCCCCGAGAATCTCGGAGCACCCAGCGAAGAACAAGGAGCACGGTTTCACCAAGAGATAAAAGAAATGGAGAAGAGATATCAGGGAAGGTGAGACATCAGCATGATAGCTGATTACTGCTGGATGTTGAAACGGGATACTCCAGAATTATTACATAAAAGAAAAGGAACAGCGCGTACATTCTACAATAAAAGGCATAGATCTCACAAGAAAACTCAGGACAAATAAAGATGAATATGTGATTGACGTTAATAGTCTTCTTTCCTTTTAAAGTTGTTTGCATTTGTAATTAGTATAACAAAGCTAAATAGGTCCCTAATGTAAATTGAAATAGATAATATTTATTTATGTTTTTGTTTTTTCCCTTTTAGTTTGCAGAAAATCCTTACGTGATAGAAAAAATGGACACCTTATTCGAAATCAGCGTAATTGAATTATATAAAATCAGTTATTAGTAAGAAAACAACTCTTACAAAATTCTGGTTCGCAGGCCTGTTTAATTTACGGAGCACCCTTGATGCCGCGCTACCCACAATTCTTACTAAAACCCACCTATTATAATTCAGTGAATTTAATGTATTCTCGCTTCATATATAAAAAATAATTTATAAATTGATGAATTTTAAATTTATGAATTATAATAACGGTAACTCAAATTTGCACCTTATTAAATCTGTTATTATGTTAATAATTAAAAATATTTTGTTGGTGGTACAAGGGGCACTGAAACGACATTATGCGACCCAGGTTCAAAATTCTCTCTGGATGCCCATTCACGCTGTGCATAGTGCTTCTCATCCGCTCGGCTATCCCATTTGCAGAGGAAACATGGGTATTTCGTGTATCCCCCTTGCATTCCCAATACAAATGCCACAATCTGAAAAAAAAAAAAATATTTAAAGAATTTAGAGAATTTGTTCTATCAGATAAAAAAATCTATGCATTGGACTGTATCACTTCTGTGGGGAAGTTAAGTGTTCTTATACGCTCTCAAATAACCTTTGGAAAAACAACATAGTCAATAGCAATAGTTTACTTATGATATTAGTATTACCTTCAAATCTCCACAGATCCTCCAGTTATGTTGGTCGTATACGAGAGCATCCAGTAAAATTTTCATGTTATCGTAGCTCTCAGTAAGTTGTACGGAATGTGCCACAGGGACTGATGCAACCCTATTCCCAATGTTGAGAAGTACTGCTTTCAAACTGCGTTTAGACGAGTCTATAAATAGCCTCCATTCTGATGCGTTATATGGCAGGCCCAAGGATTCGATTAGCCCCTCAACATTGCAGCAGTACACTAAGGAAGAGGTATTTTCGTGCACTGCAAAAAACTTGCGGAATTCTTCCTCTCGTTTCCTATACCAGGAGAATGTTGTTTCCGGAGCCAGCAAGTTGTTCTCTCGAAGTCGTGAGCCCAAGATCTCGGCAGCTAATTTGGAAAGTCCTAAATCCCTGGTAAGATCATTAAGTTTGGCCTGGTTGAGAGGCCTCGGCTCATTTGAAGCGGTATTTTGAGGTATATACGACTGGGACTGGGACTGGTCATTGGCATTGGTCATTGATTCATCATCAGAATCATCGAAGTCCAGGGTTTGAGGTGGGTCGGGTATTGGAATTCCAGGACCATGGGGTACAGGTCTCATAGCAGAAGGAATGTCAGGGTATACAACAATGTGTTTATTCTTCTGTTAACTCCTGAAAATAGAAACACAAAAACATGGATATAAAACTTGCATATGAAATAGAAGAAGCATTCAGACAGTGGCGGCTCGTGAGGGAAGGCTGCGGTCTGTAAGATATGAAATAGGTCGATGGAGTCTGTATATTTTCTTTCTTTTTCATTCATATTGTCCCTTCGGGGACAATATGAATGAAAAAGAAAGAAAATATACAATCATTGTATATGTAAATGTAACTTGTATAACAATATGTATGTGTAAATGTATTTTCTATAACAATATGTATATGTAAATGTATGATTACCATTATGGTGAATATTATGCTATATATGGTGAATATTACATTATGGTGAATATTATGTCAAGTTTCATACGAGGATTTCAAAATATTTAAGAAAAATAAATTTATAAGCCCACCTTGGAGGTTTGTCATGCAGAAATAGCAATCTGTCACGTGATCCTTTCCTTCTCTCCAAATCATGGGAATTCCAAAATGCAAAGATTTCACTCTGCCTTTGCTCCATCTTCTCAAATTTTCAATGCACGTCTTGCAGCACATATGAGGGGCGAAATTTTTGTCCTGGTCCCCTAGCTTAATTCCAAAGTATGCTCTATACATTGTCTTCACAAATTTAGTGATTTGGGACTGGTTATTTGGCATGGTAACCGTCCCACATATGTAGCAGAATCTATTGGGATCATTTTTACACGCTCTATTCATTATGAAATATTTTATCTATATGCCTGAAAAGTAAAAAAAGATATTATACAAGTGAAACAAGTGATGATAGATGTTACTGTTCCAATTCCGCTTTGACAAAATCACGAAAAATTCTATTTTACTTATGAGGCCATAGCCGGATAACCTGAGCGGATTGAGAAACACGGATTGCAGATTCGAAATCAGCAGGAAAAACTCTATAAGAATCACTTACAAAACCCTTGACAGCAAAATTGATGCATACCAGTGTAATAGGTATTTCTTTACTATTACACCGGTCTCCGGTAGAAAGTTTTAAAAACTGGTTTTCAATGTTTTTCAATGTGCTGAATTAAAAAATGATACTCATTTCCGTCGCAAATGATTTGTTAAAGAGTTATTGAAGCTTAAACTCTCTAAGGAGAAAAGGGTAAAAAAATGGCGCTTCCACTGATTTTAATTTGAATCAGTTAGTGGACATGGCTTCCTGTGGTTTGTGCTCCTTTGATTATTTTCGCTGTATCGCCGAATTTTATGGAAATTCAGAAAAAGCTACAGCTTTTCTTCGGGCACACGGTGTTTTTCCTCAATTGGTGAAGTGCCCTCGTTGTGACTCGGATTGTACTCTTCGTGAGGAACAGAAAGTGTGGCGGTGCCATAAGAGTTACCCGGTTCCCAAGACTAGGTTATGTTAGGTTAGGTTGTTTTAGGTTAGGTTAGGTTTGCTTAGGTTGTTTTAGGTTCGGCCAAATTTAAAGGTGAAAGTTATGTTTTTCCTATGGTTTTTGATGTGTTTTGTATTAATCTGACTCTCAAAATCTTCGGAAACCACTCATTTTTGTGATTCTCCCCACCCAAAAACTCTCGGTTTCCAATGGGGGTCCCCCAGGTAAAAAAAGGGTAAAAAAGGGTAGAAAGTTTTAAAAGCTTTAAGCTTCAATAACTCTTTAACAAATCATTTGCGACGGAAATGAGTATCATTTTTTAATTCAGCACATTGAAAAACATTGAAAACCAGCTTTTAAAACTTTCTACCGGAGACCGGTGTAATAGTAAATATTTACCTAATAATAAAATGAATACATTCATTTTTACAATTTACAATGACGACAATAATTGTGAAACTCGACTATTTATTTAATTTAATTTGGCCCTTAAGCTTTAGGCTTTACTGGGATCTTATTAAAAATAAACAGGTAGTTGTTATTAATTAATAATAAATAAATAAATAAGTAAATAAGTATTATTAATAGTTAAAGCATGTATGAATCTTAATTTATCACTACTGTTACAAATGCAAGGTCACCATTGAAGGCATTATACGAATACCATACAAAGAAACCAGTATTATACATGAGAGATAAGAATTGAACAATCCCAAGAAATGTGTTTTTAATACAAGATTACACACGAGAAATTAATAATTAGTAAACAATATTAATGGACATTAATCCTAGATTTTTTTTAATATGCCATTATTAATCGGGATTTCAACTTGGTTTTAAACGAATTTACATTCCAATATTTTTTATATCGGCATTTAAGTCATTCCATAGTTTCAATCCAATGAAAATGGGTAGCTTTTGAGATGAATTTTAGATATAATTAATTCAGAGGGAGGAGATGATGGAGGAACAGCACCGGAATAGTTCAGGATTGAGTTGGAGGACCAGTTTGAGCGAAGAGTTCAGCCTTATCAAGAGAAGATATGGCTCCAAAGCCATCAGAATGGTAAAGAGGAGAGAAAGAAGAAGAATGTGGAGGTTTTTGACTACGTAACAGAAAGAGCAAGAAGAATTAGAATTGGATAGGTTCTCACATTTTTGTCAAAGTCGAAAAACAGATTTTGCAAGATTTCGTTCAAAAATATACAGTAACTAAGTGAGAGTCAGGAGTTAGATGTCGACAGTACCTTCTGAGAGTCTACTCTCTGTTGTGGATAGCATTAGACAATAGCGGACTGGCCATCTGGAGCACCGGGAGAATTCCCGGTGGGCCGGTCGATCTGTGGGCCAGTGAGGGTAACACGAAAAATATAGACAAAAAAGAAAAGTAAATGATTTCCCATCTCCCCATTCCTCCGTCTGCGCAGCCGCCGCAGCCCATACCCCCCATTGATGTAAACAAATAATAAGTTGGCAAAAAGAATGATCCGAATGGTATTTATACGTGTTATATTCCTGCCTAATACTAGGATAATTTTGACCTGCATCTAGGATTTTTTTTTTCTAGACCTGGCAACCCTATGGACAGTGGACTGGTGGTGTTGCTCGGTCCGCTATGCCTAAACGTTAATTCAGATATTGCTGTTGACAAGCTATGTTTATCAACTAATGTATCTTTTACAGTTTTACTTCAATATATTGTTTAGCTAATCACTGATATAAAACTTAAAAGTGTCCAAATAGTGTTGTGTTTTTCGATGAAATAAACAACTGAAATATCGCAATGAATAGGGACAGTTTTAAAATGCCAAGTCAACCCAGTCAAAAACGCAAAGGTGGTGCCGAAAAATTAAGAGATAAGAAAGCTCTCCAAATACTTGCAGACGAGTGGCATGGACATTCTCTTTGCCCACAGAATGGTTGTTGGAACACAAGATAGTCTCAAAGGGATGGCAAGAGATTTCGACGCCATCAAGCAAGCTGCAGACACATTTGTTCAGTCAGCGAATGAGAAACTGCAAGAGCAGGAAGAAGAGACAGAGCTGGAAGTGGAGGCCACCCTGCCACAGAAAAGACCAAGAAAAAATAAAATCATGTCTGGTGAGATGGCTCATGATGAGACGTTGACAGATGCAGAGAGGGCCTACAAAATTGAAGTCCACAATCAAATAATGGACACTCAGATATGTAAGGGCCGGTGCCAGTGGTTTACCCAAGTCAGCCCTTCAAGAGCTCAGCAAATGCTTACTGAAGTTTGACAGTGTGAGCTGAAGAGTCTGGCTGCACAGTGGGAGAGGCTGAAAACATCAGCACTGGAGGAATACACCATCAGAATAGTCAGTGAGACAACTGAGGACGGACCTGAGGCTGATGGAAAGGAAGACGAAGTGGAGGTGAGGAATAAAAGGTGTTCCTCTTGTAAAGACTGTGCAGTATGTTGTTACCAGATAATCCGGAGGTACAACTTGTTCACAGATGCTTAACACATCATAGGCCTTAGGTACAAGATCCTCCTCACCCTGTCAATCACCCAGATGGCCTGTGAGAGAAGTTTCTCAACCCTGAAGTACATCAAAAGTCGACTCAGGAGCACTCTCTCCCATGAGCACCTACAGGCGTTTATGCTGATGGCAACTGAGAAGGACAGCTTAGTGGCCCTAGGAACAGATGTGATGATAGACAGAGTTGCAGCGAGGAGTGAGAAAACTGCTGACACATTAGAGTAATACATATTTTTCTCTTTGGTAGATAGGCTTTTTGCTTTTCATGTAATTAAAGGCGTCTCTATTTTCTGTTTTACTGTGTTGTGTATAATAGCGGTTGTACTATATTAACAGTGTGTGTGTCAATATAATAAAAATAAATGTCCAATAATTGAGTTTGGGTAGCGGTATTTTTACTAATTTGTGGCCCTAAGGGTGGTTTTGGTGTTGGAGAGGGGGGGGAGGGCGCACGCGTGCGTATTGTGTGGGCCGGTCTGGGTGAAAGTCCAGGGCCGCTTTTGAATCCCAGTCCGCCCCTGGCATTAGAACAAGCAAAGTTAAAGCAATTCTACGAATAGAATATGGAATGTACGCCTTCACGCTGGAGAGAATGCCTTCAATGATGCACTCGGAGGGCCCCGACCACGGAAGCATTAATAATTCCACGGGAAAGCAGAATAGTTTTGCCTAAGGTCGCCTTATGAGCAGCACGCAAAAAGGTATAATATATATTGCGTTATTGTGTTTTATTCAGATGTTGCAGAGTATCTGACACACACACACACACACACATATACTGTATATATATATATATATATATATATATATATATATATATTATCATATATTGCGAGGCGAGGTGCCTCGGTGGTGTGGGAGGCGCCTCGGTGGTGTAGTGGTTAGCGTCGCTGACTACGAATCCATCGGCCCAGGGTTCGAGACCCGACGGCAGCCGGCGCGCAGCAAAACCCAGCTGTTCATCCTTCCACACAATAAAGAAAGTGGTTGGTAGATAAATGGGTACCCAAGGTGGCCTAGTGGTTAAGACGCTGGGCTGCTGATGGGGCGTGGTTCGGATTCCACGTTAAACTGTAGGTCTAAGGTGGATTGAAAAGCTTGACCTTCGTCAGAATGAACAATTCGGGCGGAAGCTAACCAGTGGTTAAACAGAGGCTATTGAAACGAAGGGATAGGAATATACTGATTTCTCCACTGAAAACACTGATCACACCCAAATTGGAATACTGCTCGGTCCTAACATGCCCATATAAAAAAGAAGACATTAGACAGCTAGAAGGGATGCAGAGAAGCTTCACAGCCAAGATCAAGTGGTGCAAAAAACTAAATTACTGGGAAAGGTTACGCGAACCAAACCTATATTCACTGGAAAGGAGAAGAGAGAGATACACTATTATTCACACTTGGAAAATAATGGAGAAACTAGTCCGTAATCTTACTCCGAACCCTGTAACTCCCTAAACAACGGTGGAAAGTAGAAAAAGAAGACTGTGTTGTGTTCCCAAATTAAGAGTGAGACAGGGAACATCATTAACCCTGAAAGAAATAGTTTTGTTGTGAGAGGACCAAAACTGTTTATCAGCTGCCCAAAGAACTAAGGAACACGAATGATGATGCAGTGGACATCGTCAAAAGAAGATTAGACGCCTGGCTCAGAACAATCCCCGATGAGCCGGGCGTACCTGGCTACGTGAGGTGAAGAGTACAAGAAACCAACTCACTACTTCACCAAGCCAACTCGAGAGGAGGGGCGACAAGCTTGACCTTCGTGAAATGAGGAATCATTGCACGGAACCTTTGTAAGGTTGAAAGGAAAGGTGTATATATATTGAGTGGAGTAGTGGTTAGCGTCGCTGACTACGAACCCACCGCCCCAGGATCGAGACCCGGTGAGGTCAGACGACGCGCAGCAAAACCCAGCTCTTCATCCTTCCACACAATAAAGAAAGTTGTTGGTAGATAAATGGGTACCCTGAGTGGCCTAGACGCTGGGCTGCTGGTCGGGCGTGGTTCGGATTCCACGTTAAACTGTAGGTCTAAGGTGGAGTGAAAAGTTTGACCTTCGTCAAAATGAACAATTCGGGCGGAAGCAAACCAAAGGTTATATATACACATATATATGGGAATGAACTCAGAATGTTTCCCTGAGGTTTTTTATGATACACACAGACCGTGCATGGAACAAGGAACTCTTCCGGAAAATTAAATCCACTATATCCGAATAAGTAATGGTAAATGACAAACACTATAGTTGTTTCTTTTTCATGAAGTTAGCCCGACGTGGGCAACGGGTCACTAGCAAAGAGGTCCCAAAAATATAGCTTTCCTCACCAGCAATCTGCTAAAAATATAATAGTTACCCCTTTTCCTTTGATATATTCAATCCGACGTGTATGCAACGAATCTTTTGATTATATTGAGGTTCTAAATGTAGCGGGACTAGGCTGCTTTAAACTCTAGATCCTGTCCCAAAGCTGGATCATATCTGCTTTGCAGATAGCTGGTGAGGGAAACTATATTTTTGGGACCTCTTTGCGAGTGACCCGTTGCCCACGTCGGGCTAGCATCATGAAAAAGAAAAAAATATAGTGTTTGTCATTTACCATTACTTATTCGGACTATAGTGGATTTAATTTTCCCAGAAGAGTTCCTTATTCCATGCACGGTCTGTGTGTATCATATATATATATATATCAGTGGCGTGCGGTGACCTTCGAGGTTGGGCATGCAATAGTTACTCACAGGGGCGTCCGCAGGAATTTTTCCAAGAGGGGGCTCAGCTACAAAAATGATAACACAAAGTGCGAGCGAAGCGAGCACTGAGCATGCAGCTAGGGGGTCTGGGGGAGCGCTGTAAGCTCCCCCAGCGGGGTCCGGGCCAGAGCCCCATAAGCCAAACGAATTTTAACTAATGATACATTTTCATGGAAAAGAATGGTGTCAAAATATCTCTGTGATGCATTTGCATCAACCACAGACGATGGGTTATCAAGAGCATGTTTCGATGAAGTGCATGAGCATGCAGCTAGGGGGTCTGGGGGAGCGTTGTAAGCTTCCCCAGCGGGGTCGGGGACCCGGAAGCCAAACGAATTTTAACTATTTCAGCCATTAAATTGGAAACTAAACACTGACTAAGCTGCAATAGAATTATAGAAGCCGTTGCGTGGGCGAACATAAATTTCCAGGGGGGGGGCAACTGCCCCCTCTTGCCGCCCCCCCTTGCGGACGCCCATGGTTACTCATGCATTCTACTGAATTATTTCTTAAATTAATTCAATAAGAGGAACCATTTAGTTTCGTAACATAGTAATGGGATCACTGATAAGTACATCTAAATTAAAAAAAGACCTATAAAAAATAAGAATTATTATTTACTTACCTCATTTATAAATTAATTCAATTCTTCGATCCTTCAGGACAAATATGTTTATTATCTTTTCATAGAAATCTTCTGATTTAATTAAATGTTGGAGCAAATCTTTTTCAATAGACATAAGGGCTAACCCTGAAATCCTTTGCTCTCCTGTTGTATTTCTTTGGTAAGTTTTAATTCTCTTCAATGCAGAAAAGGATCGCTCTACAGAGGCAGTCGTAGAAGGAATTGTCAAAACCAAATTGCAAAGCTTGAAGAGTTCTGGCATAGCATCAATAAGATCCTTGGTATAAATATAATGCATTAAATTGCATACACTTTGCTTTATAAAGTCCTCCATTGAATACAAAACACATAGTTCACTCTGAAGACGAATTATATAACAAAAATCACCATAAGTGGCCTTTAACGAATTTAAAGCATCCACTGGAAATTTTTTGCAATATTCTTCAGCTTTGCTAAAATTGAGAAGCTCCAGGAATTTAAGCTCTTCTAATGATGAATATCTTACTTTTAATTGGTCAACTATTGTGCCAATAATTTTGTTATAGAGGATTCTGTAATGCTGTTGTGGGTCAACAGATTGGTCAGATTTATTCCTGCATCTCTTAGTTTGGTTTGCTGCATCTATGCCATATTTTTCCTCCAAAGTTTCATAAAACATGAAAAAGTCGTCCAGTTTATTTTCGAGCATTGTTCTAGTTTTATCTATATGCTCTTTGCAATACACAATGTCAAGATTTTTGGTCTGAAGGATGTTAAATAAAACATCAGTGAAGGAAAATATATCACTAAATACTTCTAATAAAAACAGGAAATCAGGATCTTTTAAATTGTGTCGGAATCCAATTGCAGAATTTATAGTGACTTCATCCCATGATTCAGGATTCTCAATGATGTTTTCAAAAAGGCTGTTTAAGAAATCTAGATTTTCTTTTGCGGTATTAACTAGACGCGAGGAGTAATTCCACCTAGTTGCTGCAGCTTTGGGAAATCTTTTTTTAACAATATTATCCAACGCATTGGTTCTTTTGGGTGATTTAGTAAAAAACGTACCCAGTCCATTTATTGTAGAAAGAAATATTTTGCATTCTTTCATAGCAGAGCATGCTTTTGAAAGAACTAAATTTAGCACATGGGACAACAATGAATAAAGATTGCAGATTCATATTTCTGCCTTACCTTTGACTGCAACCCATTTAATTGTCCTGCCATTGTAGCAGCACCATCGTAGGTTTGTGCAACTAATTTATTTTCACACTTCCAAGTTTCAATGCATTTAAATACGTGTTCAGATAAAGCATTTGCTGAACGGTCTGCACTCACATCGTTAAACCCGATAAATCGTTCTTTAGCAACACAATCATTTGTAACATATCGCAAAACAGTTGAAAGTTGTGAATAGTTTGATACATCGGACGTTTCATCTAGAAGAATAGCAACAAATTTTGCCTGATTAAGTTCATTTTCTATTTCATTCAACATTGCCTTTTGAACCGCATCGATCAAGTCATTTTGTATTCTGTTTGAGAGACCCGAGAAAATAGAAGCTGTATCTAGATGGTTTGCCAATTTTTCTTCATACTTACTGAATAAATATAAAAGTTCTTTATAATTCCCGCGATTATTGGATGCATCAGATTCAAAATGACCACGAAATGTTAACTCTTGTCGACCTAAAAAAATAACTGCATCAATCAATCTTCGCATAATAGCTCTGTTTTGTTTAACCTTTTCATTATGCTGCTGTATGCTTTGTCTTTTATGAATATCTAATTGTAAGTCTATGCGAACATTTCCGAATGTTTTAAGATCGATCAGAGATTTTATGTGTCTTTGAGAACGTTCATGTTTTAGCATAGCCATATGTAGATTATTTAAATCATCGTATCCCTTCTCATTCCAAACAGTTTTTTCTAAATTAAATAACAAGCATGGCCAGCAAAATAACTTATTTAACTCAGCACATCCTGTTAACCAGTTTTTTCTTTCGTATAAATTAATTTGAAAATGCCTCACACATTTCTTGTTGGAACTCCGTAAATTAGGTAATTTCGACATAGGCCTTCCATGATTTATAATTAATTGTCTCGCTTCAAAGTCTCTTTTTGAAAAACCATTCTTCAAAAGTTCTTCTATAACACACATTTCACCCATTACGGCTGATATTTTGAAAGATATTTAAGAAATGAATAAATTAAGTGGCAATAAAAGTTAAAACACAGAACGCGCACATCCTCACCGAACACTGGCACGGGTAGCACTAAATGCGGGATGCATTTTCGGAATTGCATGTGAGTCGACGATATTTAACGAAAAAGAATTTGAGTCACTACTGACTCGCGGAGGATTTTTCAATGGCCGCACTAATGCAATTCGTTTGTTGCATCTGGGATGCAAGAAAAACGATGTTTTATTATGGCTTAAGAAAAAAATATTTTCCTTTAGTTCTCTCAAACAAATTAATTCAATTTTTAAGTAATTTTTTACTGCTTTTAAATGTTATTAGATAAATTACTTTTCAAAATTTATTTTTGTATTTACGAAAAATCAATGGTCATGCAGTGCATGACCTGCATGCCCTAAATGCACGCCACTGATATATATATATATATATATATATATACAGGGTGGGCGGAAAGTAGCTCCCTATTTTGGATTGGTAAAACAATACGTATATTATCCATTTATTTCAGAAGAAATAATATGAAAAGGTAGGCATACATGGTAGGTTTTCTCTAAAATTCAATGTGGGCTCCAACTCTTTCCACCAGCTTCTGGAGCCGCCCAGGAATGGCGTCCACTGACTTTAGCAGGAACTCCGGCGGGATGGAGGACATGACTTCCCGAATTCGGTCCTCCAGTTCTTCCAATGTCCTCGGTTTGGTGCGGTAGACTTCTTCCTTTACCCACCCCAAAGAAAGAAGTCGCACGGTTACCGCTGAAAAACGGCAGAATCGGTTCAGTGTAACGGTGTGGTGTGGTATGACCTCAGATCAGGTTGTGGGCCCGTTCCTTCTGCGCAACACCATGAATGCTGAGCGGTACCTTGCTATGTTGCGAAACGAGGTCTGGCCGGTTGTCAGCACATGGGAGAACATCGACGATCTGATATTTATGCAAGATGGCGCCCCTCCGCACTTCGCTCTTGTTGTCCGTGAGTGGCTGGATGCCCACTTCCCTGGGCGTTGGATGAGTCGTCGTGGTCCACATCAATGGCCAGCCAGGAGCCCCGACTTGACACCGTGCGACTTCTTTCTTTGGGGGTGGGTAAAGGAAGAAGTCTACCGCACCAAACCGAGGACATTGGAAGAACTGGAGGACCGAATTCGGGAAGTCATGTCCTCCATCCCGCCGGAGTTCCTGCTAAAGTCAGTGGACGCCATTCCTGGGCGGCTCCAGAAGCTGGTGGAAAGAGTTGGAGCCCACATTGAATTTCAGAGAAAACCTACCATGTATGCCTACCTTTTCATATTATTTCTTCTGAAATAAATGAATATACGTATTTTTTTACCAATCCAAAATAGGGAGCTACTTTCCGCCCACCCTGTATATATATATATATATATAATATATATATATATGTCCAAGTAGAATCATTAAAAATTGAAAACATGAATTTAGAATGCTTTGTGTTATATTCGAAAAAAATCATTTAATCAATGTCAATTTAATTACAACAGTTGACGACTGCCAATAATTTCCTCAAAACAGAACTGTAGGAAATTTAAAGAAAAATTGGATTAATGGAGGAAGGGTATAAAAGGTAGGAAAAAGTAGGAGCGCAGACAGCTCGCTCACTTAAATGTTTAATTAAAATATAATAGAGAGAAATTATTTAACACCGTTTCCCGATAGATTAGTGAGGTTAAACGACGTTCTGTCTGTTCAGAATTTGAATAGGTAACCGTCGTCCGCGTTCAGAGTATATAACGTATGGTGTCTCTAGTCCACGTAAAGTTCTACGATCCCATCGTTACATGACGTTCATTGTCATCATGCCCTGCCAGAGTGCTGTGCGCCGCGTCTAGGCGGACGCCATATTCGAATTGGAAATATCGTCGAGATATGACGATATTTCCAAAAATTGTACTTTTGACACTGTTTGCGCTTCAACTTAAAACAAATCACTGCAAATGATGTAGAAAAATCTGAAAATCTATTTTTTTCTGTTTGGATTTTAGAAAGGAGACAAAACATTCTCAACGTTCCGTAAGATGCAATCAAGAGCAAAGTAGAGATAACGAAAACTGAGTTACAGTCTGAAATGAAGGAAGACCTCGACGTATTAAAAAAAAACGATAAAACGATAAACGATAAAAAGCATCGGAGGTTCTGGCCTTACTTTGTGGACAAGTCTGACGAATAAAATTCGAGACCTGTTTGTGACCGATGGACCACCAAACATAAGTGGTGTAACTCTTTCCCTGGATGAGCATGAACGGCAGTTTTCTACGAAGCATCTAGAGAGAAAACTTGAAAAAGCTAACATCCTGATGTGGTGTTGGCAGCTTTATTGGAAGTCCACTGGCAAAATTTGCTTTCTGTTGCAAACTGTTTGACTTGAAAGTAAATTCGTCCCTGGCAATTGAGGAATCGAGTGATTGGGGCATATGCCAGTGATTCTGATGCTTCATGAAAAGTATGGCTTCCCGAGCTCATCTGACAGACTCTTCACGTAGAATAACCGTAAACTCCTGGGTTTAGTTCAACTACTTGGAGAATACGACGAAGCGAAGTGATAAAGGACCACTTACTTGCTTGCATGACTTCCAAGGATGTGATGGATTATTGTGAAGAAAGGAGTCCAGAATGAAAAATTGTATTACCTGCAAAGAAACTTGTAAAAGATGTATTTGCAAGGCTGAAAAGAGCTAAGTACTACTTGCCGATATTATACGCCTGATTAGAGCCATTCTGAGAAAATGTCTTTTGCGGTTAATTTTATTGACACATCAGATTGCAAAGTTGCCATTCAGGAACAAAATAACGATGTAGATAGAATTCTCGTTAGAAACGGGAGAGTGTTTTTCCTTTCATGGAAATGAGATTCGCTCAATCTTATGATTGCTGCTGTATCATCTTCAATGGAGTCAGTGTACATCTTCGGCATTCTACAAAGAATTTGCGTCCTGTTTTCTGCCTTTGTTTACCTTTGGAAGTTTCTCTCACTGACCATGTTAAGGATCTCACTGTGAAGTCAGCATGCGAAACTCATGTAGAGTTCACAGCCTTAAAGTTGTTCGATACCAGACAGTTGAAGTTCATTATACCCTTATTGCATTCACTGAATTGGAGAAAGCAGACGCAGGCATTTGTAATGACGCATTCACCCTCACCAAATTTCATGAAGCACTGCATGGATCTTCATCACGCGTTTACAGATAGATAGAGCTGTGACATTAACTGGTTTGATCTCGGCGAGTAGCTCGGCTTGGTATTTTGCTGCGAAAGGATTGCCGCGCTCCTCAACAACTTCTTCAATTTATTTTAAACAATGAAAGTTGTGACAACCTTCCAAAACACCAGGGTATCACTCAGGATGCCCTTCTAAGTGGTGAATGGCGAATGGAGCATCTCGAAGTTGACGTTCACAAACACTTACCTGCCATCGACAATTGGCGATGACAGGCTCTCTTCGTTTTTCCGTCCTACTGTTTACAGCATAGATCTGTCACATGCGATATCAGAATTTGCGGTGGCTAAGACACGAAGTCTCCTTTTGAATGTTTGTAGCTTTATAATGTAGGCCCTAAATTGTAAATTGTAAAAAAATTTAATTCAATTAAAATGTTGAAAACTGTATACTAACAATTCTTGAATCCTTCGTTGACACCACAATAAAACACAGGAGAGGGGGAGAGGCGCCGAATACATGGGTTTGCATGGGGCGCTATTTCCCCTTGTCATTACGGAGGAAGTTAAATGATACGAACATTATTATTTTTCATGATTTCCAACAAACGATAAGTCATAAAATATATCAAAGTCATTCTTATGTGGGACAATCAAGTTTTACTGGACTCATTATTCGTTCTTTGGATCAAACCATACCATGGGCAGTACACTTCGTATTATTTTCAATTCACTTTATAAAAAATTTATTCGAACTCAGTTTCAAAACATTTGAAAATGTGTGTTGCTAGATTATATAGAAATGACGGAGTATAGCCATTTTGACGTTGTTTGTACATCAGAAGGAGAGATAGACATGGAGACAATGACCATGGAACATGAAGGATTTTCTTTCACACTTGACCACAAACTGAACCACAAATTGCCACTGAAGAGGAACAATCTCAAAGTGGGAAGATTCATTCACTTATTTCTAAAATAAGTGAATTACTTTCTGATGCAATATCTACGATAGGTTTGCTACTTGTTATTTTTACCTTTTTACTTTTTTCGAATTGAAAATTGGTGTAATTTAATGTGATAAATGTTGAAAAAGCGATTTATTGATTCATACCCCAAATATTTTTCTGAAAAATACTTTTATTATGTAAACTTATTTGATTGATACAGTATACGAGTTTAATGAACTGTGAATTTTATTTTATATTGCCCGAATTGGACATAATTTATATGCAGAAATATATGTTCCAGTCTTATAATGAGAGCAATTTACAAAGGAACATTTTAAAATACAAGCTGCCTGTTACAACATTCTTATTATACAGATGGTGGAGAAAGAGTAAAATATGGTGTTCATTTCATTCAGTTAACTATCTAACAAACATTTTTCTTAATTTTTTATTGTCATCAAAGTTTTTGGTTGTTTTACACCAACTTAAAAACTACAAAAGGTAGGACTCAAAGTGTGCACTTCTTATCGGAATTATTTTAGTTTGCTAAAGAGGGAAGACGATCACTGATTTCCTTTCTTTTGTTTCAAAGTTTCCAATTTTTTAACTATTCACACTACCTTTCACTCATGCTCTCCTCCTTTCTATTGGATGAAGATGATCAGTGAATAAAACAAAAGTAAAAAGTAGGAATACATTTGACAGTGTTCCATATTTTCCATGTAAATATCACAATATCATTGCAAACATTTAAAATGTTTAAAAAAAAAAAGTTTCAATAATAGTTTAATAATAATTAGTTTAATAATAATAATTTGATACAGAAAACTCTTGCTGGACAAAAGTTAGTGAGTGAGTAGTAATCAAATTAAAGCTTAGTTGTTCATAAAAATATAATATATTACGTACAGGGTGTACATAAAGTCAGGATCTATTTTTGTGAAGCACTTGGAAATTATATGGAATTCAATCATAAAATGATAAAGTGGTAACATTTATTAAATAATTAAGAGTAGGATTCGACGTGACGCCCATCAGTATCCCTGCCAGCTCAAATCGTTCCGCAGCATTTCTAAACAAATTCTGGAGCATTTGCGGGGTTATGTTATCTGCAGCAATTCGTATACGTGTACGTAAGTTTTCAAGACTCGTAATCTTCGTCTGGTAGACGTGCGATTTGATAAAGCCCCATGCAAAGAAATCTAAAGGGGTTAAATCTGGTGATCTCGCTGGCCAAGGTCTGTTGCTTCCGCGTCCGATCCAGCGATTTCGAAAACGTCCATTTAGATAATCCTGAACAATTTTGGCATAGTGACAAGGAGCACCATCATGTTGATAGACGACGGGGATAGGATTGTTAGTACCGTCGTCTATCAACATGATGGTGCTCCTTGTCACTATGCCAAAATTGTTCAGGATTATCTAAATGGACGTTTTCCAAATCGCTGGATCGGACGCGGAAGCAACAGACCTTGGCCAGCGAGATCACCAGATTTAACCCCTTTAGATTTCTTTGCATGGGGCTTTATCAAATCGCACGTCTATCAGACGAAGATTACGAGTCTTGAAAACTTACGTACACGTATACGAACTGCTGCAGATAACATAACCCCGCAAATGCTCCAGAATGTGTTTAGAAATGCTGCGGAACGATTTGAGCTGTGCAGGGATACTGATGGGCGTCACGTCGAATCCTACTCTTAATTATTTAATAAATGTTACCACTTTATCATTTTATGATTGAATTCCATATAATTTCCAAGTGCTTCACAAAAATAGATCCTGACTTTATGTACACCCTGTATACAATATTACATTTTTAATAATTGTAATGTTAAGCTTTCATAGGATTTGTACAAACAAGCAAACTCAAAACATATGTTTAAAATATAGTATGCAATAAGTTTTTCTTTACAAAATAATAAAGATAAGTAATTGTTTTTGTATTTAAGCCTCAGATTAACAAACTTCACGTTATTCTTTAACTAGAATTTAAATCTAGAAATTTTGAGATATAATTCCAAAATAAAGTTTATGACGTCAAACCATACTGGGAACAAAATAATCCCTTTGGCCGTCGGAGTTTCAGTTGAAAGCACAGTTGTGAGTGTTCAGTTTGGCGACTGAAATTGAGTTACTGCAAATCTGTGGTCGAATTTTCAGTTGAAGCCATGTTGCATACCGTGTGGTGCTATCCAGTTTTGACCAAGGGCTTATTTGTATTCCTGTGCCATCTTTCTTTGCCTGAAGACCTGTTGGATTGCTGTGGTAACAATTATTGTACCACCACCCTCCTTTCCCACTCTCAGCACAGCTGCTCTTTGCTATTGGGCAGTAAGATATTTGTATTAAGATTAATATATATAAATTACATGAAGGGTGTGTAAGAGAAGACGAGAGCTGTTAATTTTAGTTTAATGGGATGCAGTATATTCATAGATTTATTATGTATTAAAAACTAAATAATATATAAAAACCCTAAATATAGTTATGGCTTAAACCTATAAAACATAAAGTAAAAACAATAAGTTAAAATGAGACACACCAGCTTTATCGTTGTCGATGTCAAATGTCGAGAAAGAGTTACCATTCACGTAACTGAAGCGATCGTAGGCCGTACTCTTAGCATTGTAATTCGTTGCTGTAAGTTTGTATCTGAAGAGAAATTTAAATGTCACATCAGAGTTTTCAGCTCCAATAAGAGAGACATTGAGGCTATTCTCTGCTTAAATTACAGAGACGAAAACAAAAGTGAAAAGATTTAAATATTATGATGTTTTTAAAATTTTAAACTATGGATATTTGCGTACAGTGGAAATGTGCTTTCCACTTCAGCAATTGGACGGATGGAATTGAAATTAATTCAAATGCCTCTTTTACCGATTTTTGGTAACTTTACTTTTTTGATAACTTTTACCGATTTTGGTGACCGAAGTACTTGAAGCCGTATTCTGCACAAGGAGTGCATCCCGGCGAAGTGAAGTGACTAAAATCCCATTTTGTGGGAAGAAGAAAACTGTGATCAAAGGTGACTCGCATATCACGTCTGGAATTTTAGCGTTCTAAATGCACTTGAATTACTTCTACTTCTAAGCGTTCAATTTTAGAAGGACTGCATCACTTCTGATAGGTAACTGGTTGCCACATTTGGAAAGATAGCTGCTTCAATAAAAAGAAACTGAATGAATCATTACTGTGATTCATGTACATGAAGTTGTGGATAAGTCATTGAGAGATTGCGGAGCACATCTTCATAAATTTAATATATTTGGCAGATTAATAATGAAAAGGGTAATTTGAAGAAATTCCTTTAAACAATTACTGTACTATTCTCAACCAAGTACAATAATAAATTATGTGGATAATTGATATTTCTCTTTAATTATATGAATACATTGAAATAATTGTCATTTTATAATATACAACTTTTATAGTTTACATTTATTAGAAGGTAGAATTATTGTGAAAACCAAAATAATATACACAAAATTTCATTAAAAACTTCGTCATTTTCCTTCATTTGCGTTTTAACAGACTTTAGTGCAAAAATGAAGAAAGAATTAATCATGTTCCTTGTCAAAGCGTGCATTTGATTAAACTTTCTACCATATTAATACATACAGTAATCTTCAAATGAAATATAATGAAATGATTTTCACTCAAACATTCAGAATGCGAATCTCAAAATTTCAAGACTTCATTCATGTTTTGAGGTCTTAATTCCTTTAAAGATAGATGAAACTTGAACATGCATTCATAATACCAATTTCTAGAATGGTTCAAACTATCAATCATTAAAAATAATAATAATAAAGTATAAAATGTTACTTCATTTCTTCCGAGTCCACTTTGAACACATTCCACTCGCCCCAAATTTCTCTCCCGAATCCATCTTTGACTTCCATCCTCAGAATGTAGTTCCGATGGTGAGATAAAATATGCACGTTTTCATTTCCTTGAGACAATAATACAAAAATCATAGTAATAATAAAAATAATTAGGATTAAATTAACTATTTAATAAAAAAGCTTATTCAAAGAAAATTTGAAATTAATTCAGATCCGTAATTAAAATAATACGAAATAAGCAAGGATGCAAAATTTGTGGTTCCATCATGAGGTAAATAAATGACAAAACTTTTTATATAACTATTAAAGAGGGCAACTATATAAAACAATCATAATATTTACTACAAACATTCCATAATGTAAACAAAGATCTTTTGGTAATCATTTATTAAGAGATAATTGGGATGAAGAACATAACACCAAATGGGTAAATAAAGAATGATCATTTCAAATAAATTATGTATAACGGAATGTTTACCCTTCTCCTTTCAATTCTCAGAACTGGTGGGTACAAAATCAATGGGTGCCTTTAAATCTAGTCCCGGGTTTGTTACTCATTGTGACTCTGACGATGGCACATGGACACTCATCAAAGCAAATAAAAAATTTAAAAACAATGGTTATAATGCTGCACCAGCCTGAATTTAGAATGTCCTCGTGTAAGCAAGAAATTTGAGAATTTTTGGAGTGGTAATTGGCAATTCTTCTAAGACTGCCTTGGAGCGCTTGCGCAATAAGATTTAAAATTAAGTTATTGAATAATCATTCATGTGTTAAGTGCGTCATATTTGACAAATTGGCTGGAGGGAAGCAAGTACACAAGTCTTTATAATGCAGGTACCGTAAAGAAAATGTAAAATATAGTTATAAAATACACACGACATTTATTGTTTTACTAATAATACAATTTATTTGTACAATATAAAAAAGTATATTAATTTAGGCCTATTCGACATAGTCATAGTGGCACATTACGTTTTGCATTTTGGAAAAATGGCATAAAATAGCACGTGACTGCCATAAGTTTGAGCACGACTGATCTAGTCCTTCAGCCATGATCAATCCACAGATAACTCGGTTCTCACCTAACCAGTGCTCTTCGCCTGGCATTCCAAACCCCTTCTTGTAATCGGCCCAGTTCCGAGTGAAATTAATTGGCTTCGACACATTGACTCGGGAAAGGAAAACAGTCCATCCACCTCCGTCGGTTTCCATGTCACAATATACATCCACAGGGCGGCTACACTGACATCTAGAAACGAATAATAGGTCATAGTCGCATCTCCTTTACTATAAACACGGATTTTGAACAACTTATTCTTTTAAAACAATTTCAAAATGTAATGCATTATTTCATTGTTGGTCATTGTGAGAAACAAAATGTATGACGCCAATTAATTAAATGATGTTATCAAAGCGTTAAAGAGAACTTAAGGGCTCAATAGTAACACATTGAAATCCCTCGAAAGGCATAAAGAATGAAATGAGAAATTTAATGACATTAATAAAGGTGATGTTGATGAGTAGAAAGTCACCGTTTTACCTGAATGGATATATCTGATAAATTCCACTTTTTGTATCTCCTGCGACTAGAATTTCGGAGCAATCAGTTGGTCTTAGGAAGAACAAATGAAAGGAATGTACAGTATACATAAAACGTATTAAAATTTCACAAAATGTATTTTATTCTTTAATTAATTTTAAGATTAAAATTATTAAATCTTCGCTGAAAACAAAGAAAAAGAAGAATATTTTTATTATGGAATTACATTTAGTTCGTCTCGTGTGTCCGCCATTACCAGTTGCCTGCATTTTACAAAACTAAATTAATTATGCGTTATTTTTCCTAATAAAGAATTAAGCTTTAGAACTTAATGATCGTAAAATTGAGTTACTCTTGCTTAAACTTAAACTAACCGAAACGTTGAATCTGTGGGCATATATAAATGTCGATCGCCGAAGTAGGGTGAGATACCCCATCCTCCTGAGGTCTTCTGACTGAATCAAATGAGAAATCAATATATGAGCTTAACTAATATAATGTAAATACACTTAAAATAAATTTCATTATTAAATTAACTAAATTGGTGACGAAAAAGTAATATTTTAATGATTTTTCTAGTAACATAGATTGGTAATTGGTAATTAGTATTAAAAACATATTTAAAAGAAAGTTGCCAACCTTAAGTTAGTTTTGTCTTGAGTTATCGATTTTAAATTAGGTTTCAATGTCGATGTTTTTGAAATTGAGCTTCCAAAAGAACCTAAGCTGAAAAGGTCGTTGTGGAAAAAAAATATACAGGGTGTTTCAGGAGAAAATGTCAATACTTCGGGAGGTGATAGTATCGGTTATTGTGAGAAAAAAAGTTCATATGAACATCTGTCTAATTCTGAATGGTTACGGAGATAGAACTGTTTGAATCTGATGCGCGCGCAGCTCTTCCTCCCCCTTCCCTCCCCTATAACCTTGAACCATGTAAGCTATAATGTAAGCATGTAACATAAGCCAATCGACAGCTGACTGTTGTGAGTGACATTGTTTGATGTTTGAAGCAGTGTTAAGAATGCCACACACCTTCACACATGCCGAATACGCAGATATGGTGTATGTCTACGGTTTTTGCGATGGAAGAGCAACAGCTGCTGTTGCAGAATACCGTCGACGGTTTCCAAACCGCAGAATTTTGGATCGAAGAGTGTTTACCAGGGTTTTCAACACATTGCGTGAGATTGGTACACTTCCAAGCGCTCATGTTTCATCTGAACGTGAAGGTCAACAAGATGTGGATGAAGTGGAAAACATTCTTTAGTTAGTAGAACGTAGTCCTACTACTAGCTCACGAAGAATTTCTACACGTCTCGGTGTACCACACACAAGAGTATGGCGAACATTACGTGAGTAAGGCTTGCATCCATATCATGTACAGCGTGTACAACACCTTCAACCAGGAGACGCTGCCATGCGACTGGAATTTTGTCATTGGGTAAATGCTAATCGCCGATTGCTTCGATTAATACTGTTCACCGATGAAGCTACTTTCACCCGTGACGGTATCAACAACACTCGTAACTCTCATCGGTGGTCAGACGAAAATCCAAATGCCACTGTGGAAACAAATTTTCAACATCGCTTCTCTGCCAATGTGTGGTGCGGTATCATCGATGATCAGCTGATTGGCCCTGTTACTTTAGAGAATCGTCTTACAGGACAAAGTTACCTAGAATTTCTGCGAAATGAATTGCCAGGACTATTGGAGGATGTTCCTTTGGCTACACGCGCTGATATGTACTTTCAGCATGACGGGGCTCCTCCACATTCTACCCGTCTGGTGATGCAATAC
Source organism: Bathynomus jamesi (assembly GCA_023014485.1). Lineage (NCBI taxonomy): Eukaryota > Metazoa > Arthropoda > Malacostraca > Isopoda > Cirolanidae > Bathynomus > Bathynomus jamesi. The sequence goes on from JAJOZX010001337.1 coordinate 583,874, forward strand.
CTAAATCAAACTTTCCCTGGTCGATGGATCGGCCGCAGTGGTCCCATTCAATGGCCACCAAGGTCTCCAGAACTCTCTCCGTTAGATTATTGTTTGTGGGGGTGGATGAAAAGTCAAGTTTACAAAAGAAAGGTGGATACACGAGACGAATTGCTCGCTCGCGCGCATTTTGGATGCTCTTGCCCGCATAAAGGAACGTCAAGATCAACTCAGACGAGCAACACGCGATCTTCGCACACGAGTCGCAAAATGCATTGAGGTTGACGGTGGGATTTTCGAAAACGTATTGTAAACTGTAACAAATTTGTCATTTCTGTATCTGATACCATTCAAAATACCAATGTTTAAACATTAAATGTTAGAAACAGTAATTGGTTTCTCTTTCTTGATTACCATTAACAATGCTTTTGTATTTGTAGATTGAAACAGCTCTATCTCCGTAACCATTCAGAATCAGTCACATGTTCATGTAAACTTTTTCCTCACAATGACCGATACTATCACCTCCCAAAGTATTGACCTTTCCTCCTGAAACACCTTGTGTGTGTGTGTGTGTGTGTGTGTATATTATTAAAGTATTTACAATAATTAAATGTACATTTTTTTGTATATTGTCGCCAACTATTACTTGAATTAAAATTATTTATTGAAAATGCCATTCAAAAATGGCATTAAAAAATAGTTGATCACGAAATAATACTAATATCTAACCATTAGAAGAACTATTAATGAATTAAGATGAGAAATCAAATTCCTCATGAAAGTTATTCAGAATGAACGTTCAAAATGGAGATTTCCATTAAGATTGAATTTCATATAAAAATCACAAATATATTCTTAATCTTATCTTCTGTTTTTATTATTAAGGAATTTAATGATCGAAATAGAATTAATTACTTGTTTGCTTTAGGAATAAAGTTTGGATATCTTAATCCGAGGAAGAGATTTTTTATTTCCAAAAACATGCGTTTCATATCCTGATGCAAAGTCAATTGGTGTTGCAGAAGAAAGTTCTGAAGGGGGGCTTCTGAATCCACCTTCACCACTACATCTTTGTCGACGCCAAATGCGGATAAAACTGAAATAAAATAAAATTCTAACGTATCTAAACATTTACTTGAATAAATTTAAATAATTTTAATTGTAATTAATAAGAGTTTGTAAGTCCCATTTAATTACAGTTTAGGTTAATACTAAGTAAGGACAAACCAACTTTGACTAAAATAATCCACCAATATTTGTTTATGGTCTGTTCAAACAAATTCCTGAAAAAGTGAAACATGCAAAAGTCAATTAGGTTATCACTTTCCTGCAATTAAATTACACTAATTTAATTACACATTATGCCCGCGGACGGCAGGTTCTCTACTCATGCTCTAAATCAGGGGTTTTGAACCTTTCGTCTACCGCGTACCCCTTTTACATTGTCGGTGCTACCCACGTACCCCCTGAAAGGGTGAATTCATAGAAAATACAAGAATGACATTCAATTATGTTGTATTAATGTTCATAACTCTACAAATACAGGGTGTTTCAGGTCGACCCTAGAAATATGGAAATTGGTAGAATTTGTAGTTTGTATTTGGTATTTTGTAGTTCAAGTTTGTCATAGTAATTCTGCCAATTTCCAAATTTCCATATTTCTAGGGTCGGTCGACCTGAAACACCCTGTATGATAATAATAACATATGCGTACCCATGGAGATACGCGTACCCCAGGTAAAAAAAACCCTGCTCTAAATGATACGAAACGTTTGGTTATATAGAGGGTGTCCCAGAAGTCTGGACTCATAAGGAAAATAGACATTATATTTTTAAAGTGAAACAAACATATTTGTAATGTAAGTTTTACATATTTCATTAAAGAAAATACCCTGATGGCTCAGTATACCAGTGAAGAGAAGGTGGAACTGGTATTGCTATATGTTTCCGGAAAAAGCCAGAGGGAGGCATGCCATCAGCGTATTTTCTTTCATGAAATATGTAAAACTGACATTAGAAATGTGTTTGTTTCAATTTAAAAATATAATGTATATTTTCCCTATGAGTCCAGACTTCTGGGACACCCTGTATATTTGGAATGTCTAGTAGACATTTCATAATGATCTTAGCTTTATCAAATGAATAATAGCTCATTTGAAATGTTTGCTTGGTCGGTTAAATATTTGAAAAATGAGCCTTAACCTTTCATATACTGTATATAAAGGCAGAGATATTAAACATTTCATTTGTTTTCATTTCAGTTAGTTTTCTATTCTTTGCACCAAGACGCATACGCATTGTGGTTTAAAAACCCTTGAAGTTGTGACTCGGCTTATTTAGTGTTCGTGTTTATAAGCTCTCTAGAAAAGAGGAGAAAACAATTATTATATTTGTGCATTTATTCATTTATTCCATGTAGGTTTAAGTCTTGAAGGTGTCTTTCATGCATTTATTAATTTTGAATTGAAATTAATTGAATTGAAAAATCTTCTATTGATAAAATAAATAATATTTTTCCAATTTTACATTTTTGGTTAAAATGATTTTAACATAAAATATATAAATGTGAAATTGGACTATTTATTTTATTTAATTTGGCTCTTAAGGTTTGAGCTTTACTGAGCTTTTAATTAAAAATAAGTTATTATTAATATTATGTAAATCGTTAATAAGAATTATTAATTATAGAATATAAATTAATCTAATTGGAGCAAGTGTAGTTTACGCCCCCCGGATCATCTGAAGATCCGTCACCCCAGCCTTTTTTAGTTAGCTTTATAAGTCTAACTAACAAAAATATCACGACCTAACCTAACCAATCGTCAAGGGCGTACAGTTGACCTAACGATTGGTTAGGTTAGGTCGTGATATTTTCGTTAGTTAGACTTATAAAGCTAACTTAAAAAGGCTGGGGTGACGGATCTTCAGGTGATCTCATCCCCCTGTAGTGCCTAGTTTAGTTTACGTTTCCCTACATTATCCTAGTGTAGTTTGCGTTAGTAGTATAGTTGCAAAATGTGAGACAGCAATGGATCAATTTGAAAATTTCCCCCCCTCACCGTCCTTCATGGCGGTCCTCCACCGTCCTTCATGGAGGTCCTCCACCGTCCTTCATGGCGGTCCCTCCTTTATGAGGTGTCCTTCATGGTCCTTCAAAAAAAAAAAAAAAAAAAGGGGGAAAAAAAGGAAAAAAAAGGAAAAAAAAAATTTAAGAAAGGATTGAGCCTCGCCTTCCTCCTTCAAAAAAGTTCTTTCTTGAGGCAAACAAGAACAAACATGCAAAAACATACATACACTCGAGTAGTTTCTGTTCAGGCAAGTTCAGCCAGACAGTAGAAATGAAAACTTAAAATGAATATCTGAAAGGTTTTAATAGGCCTAACGACAGTATGCATCGACACATCCAATTTTCGTCTGTTAACAAATTGCGAACAATACATAAATCAAAATCAGACTGAAAATATTTTAAATCGAAAACACGATCTTTGTTTAATATCTGTATTATGAAAAATAAAATGAATATTTATTATTTTAATTTAAATAAATTAATTTCTCTCTTTTTTAAGGGAAACTGGCTTATTTTCAGACGAGATGACCTTCAAATACAATATATATTCATAGCACACGCATATATGTTTATTTACTTTGAAGTATGTAGTTTTCTGTTATTTACATCGATATATTCCATCACATTCACTTTCACATGTCATCTTCTGGTATATGAATTAATAATTTTACCGTTCATGATATTTTCGTTATAAAATTGCATGTGTTAAAAAGAACCAAGTTGCCTAACGCGGCTTTGAAACTGAAGCAGCAATTCTGTTATCCTCCTCTAAACATCCACTTAAATATTATTACTAATATTGATTTATTGTTATTATTACATATATATGTACACGTATTAAGAGTATTTAAATTAAATATATTGATTTCAATTCCCTTCGTAATAAAAGCAAACTGACAAAATACAGCCTTCTAAGCCAACTGACGGAATAATATATGCTTTAATTAAACAGATGTTGCTATCAGGCAACTCATCATAGTCATCGAATAGAATCAACTAGTGAACTAATATATATATATATATATATATATATATATATATATATATATATATATACATATATATATATATATATATATATACTTTAAAAGAGAACACATTACGTAATTTTATATTTTAGAAGTACAAATCATCAAATTTTATTTCCATCTTAGCCATGATTTCTTTCCACGATAGTAAACATGAAATTATTATTCTTAAGTTTCTGTAAACCAGTAATTGCAATTGTCCATTTATTTTATTCCTATTATGTCTATAAATAAAATTTACGCAGTATCCATTTCATAAGAGAATCAACACCTATGATCTTAAAGAATAATGTTAGCTTCTTGGTTTATTTCGAATCGAATAAGTTTACCAACAGTATATAATACACACACACACACACACACACACATACATATATATATATATTATATATATATATGTTAATCACAGACCGTGCATGGAGCAAGGAACTCTTATAGGGAAATTGGGGGAATTTCACAATTAAACACGTGAAATGAATGAAGGGTACAGCTATATATATATATATATATATATATATATATATATATATATATATATTTGATAGGTTCACTGATTCAATCTACAGTATTTGCATAATTCTTTGTACGTTGATTATATTCAGCATCTCAGTTCACATTCTTACCAGATTTTCCAGGCTAGTTAATAAACAATTTTAAAACGTATGTAATTTTTTCTAATAATTTAACTGTAACGAGTAGTAGTTAATCATTACTGCTAACAACTTTTGGTTATAAACTACACAGGTTTACGAATGAGAAATTTGTAAGAGCAGTTTTCTTACTAACAGTTGATTTTATGTAAATCAAATACTCTGATTTCGAATAAGGCGTACATTTTACTATCACGTAAGGATTTTCTGCAAACTGGAAGGGAAACGCAGCTACATAAATAAATATTATTTATTTCAATTTACATTAGGTATCTATTTCGTTTTGCTATGTTAATTACAAATGCAAACAACTTTAAAAAGAAAGATTGTTATTTAAGCCAGCTAGTTTTCTTGCGGCCTATGCTATGGTACTTTTATATAGTAATTCTGTTGCGCCCATTTCAACATCCAACAGTAGGCAGACGTCGTGCTGACGGCACACATTCAATGACATCTTATTAGTTTTTAATAAAAATTAATTTGACTCAGTTTTAATTAAAACTAATTACATGTGTAATATGAAATATGACATTTTGTGAAATTCAACATTATAGAAACGCTCCTTGAAATATTTTTCGCGATATAATTTACATGATCATTCCATTGCAAATTCTTATCTAGCATTACACCAAGAAATTCTGTTACAGCACACGCCTTTTTGGCGATTTCATTAACTAAGTTCATCAAGGTATACATTTCTTTTATTAGTAAAAATTATGAAATTTGTTTTACTGGTATTTAGGAAGAGTTTTATTGGTAGCCAACCACTTCGTTAAAATAATGAATTCTGAATGAGATATATTCTTAGCTGTATTAACATTTTTGCAAGAAAAAGAGACAGTTGTATCATCTACAAACATTATGAAGTTCAGTATATTTGATGAACGTGGAAGGTCATTTATATATAATAAAAATAACAATGGACCCAGAACCCAGCACTGTGGCACACCATGCTTGACAGGCGCTTTAGTTGAGCAAACCTTATTTACTGATACATAATGATATCTGTTGGACAACAACCAAATAAGTAGGTTTCTCCAAAAAAAAAATTCTCATTTCCAGTTAATAGAAAACTTGGAAAGGTCTTTAGAAGGTATAACTCTGGTATTTAGCATCTTTGCAGCTTGTTAACTGAATATAGCACCAGTCCTTCATGAGGCAATACCACCAAAGAAGTTCAAAGCACATCTTCAACAATAATTCAAGTAAGGATCTTTCACTACACGGTCGCTTTCGTTTATTTTAGCAAGCCTGAAACTTAAATACTCTCAAATTCTGAATGCTTTATACAACAAGGGGAAGAAATCGTAATTTCTCTCAAAACTGTCCTAATTCCATTATTCTAAATCCACATATCTCTGTGACATATATTATAATATATATATATATATATATATATATATATATATATATATATATATATATACACAGTACTTACTTATGTCTGTTGATTTTTACCCATTCTTCAACAGAATGTACAAGCTGTTGCAAGCTAGAAGTCGGGGATACGGGGAAACTTTATTATTATTATTATTATTATTATTATTAGTAGTAGTAGTAGTAGTAGTAGTAGCAAGGGTAACAGTAGTTTAAAACTTATCCTCACTTCTTCACATCTCTCTTTCATTGCAATCCTAAAACACCTAAGCTATCCGCTGAAGCAGGAGTCACGCTAAACTATTTTACATCGAAAGCATTCTAACATCTACATAATAACAGAAATGAGCCCGCATATACAATATACGAGTTTACCCATTTGGTTAATACCACAATGCTTTTGTATCACTCATTACCTATCTGTATTACTAAAAATTAGCTAGCTAGTTGTCAACTAGCGATCAAAATAATGTAATGTGCAAATTTTTAGTTTGGAACCGAGCCTTAAGCACGGTCCCAAACGCACACGCACACGCACACACACACACACAGATTCTTTCAGAAAAGGGGATATATATATGTGTGTGTGTGTGTGTGCACACAAGCACCCCCCCACACACACACACAGAATCTTTCAGAAAAGGGCATATATATATATATATATATATATACACCATCCCAAATTTTTAGTGTTCCTTTCGATGATTCATCATTTCACGAAGGTTAAGCTTGTTCCTCTCTCTCTCTCTCTCTCTCTCTCTCTCTCTCTCTCTCTCTCTCTCTCTCTCTCTTATATATATATATATATATATATATATATATATATGGGAATGAACTCAGAATGGTCCCCTGAGTTTTTTATGATACACACAGACCGTGCATGGAACAAGGAACTCTTCTGGGATAATTAAATCCACTATAGTCCGAATAAGTAATGGTAAATGACAAATACCATAGTTTTTCTTTTTCATGATGCTAGCCCGACGCGGGCAACGGGTCACTCGCAAAGAGGCTCCATAAATATAGCTTTCCTCACCAGCTATCTGCTGGAAAGAATACATATACTCTCTTTCTTAAACAACTTCTAAGAGGTTAGTTGTACTGTACCGCCTCCGCAGTTTCTTCACCCCGACTCAGTTGCTGTCTCTGTACAGGGGTCATATTCGCCCCTGTATGGAGTATGTTTCTCATGTGTGGGGTGGTTCAACCACACAGCTGTGCTTGACATGATGGAATCAGAGACTTTTCGTCTCATCAGTTCCCCGACTCTTACTGATTGTCTTCATTCTCTCTCTCTTTGCCGCAATGTTACCTCACTCTCTCTTCACTATCGCTGTCGTAACGGACATTGCTCTTCTAAATTCTAAAACTTCATGCCTCCTCCTTTAAGGAGAGCGAGCAGTACCAGACTTTCTACACTTTCTCAATCCTTTTCTATTCAACTAGCTAATACAAGGGTTAATCGGCATTTTCAGTCTTTCATCTACTCAACCAGTGAACTCTGGAAAAAATCTTCCTCAATCCGCCTTTCCTCCTGTCTATGACCCTCATCTTTCAAACGCCTCGTGCCTAGGCATCTCGAAAATCCCGGACGATGATTTTGGCTCTCTTCTATGGGAGGGGCGCTTTTGCGGACATTTGCCCTTGGCCCTTCCTTCCTGCATAATATATATATATATATATATATATATATATATATATATATATATATACTTTAATACTTTACAATATCGAAATTTCCTATGAACATTCCTTCACAAATATTTTCCAGATTTTTTACTTTTAGCTACGAGTATTTTAACGCCACTTTCTAATCATGAACAAAATCTGATATAAAGGTTTCATCAAACCCTATTATAAGTCAAGTTCAGATAGATGAGATAGGGAAAATATATTTTGGTACAAAATGTACAATACAGAATATCTAATCATCAGGAAGTTCATTAACATATAAATAACTTTACTAACACCTAGCTACTACTGAGAACATTTATCTAACTCCGAGACCGTAGTTAGGAATGAACTTCATTTCATAATGATAATATAAATCCTACACCAGGGTGTATTCAGTATGAATGTGACCTTCGTGCATTAAGAAAGGTGTACCTTTTTACAGACCTCGAACCAAACTCAGAAAGCTAATGTGTGTGTGTGTGTGTGTGTGTGTGTGTGTGTGTTGTAGAAGATGCTTGATGCCATGAAACGCAATGTTTAAAAACTTAGAGTTTGAGAAGTAATTCGTACATGCTTAATTTTATTGAAATTTTGATGGCTTATAATTAGCAACTATTTTGTAAACTTATTTTATTATAGGTTTCACAACATTATGTATTTGTAGTGTTTTGATTATTATTTTGATCAGCAGTAGCCTATATGGAATTTATTTGTTCTTATGTTTATATATACTCGTAAATTCTGACAATATGATTTTCAGGATGCACTGGTCTCTCGCATTAATCCATGAAAAACGCTGTCCTAAATGCTACAGCCGGGTGATAATGCAACAGAGATGTGTGAAAAGCGTGCGAAATTGAGTTTTACATGCATCCAGCGATAGGATGTATGCATTGAAAAGTTTGTCAAAGAATGTTTATCACAACATAGAGTATAGTTATACACGTGGAAGAATTAGGGTAAAACAGAAAGAGTCGCGAAAACAGTCTGTTAAATTATCATTCATGTATTAGCATTATAAAAACTACATGGTTCTACGAGCATGAAGTATGTGAACTTTTATTTGGGGGCTCCTGCTTGTTCATGTAGTTTAGGCGTCTACAAAATGTCATCTGTTTGTAGGGGTGATCTCTGCTGTACGGTTTTTGGATGTTTAGGCTAGAATGATCCCCCTTTATTCTCAAATATACATTGTGAAAGAGTATGAAGCCATCATCCTACCAGAAACTCTAGTAGATGTATAACTCATAAATTCGTAAGTGGGTCTTGACGGGGAGATTCTCAAATCGTTCCATTTCCGTCTACATTTTTCATTTATATTTATCTAATTATTTATTTTTTCCAGCGTCGTATAATTGCTTGATAAGGCTCATACTATGTTGTTACACGCTCATGTGTGTGTTCAAATTTTAACATTTTATATATATATATATGTATATATATATATATATATATATTGGCGTTCTCCGTCCAACTGTTCCCAAAAAGTGTTGTACATAAACATAAAATTGAGATGTATAAACTTAAATTTTTTTTATTATTAGAAATTTATTTCAGCAAATATGAGAACATTAACGGCTGAATAATTGATTTAGAACATGTTTGTAAATATATATATATATATATATATATATATATAATATATATATATATCAGTGATGTAGGTCTCGAGATCGGTCTCGGTCTCGAGACCGATCTCGAGACCCAATTTGCAGATCTCGATCTCGATCTCGGTCTCCGCTATTTAGATCTCGGTCTCGATCTCGGTCTCGACAGACGCGGTCTCGGTTTTTCTCCCCGAGACCTTTCGAGACCTCTCGAGACCGTAATGAAAAATACATGTTATTGGCATACTCATGATGGTGGCTTGGTTGAACAGACAATTCAGAATGTTTATGAAAGTTTGTAAAAGTAAGGGACTCTAGTCACTAATCAGTCACCCTGTTTTGAGTTGCCACGTTTGTCTTGCGGGAGAGTGTGGGTCTGGATTTTTTTAGGTTAGCGCTACAAAAAACTTGCCCCCACCCCCGCCCCCGTCAGATTAATTTTATTGAAAATGGAAACACTAAATAGAGAATTATATATATTATATATATAAGTATATATTATAAGGCCACTTAGTGTTGCCAAACGGCGTGTCAACCTCTGTGGCGTGATAAAAACGATTATCCTCCCATCCAATATGTATTTGAAAAAATAAAATGCTTCACGCAAAAATAATGCAAGAAATACAGCATAAAGAAAACAGTACCGATAAATTCAAGAGTCAAACCAAAGTTCCAAGACTAATGGCAAAATATCAAAGCTATCGGTCCAAGCAGAAAAACGTTAAAACTAGGAAGATTTTGAACCGCAAGGAACAGTTGTGGCGGTACCTTTTAGAGATCGATGAATCTCATATTTTAGACAATTGCTCTCCAATAAAGTTTTGGCACCAGAAAAGGGATAAATTCCCATCACTGGCCAATATTGCCATGACTGTTTTAACAGTGCCTGCCTCTAGTGCTCCAATTGAGCGTGTATTTAGCCATGGAGGCATAATAATGAGACCCCACAGAAGTCGAACTTCAGCAGATCTTCTGAGCATGCTGATGTTCCTTAAGTGTAATGAGCACCTATCATGCTTTAAATAAATACACAAGTCAAACAGGGTAGTGGGTACGTTCATTAAACCTTCTGTAACAGATATAAAAGAAGTAAATAAATGAAAAGTACGTGTATATATATATTCATTTGTTAATTTATAGGCTACACTTTTTGCATTCAACACACTACATCTGAGAAAGTAGTTATTAGTTTATTAATATATTTAACATAGTCTAATTTCCATAGTAGTGTAAAACAAATTGAAAGGGCATGAACTTGGTCTCGATCTCGGTCTCGAATTTTAAGGGTCTCGATCTCGGAAGGTAGATCTCGATCTCGAACCTTTGATCTCGGTCTCGATCTTGGTCTCATAGGATCAGGTCTCGGTCTCGGTCTCAGTCTCGGACTTGGTGGTCTCGACTACATCACTGATATATATATATATATATATATATTACATATATATATATATATATATATATATATATTATATATATTATATATTATATTATATATATATATATATATATATATATATATATATATAATCTTCGTAAGCTATGGGGTTCATGATAAAAAGACGTCTGACTGTGGCTCTACTTACATCCGACATTATTGTACTATTTCCTGTTAATTTGTTAATTCCATTTCTATCCTTAGTATTTGAGCTGTCAAATGTAATCTAGCGTCTCTTCGTATTATTAATATTTGTCACATGAACTATGGTCTTGCCACAATGTACAAATGCACATATTCATCACATCATAACATTGATCAACAAAGTTTTTCTCCATTTGCTAAATATGGGTGATTCTTATGTTCTTTTTACCCTGATTACAAAAATGAAAACACGTTTTTCTATTAACCACAGTTTGAGATCGAGATGTCATTCCACGGTTTGCTTCATAATACGATATTTATTGTTAGTCATTTACTCTGTATAAAATCTTTATATTATGCATATTTATATTTACATGATTATATATAATAGCATATCATTATTTAAGTGAAGTATACATCTTAATATATATATATATATATATATATATATATATATATATATAGAGAGAGAGAGAGAGAGAGAGAGAACAAGCTTAACCTTCGTGAAATGATGAATCATCGAACGGAACACTAAAAATTTGGGATGGTATATATATATATATATATATATATATATATATATGCCCTTTTCTGAAAGATTCTGTGTGTGTGTGTGTGTGTGTGTGTGTGTGGTGCTTGTGTGCACACACACACACACACACATATATATATCCACTTTTCTGAAAGAATCTGTGTGTGTGTGTGCGTGTGCGTGTGCGTTTGGGACCGTGCTAAGGCTCGGTTCCAAACTAAAAATTTGCACATTACATTATTTTGATCGCTAGTTGACAACTAGCTAGCTAATTTTTAGGTAATACAGATAGGTAATGAGTGATACAAAAGCATTGTGGTATTAACCAAATGGGTAAACTCGTATATTGTATATGCGGGCTCATTTCTGTTATTATGTAGATGTTAGAATGCTTTCGATGTAAAATAGTTTGGCGTGACTCCTGCTTCAGCGGATAGCTTAGGTGTTTTAGGATTGCAATGAAAGAGAGATGTGAAGAAGTGAGGATAAGTTTTAAACTACTGTTACCCTTGCTACTACTACTACTACTACTACTATTAATAATAATAATAATAATAATAAAGTTTCCCCGTATCCCCGACTTCTAGCTTGCAACAGCTTGTACATTCTGTTGAAGAATGGGTAAAAATCAACAGACATAAGTAAGTACTGTATATATATATATATATGTCACAGAGAATATGTGGATTTAGAATAATGGAATTAGGACAGTTTTGAGAGAAATTACGATTTCTTCCTCTTGTTGTATAAAGCATTCAGAATTTGAGAGTATTTAAGTTTCAGGTTTGCTAAAATAAACGAAAGCGACAGTGTAGTGAAAGATCCTTACTTGAATTATTGTTGAAGATGTGCTTTGAACTTCTTTGGTGGTATTGCCACATGAAGGACTGGTGCTATATTCAGTTAACCAGCTGCAACGATGCTAAATACCAGAGTTATACCTTCTAAAGACCTTTCCAAGTTTTCTATTAACTGGAAATGAGAATTTTTTTTTTTGGAGAAACCTACTTATTTGGTTGTTGTCCAACAGATATCATTATGTATCAGTAAATAAGGTTTGCTCAACTTAAGCGCCTGTCAAGCATGGTGTGCCACAGTGCTGGGTTCTGGGTCCACTGTTATTTTTATTATATATAAATGACCTTCCACGTTCATCAAATATACTGAACTTCATAATGTTTGTAGATGATACAACTGTCTCTTTTTCTTGCAAAAATGTTAATACAGCTAAGAATATATCTCATTCAGAATTCATTATTTTAACGAAGTGGTTGGCTACCAATAAAACTCTTCCTAAATACCAGTAAAACAAATTTCATAATTTTTACTAATAAAATAAATGTATACCTTGATGAACTTAGTTAATGAAATCGCCAAAAAGGCGTGTGCTGTAACAGAATTTCTTGGTGTAATGCTAGATAAGAATTTGCAATGGAATGATCATGTAAATTATATCGCGAAAAATATTTCAAGGAGCGTTTCTATAATGTTGAATTTCACAAAATGTCATATTTCATATTACACATGTAATTAGTTTTAATTAAAACTGAGTCAAATTAATTTTTAAAAACTAATAAGATGTCATTGAATGTGTGCCGTCAGCACGACGTCTGCCTACTGTTGGATGTTGAAATGGGCGCAACAGAATTACTATATAAAAGTACCATAGCATAGGCCGCAAGAAAACTAGCTGGCTTAAATAACAATCTTTCTTTTTAAAGTTGTTTGCATTTGTAATTAACATAGCAAAACGAAATAGATACCTAATGTAAATTGAAATAAATAATATTTATTTATGTAGCTGCGTTTCCCTTCCAGTTTGCAGAAAATCCTTACGTGATAGTAAAATGTACGCCTTATTCGAAATCAAGTATTTGATTTACATAAAATCAACTGTTAGTAAGAAAACTGCTCTTACAAATTTCTCATTCGTAACCTGTGTAGTTTATAACCAAAAGTTGTTAGCAGTAATGATTAACTACTACTCGTTACAGTTAAATTATTAGAAAAAATTACATACGTTTTAAAATTGTTTATTAACTAGCCTGGAAAATCTGGTAAGAATGTGAACTGAGATGCTGAATATAATCAACGTACAAAGAATTATGCAAATACTGTAGATTGAATCAGTGAACCTATCAAATATATATATATATATATATATACATATATATATATATATATATATATTTATATATATATATATATATATATATACACACACAGCTGTACCCTTCATTCATTTCACGTGTTTAATTGTGAAATTCCCCCAATTTCCCCATAACAGTTCCTTGCTCCATGCACGGTCTGTGATTAATATATATATATATATATATGTATATGTATATATATATGTGTGTGTGTGTGTGTGTGTGTGTGTGTGTGTGTATTATATACTGTTGGTAAACTTATTCGATTCGAAATAAACCAAGAAGCTAACATTATTCTTTAAGATCATAGGTGTTGATTCTCTTATGAAATGGATACTGCGTAAATTTTATTTATAGACATAATAGGAATATAGATAAAAAGACAATTGCAATTACTGGTTTACAGAAACTTAAGAATAATAATTTGATGTTTACTACCGTGGAAAGAAGTCATGGCTAAGATGGAAATAAAATTTGATGATTTGTACTTCTAAAATATAAAATTACGTAATGTGTTCTCTTTTAAAGTATATATATATATATATATATATATATATATATATATATATGTATGTTAGTTCACTAGTTGATTCTATTCGATGACTATGATGAGTTGCCTGATAGCAACATCTGTTTAATTAAAGCATATATTATTCCGTCAGTTGGCTTAGAAGGCTGAATTTTGTCAGTTTGCTTTTATTACGAAGGGAATTGAAATCAATATATTTAATTTAAATACTCTTAATACGTGTACATATATATGTAATAATAACAATAAATCAATATTAGTAATAATATTTAAGTGGATGTTTAGAGGAGGATAACAGAATTGCTGCTTCAGTTTCAAAGCCGCATTAGGCAACTTGGTTCTTTTTAACACATGCAATTTTATAGCGAAATTTCATGAACGGTAAAATTATTAATTCATATACCAGAAGATGACATGTGAAAGTGAATGTGATGGAATATATCGATGTAAATAACAGAAAACTACATATTTAAAAGTAAATAAACATATGCGTGTGCTATGAATATATATTGTATTTGAAGGTCATCTCGTCTGAAAATAAGCCAGTTTCCCTTAAAAAAGAGAGAAATTAATTTATTTAAATTAAAATAATAAATATTCATTTTATTTTTCATAATACAGATATTAAACAAAGATCGTGTTTTCGATTTAAAATATTTTCAGTCTGATTTTGATTTATGTATTGTTCGCAATTTGTTAACAGACGAAAATTGGATGTGTCGATGCATACTGTCGTTAGGCCTATTAAAACCTTTCAGATATTCATTTTAAGTTTTCATTTCTACTGTCTGGCTGAACTTGCCTGAACAGAAACTACTCGAGTGTATGTATGTTTTTGCATGTTTGTTCTTGTTTGCCTCAAGAAAGAACTTTTTTGAAGGAGGAAGTCGAGGCTCAATCCTTTCTTAAATTTTTTTTTCCCCTTTTTTTCCCCCTTTTTTTCCCCCCCTTTTTTTTTTTTTGAAGGACCATGAAGGACACCTCATAAAGGAGGGACCGCCATGAAGGACGGTGGAGGACCTCCATGAAGGACGGTGGAGGACCGCCATGAAGGACGGTGAGGGGGGGAAATTTTCAAATTGATCCATTGCTGTCTCACATTTTGCCACTATACTACTTGCGTTCCCCAACTTTGTCCGCGTATACCTAATCAACTAAAACGTTTTAAAACTAATGAAAATATTTCGACTTAACCTAAACAATCGTCGATATATACATATATATATATATATATATATATATATATATATATACTGTATATATATATATATATATATATATATATCAGTGGCGATTTCTTAATGAATGCAACGCATGCAATGCATGTGTTAAATATGTTCTCTTTTCAGATCTAAGTAAGGATTATAATTGACAAAAATAATTTTCAGAAACTAAAAATAGTCTAAGGCTTCAATCACGCATGTACTGGCTATTGGGCGGTGTAAACAAAATTATGTCTTATTTCATTAGACAATTAAGAACATTTTTCTGTACACAGATCGAAATACTTGTAGCTAAAGCATTCACTAATTCAGTCTGGGTACAGAAAAATGTTCTTAATTTTCTAGTGAAATAAGACATGATTTTGTTTACACCGCCTTGCCTTGGGCAATTTTTTAAGGAGACTTCTCACTATCCATAAGATATTTTTTTTTAGCCTCATAGCTAAATTCAAAAGGCAATATGTTTTAAAATATGCTTAGAAAATTTACTTAATGTTTTTACTAAAAATAATTAAAAAGCTTTGTTCTGATTTTTTTTAATTAATGAAAATAATACGGCATGCATTCAGTTTTATAGGTGCATTCACCAAAAAGTAACATCTGGCAATTCTGACAAGGCTTCTTTCCAGTACCACCGCCGCAAGCATCCACTTGTGTTCGGTGTTCCCTTTTGTGCTTTAATTATTTTGGATAATCAGTTAAATAAATTATAGCATTGTAGTGCCCATAATGACTGACGATGTGTTTAATCAATTGAAGACTAGAAGATTTTACTCACTCTCTTTTGATGAGAAAAAGCGCATATTGAATAATGGCAGACCGATTCCACATTTGAATTTAAGCAAAGAAAATAAAGGCTTCACTAGGAAATTTAATCCTAAGCTGTATGATGATGTTCCCTGGTTATGTGGAAATATTTCAAATAACAAATTGTACTGTTGGTCGTGTTTCCTATTTTCAAGAGATAACTCTGTGTGGAATTCTGTTAGTCGTGGATACGACGATTTAAACAATTTACATACTGCAATTTCTCGCCATGAAAAATCTCTTGCTCACATAAATGCATTTGTTGATCTTAAAACATTTGGAAAGTCAGAAAGAATTGATTTAATACTCGACAAGCAGAAATCAGTTGCCATTTCCAGACATAACGAAGAAGTTAATAAGAATCGAGAAATTTTGAAGCGTTTGATTAGGATAACATGTTTTTTAGGTATGCAAGAATTAGCATTTCGCGGTCATAATGAAGAAGAAAACGCTGACAATAGGGGTAACTATATTGAATTGGTATTTTGTATGGGAGAATTCGATGAAAAGCTTCAAAACCATTTAAAAACTGCGACTGTTTTTAAGGGAACATCATCTGCTATTCAGAATGACATAATTCAATCTATTAGTGCAGTTATGTTAGAACAAATAAAACGTGAGCTTATCGACTGCATGTATGTGGCGATTTTATTAGATGAAACATCTGATGTCAGCTGTTTTTCTCAACTCTCTACTGTTGTTCGTTATGTTAATAAACATGGAGAGATTTGTGAACGATTTATAAAATTCAATGACGTCAGCAATGATAGAAGTGCAGGAGCGATTTCTGATTTATCTATAAGGCAACTAGGTGAACTGGGCTGTTTGAAAAAATTAGTTGCTCAAACCTACGACGGTGCTGCTGTTATGGGGAGCGATCTTAATGGAGTACAAACAAAGATTAGAGAAACTGTACCAGGGGCTATTTTTCTTCACTGCTACGCCCATAAACTTAATCTTGTTTTATCCCAAGCTGTCGCTGAAATTTCCGAATGTAATAATTTTTTTTCAGTATTAGGAAGTTTGTCATCATTTTTCAGCAGTTCAACTAAGCGAACTTCAATGCTTGACAAAGTTGTTGGAAAGCGTTTCCCTAAACTGGCTCCAACGCGGTGGAACTATTCATCTCGTCTAGTTGAAAGAGTTAAGGAAAATAAAGAAAACCCAAAGAAATTTGATGAAAAAACAAAAAATAGTCCACGCGGATTGCTTGCTGGTATCGATACTTTCGATTTTAATTTTTTATTAGAAGTATTTTCTTCAATTTTTCCTTTTACTGAATATCTATTTAATGTGCTGCAAACAAAATCTATGGATATTGTGTATAGCTCAATCACCGTTGAAAGCACTATGAAAAAAATCAAACAAATAAGGGATACAAAATTTGCAGATATGTGGGACTTGATAACAGAAAGATGTGGTGAACCTGTATGTAAAAGGAAACAGAGTCTTTCTCCACAAGAGAAGTATAGTCAACTATTTCATGAAATATTCGATAATATACTTCTTCAAATGAAAGAGCGTTTCAGTTCAATGGAAAAATTGGAATTCATTGAGCTTTTAGATTGCAAAAAATTTGAGTTCTATGATGTTACTTTCCCAGAGAGAGCTTTTGAATCTTTGAAAAGAAGCTACAATTCATTTTTTGAGTTTCCTCGTCTCCGTTCTGAATTGTGTGTTTTATATTCGCACAAATCTTTTGCCAAAAAGAATGTTGCTGAGCTCCTAAAATATCTACTGGAAAGCGAAATGCACAAAGGTCTTAAGGAAATATATAAATTGACGAATTTGATTCTAACTATACCAATATCGACAGCAAGTGTTGAGCGATCATTTTCTGCGCTTAAAAGAATTAAAAGTTATTTACGGAGTTCCCAAAGTGAAGAAAGGCTATCTAATCTTGCCTTAATTTCAATTGAAAAAAATTTCCTCAAGAAGCTTATGGAGAATCGAGAGTACTTTTACAATTTGGTCATCGAAGAATTTTGCAGGAAAACTAGGAGAGCAGAATTTCAATTCAAATAATGCTTCACAATTATTTAAGGTAAATTTTAAATTTGTATCTTTTTCTTTAGATCAATTCGGTAACTACTATATATAAATATGTCTAATTTTTTGTTCGCATATTTAAGCCTAACATTAAATGAACTTTCCTTCAAAGAGGTCCCCAAAAGTTTGTAAAACACCTTTAACTTGCTAAGTTCTATGTAAACAATATGCAAAGTTTGGGCAAGAGGGTTAGGCGGATGTTTTTCTTCCACTCCATAACATTGCATGCCTGAACAAAAATGTCACGAGTCGCCACTGATATATATATATATATATATAACGTAAAGAACGACGCTTGTATAGGAGAATATTCCGCGCAAGATGAGGACGGAGTACGAACAAATGAAAAAATGAGGTAACCACCCGGGAATCGAACCCTGGATCTTCCGATTGCCGGTCAGATATGATAACTGACCGGCAATCGGAAGATCCAGGGTTCGATTCCCGGGTGGTTACCTCATTTTTTCATTTGTTCGTTCTCCGTCCTCATCTTGCGTGGAATATTCTCCTATACAAGCGTCGTTCTTTACGTTAATTATACTGCGTGTTTGCAGTTGAAATATATATACAGGGTGGGCCGTAAGTTTCCATACATAGGAAAAATAAACATTTTTTTACGGACAACCATTTTTATTTATATAATATGCTCTACATGGTTGCCATTGTTTTGAAAACACATTTCAATACGTGTTCCCCACTGTTGATGAACACGCATTAGCACAGTTGACGTTATGCTTGTAATGGCGTTGGTGATACGTTCCTTTAGATGATTTATGTCTCGTATCTTTTCCTGATACACCATGGCCTTCAAGTGCCCCCAAAGATAGAAATCAAGGGGGGTGAGATCTGGGGATCTGGGAGGCCACTCCACAGGACCACGCCGACCAATCCAAGCATCCGGAAACTGCTGCTGATCCAAATACCGACGCACGTGAAGACCATAATGAGGTGGAGCTCCATCTTGCTGGAAGTAAACTGGGAAGTTACCTTCCTCGTTTAGCAGGGATGGGAAAATCTCTTCTTGCAACATGTTAAGATACCTTTCGGCATTAAGATTTCCACTGACAAAAATTGGTCCAATAATTCTGTCACCCCATATCCCGGCCCACACCATCACTTTACCGGCACCTTGCATCTTCGTCGGACTCAGCCAATTAGGGTTAGCATTACTCCAATAACGTATGTTTTGCCGATTAACCTCTCCATTGACGTAAAAATTTGCTTCATCAGTAAACAAGATCTTACAAACGCATATTCTTAGGGTATCTGAAACATAAAAACAAACGTTTAAATTTTCCTATGTATGGAAACTTACGGCCCACCCTGTATATATATATATATATATATATATATATATATATATATAAATAAATTGACGATGGGTTAGGTTAAGTCGTAATATTTTCGCTAGTTTTAACGTTTTATTCGATGGATTCATTTAAAAAATGTCTCCTAAAGATTCTCGTGTAGTTTACGTTCTCCAACTTTGACCGAGTGTAGTTTGTGTCCCCTTTTGCGTTAGGGGGACGTAATCTACACTTGCTCCATCTAATTTATTATTATTATAGATATAAAACAAATACAAAGTCATTTTTGAAGCTATGATACCAATACGATACAAAGAAATTTGCTAAGAAATTTGTCAAGGCCTTGGCAAGCAAAGTCTTTCAAGATTAATAACTCGCATGTGACCCTGACCCCAACCATAAACCTAGACCTCTTGATGTACAGTAGGGGTACCCTTAGTTCAATCTCTAAGTTAGACAGCCTATATTTTAGAAAAGATATTGATAATTTAGAAAGGGTTCCGATTAGGGCAACTGAAACGAATTCAAATTTGGGGCAATTCCCAATTTACGCCATTCCCATTTCATGTCATTTTCATTCCCATCCACGTCCTTTTGTACTTTGGTCTGTGTAAGTTTAAAACTGGTTAGGTTACGATAAGTTACGTTGTGATTTGTTAGGCTAATGTTAGGTTAGGTTGTGATTGATTAAAGTAAGTTAGATGAGAAAATATTAGCCATTCCATTTGGCGCCGTTTCAGCGACGTAAACATTATTGCCTCAATTAAGACACGCTTTTGTCAAAATATAGATTTTTGACATTTCGCCATTTTCATTTGAGGATCAAAATTGGGAATGGAAATGACAAAGTGGGAAGTAATCGTTCAAACGTTTGTCATTTCATTTCTCTCTGTCTCTGTTTCTGTCGCTCTGTATCCCTCTGTGTGTGTGTGTGTGTGTGTGTGTGTATCTAATATTTTGTTTTAATATTATGTAAATGAATCGTATTCATGATTTATTCTAAGTTTTATTTATTCTTTCATTTTATTGACTTTAATATGTAATTATTGATTGTTTAAGTAATTAACTTTATTCATACTTAATTTCACTTTGTTAATTTAGCTTATTTTAATATTTTGTTAAATTTACATTTTATTCCAATTTTAATCTTTTAAACTAAATACTTTGGATTAACACACGTATAAATTATTTATTATCTATTGATCACTTACATTAATTGATCAATTAATAATTTTATCGAAACTTAATATATTTACCTTCGTATCTCATCTTACTAATTTATATAAGCATTTTTTGATTCATTTATCCACCCATTTATCTCTTTATCTATCTACTGTCTATTGTCTCGTTATCTATTTATTTAATAAATTATTTATATTCGAATGTCCAACGTTTTAAAATTATTTTTAATTATTTTGTAAATGAAGCAAGAGTCACCAACATTGTGAGGTGCCACCATTCTATCATAATTTCCGGAGCAGCCTTGATGCCGCTCTACCCACAATTCTTATTAAAACCCACCTATTATAATTCAGTGAATTTAATGCATTCTCTCTATATATATAAATAATTAATAACTTAATCAATGGTAAATTAATGAATGATAAATAATATATTAATAACTCAAATTTCCCCCTTATTAACTCTCTCTATTATTATTATGTTAATAATTAAAAGTATTTTATACTAAATGTTTTACCACAGTATATAATAATATATTATTATTATTATTATTATTATTATTATTAGAGTATGTATAAGGTAATATAATTTAATATTATATGCATTCAAATTCCTTAAATCCATCGAATTGGTGACCGAAATTCCATTTAAAAGTAGACTTTTCACAAATAAATTGTCACTTAATTGTTAACTAAAATCCTCCGAGATTTACATTTAACTGCTTAGAAAGGGGGTCAAAACCCCATTTTATTTCCAACTCTAAATTTTAAATAATTTGATTTCAAAATATTTCTCATTCCTGTATTTAACGGTCACAATGGCATCAGTAATCCTGATCTTCAGGTCCGAAATATCGACAACTTTCGTCATGTCAGAAAAAATGTGAGATGTTCTTTCAAATGCAGTAAACTGTATCATTGTACCTAACTTAATTAATAATTAAAAGGGTTTGAATTTGTACACAAAATTATCAATACCCTGTATTCTACATTCCTTTCTTTACAGGATACTCAGTTATTTTTTAATATTGTTTATAAAATGTAAGTTTCATAATGTTATTAAAGAATTTAATGGGAAAACATTTTCTCTTTATATTTTGTCTATGTTTAAAAGTCAATTAAATTTACTCACTTTTGTCTTTAAATCCGCTTTTAAGATGTTAGAAAGTTAAGAGTTTAATTTAGGTGACTTTCTCCAAAATATTAACAACAGTTAAATGTAATTTTCATCATAAACTCTAAATTAATATCAGAAGTTGACAAATTAAATTTTTTGACCTTAAATACTATCAAGAGAGTGAAATTAATTTATTGTGAATATTGTGAGTTTAATGTTTGGTGGAAACAAATCGTTGGTCATAATGTGATTTTTACCTTTCTTGAGATTTTGGTGACCCGCTTCGAGATTCCTCTCCAGGAACGTGTCCAAACGACCAGAAATCTTGCGAAGAAGTTTAAAATCTTCTTCAGAAATTGAAAGAGTCTGCATGTAAGGAGAAACCAGAAAGGAGTAAATCAGAAAAGCTGCACTCTAAATGAGAGTAGTATATACGAAACTTCAACTCGACATTTCACTTTTTTTATTTGTATTTATAGGCTATCTGGAAAAGAGGATAAAATTATTACATTTGTGCGTTTATTCCATGAAGGATTAGGATTTGTAAGTTTGTTCCACGTATTTATTAACTTCCCTTATAAGGATAGGTCTAAGATTAAAAAGTATAACCTGTAGCCCAGAGCCTAGCCTCAGACCTCGGACTCTTGATATACAGAAAGCTAACTTTAAGTTAAGTCTCTAAGTTTGACAACCTGTAATCGAGAAAAGACACTGATAAATTAGGAAATGTTGAGGCTAGACCAACCAAAGTAATTACAGAAATTTAAAGTAAAACTTATGAGAAAGCTGAGCTGAATCAGATATGTATTCACTTCAAAACATAGACTTAGAGTTCAACTAATTCAGGTATTTAAAATGATAAATGGGTCTTATGATGTGAATTATGTACGATGTGATTTGATGAGGATACAAAGTCAATTACAAGAAATAATGGATATAAACTGAAAGTTAAACGTTTGAAGAGTAATGTTGTGAAACACTTCTTCATATCAATTTAAATTTGAAGTAAAACTTAAACTATCTCAGCTTTCATACATTAGAAAGTTTAGTGTTAGACAATTGATGAGATATTTCATTCAACATTTCACATTAATCTCTGAATGGATGAAGGAAGAAATGATTCTTTAACCTAAAATAAGTAATTCTCAGTTGGACTATTTATTTTATTTAATTTGTCTTTTAAGATTTTGGCTTTACTGGAATCTCAGGTTAATTAAAGATAAAACATCAGTTAAAAGGTAGTTTTGATTAATAATATATTAATCATGAATAAGAAATATTAACTAATTTAAAATATATAAATAAACGAATAGATGAAAATTAGACAATGAATTTAAATCACGGTGATATCATTAAAGTCATTTTTAAAATATCTATTTTTATTTAGTTTTATTTATAAATTTATTTGTAAAATAAAAATTACAATATTTGTCTTGTGTTACAATAATACTTTAGTACAAATAATATAATAATACTGTCAATTGGACTATTTCTTTTATGTAATTTTCTCCTTAATCTTTCGGCTTTACTGAGTTCTCAAATTAGTGAGAGGCAAATTACATGATATATAAGTCACCATTAAATTATGATTAATGCAGAAACGAACCAATAGTGAAAATAGATTATAAGTCAATCTTAAGTTATTGCTATAGATATGAAACCTATAAAAACAAAGTCAATATTGTAGAAATGATACTAATACAATACAGAGAAATGAATGTTAGACACGAGAAATGAACAAGTAATAGAGAAATGTACATTTAGTTCTTATCGATCTTTATCAGTATTCTATTATTAATTGAGATTTCAACTTGTTTTTAAACGAAATCATCCCATATTTTAAGTCCATCGAAAATGGATAATTTCTGAAGATGAACACAATCTAAATGGAGGAATAACGTCCTTTCATCTATTTCTAGTCTGATATGAGTGAATTTCTTGATGAGTTACAAAATAATATTTCTTTATCCAATGTAAGTTAATGAGTTTGTTCTTATATTTGTAAATGAAAATAAAATGTGCCACTTTCATTACATCTTTGATCTTTAATAGTTTTACCTCTTAGAAGAATGCACTTCGATGATCATAGAAATCACGATAAAAATTATACGAGTATATTATATCCTGTTTTTAATCAGTAAATAGTCCAATTAACAATTGTTCATTATATTCTTGTACAGTGAAAAGCTAACTTACTCCATACAGACCGTCTTTCTCTGAATTAATTATGAAAGGATTTTAGAAGCCGTTGGAAAATATTTCCTTTCAGGACTGATTCCGAATCATTTTCAGTTTCAAAATATAAATTATCCCAAATTCGTCAACATTTGAAAATTTGACAATTCATTTCATCAAAAAATCGCCCCTTAATCCTTTCAAATTGAACAATTAAAATTTAAAACGGTGTTTTCTCTGTATGGAACAACTTTACAGTTTAACATGACACAAATTGTAATATTTTACTATTTATTTTAAAAATGAAGATTTTGAAATTTGAAAAAAATAATAGTTGATTAGTAAAATAATAAAAAATAAGTAGACCGCACCCACATACCCAAATACCCACACAGGACCTACAAATCACAGTTAAGTTTCTACCTTCACCACCGTTTGTTCAGTGTCGATAATAATAATAATAATAATAATAGAGATGGCGTACCCATGACTAAATTATTATATTATATTTAACAATATTGTAAGATTAATATTTAGGATTGAAAAACTTGAATATATTAAATAGTTTTTATTAAAAATATTTGTTTCGTTATTTTCATTAAAATCTGTTTCTTCATTTATTGATTGTTTGTTGTTGTCTACCTCTCTATTTATATATCTGTCTGTCTATCCGTATGTTTGTCTGTGTCTATCCCAAAAATTTTAGAGGGTAAACAAAGCGTTGAGAATCAAACATATTTATACTTTTTCTTAATTCAACAATAATAACACTCACCTATTTGTTCATTAATAAAAACTAATTTCATGGTTATGGTTATGGTTGTTATGGTAGATAGGAAATGTACTTACCACGCAACTGTTGATGGTTTCCTTCGAGTCAAACAATACACCACCTTTCACCCCAAAACAAAATGAGGTCAAAATTAAAATTAATTTCACAATCATTTTCACGTTTATTTAAAAGTATTTTAAAAATCAATAACTTTTATAAAGGAAATAGAAGAAAGAAGGTGATGCAGAGCAGTACGTAGGAATAAAAGTGTCAGAGTTTGTAAAGTCGACGCTATATTATACCAACGAAATGGAATTTGCACCCATGAAGTGAACGCAGTTATCTCTCTTAATTCGTATAAATACTCGGTGCTAAAGAACATCAGGAAACGCCTTTCTGAACTTCCTCGAAATGTGCGCAACGATGGTCAAACTTTATCATATTCAGTGAAGTTTTTTTATGATAAAAGTTAAAAGTTTACTTACTCTTCTGCAACGCATTTCCTGTTTCGTTTATTTTTAAGGATAGAATTAATTATAAAATTATTTTAAAATTAGTAATTCTGTTTGTATGTAAACATATTAAATATTTGCGTTATTTAAAGGAATTTATGATTAAAATTAAATTGTTGCAATAAAAATATTTTATGAATAAATTATTGCATTTTCACGACCGATTTCGAGTTTATAAGCCCTTCATCCTGGGTATTATTAAGTTTCATTTGCGAAGTTAAGCGACGCTGGGTCTGTTCGGAAGTTATATTGGTGACCATCATCTGCGTTGAAAGTAAAAAGAGAACCGTGGCTCGGATCTACGTAAAACTGTAAATCTCCTCCGTCACATGACCTTTCCCGTTACGAAGGAGATTAAACGATAACAAACACTTTTTTTTATTTAAAGTCCCCCTCAGCTTCACTCAAAAAGTCATAGTAGTATACACTTAAGTCACTCTTATGTGGGTTAATCAATTTTTAATGCGATTCATTACTCGTTCTTTTGATCAGAAGATACCAACGAGTATTGTACTTCATATTACTTTCAATTCACTGCATAGAAAACTTATTCAAATTCGGTTACAAACATTTGAACGTTCCCTTTGTAAGATTACATGTAAATTTGCGTGTCAGGGTTAAAAAGTGCCACGTCTATGCGTGTATCTATGACAACTTCACCCTTTTTAACCCTGACACGCAGAAATGGCCCAGTTTAAACAATGTGACATCGTTTATACATCTGAAAGATAAACAGATATTATGACGCAACAATCGTGGAATATCACGTATTCTCTTGCACACCTGCAAACAAATTACACTTCCAGTCGCCAACCCAAAAGATCAAAACTTTAGAAAGGCCTTTGGAGATCCAGATTTCCGTAAAACTGTTAAAAAAATAGAACTTTTATACTTTGTGAACTAAAATTTTCTGCAGTTTTTAGTTTGATTTCTTTGGTCTGTAATACTGATATTGTTCCAAGATGGTTAAGTGAATGAATGGGAGGCTAGTGGGGATTATTTGTGGATCACTTATTGCAGACTGACACCGATGAGGGAGTTCACAGAAAGTCGATAATTACACTTTTATTATTAGAGATGCAAAGATGGGATAATTATTCTTAGTTAATTATTAAATATTAAGTAATTGATAGTCAATGATGCTTGTCTTTAGTATATAACACGGCCTCTCTCTGTCTGAACCTTTCCAGCCTGTTCTTTCGCCAATAACCAACTCTTTCCTACACTCGACTTATATAACCAATCTTTTGGGGATGTCTAGATAGGAGAGGGGAAAGATAGCTTCTGTAGGCATTCCCCAAAGAATGCAAAGCAGTAAAATGGGCACATTTGGATGGAGTTTGAGGTCTACTTTATAATGCATATATTTATATACATATACATTTTATAACAGCACTTTTGCAATCATAAATAGTTACACATTTTTTGTTTTTGCTGCAATTGAATAGGAAATGAAATGAAATGAAATGAAAAGGTTTATTGGCAGACAATAGTCCATATGACAAATATTATTGATACAATGACAGTTCATATAGTAAGGATAGAAATATATACAATTGATTAGAAATAATACTGTAATGTCGAAGTTAATTGTAGCTACAGACAGACGTTTTCGTACCAAAAAGTTCATAACTTAGAGGATAAATGGCAGGACTCATGGATAGCTTGGATGATCGGGTTGGTTGATTTTTTAATTCTTTGCATTAGACTGTGTTGAGCACGTCTTATTACCTCCGGGAAGCTCGGAACATTGCGGGTAGCAAACATTTGCGAAGCTGAGCAACTCGGGGGTAATTTATGTAAGAGTCTAAAAGACCTGTTGTACAGCGAATTTAGAGTTCTGCCAGAACATTTTTTATAATTCACCCACAGTTGCTGTTCGTATATATTACTGCAGAAAGTACGAAAGAGAGTGTCTTTAGCTTCACTTGTACAGAATCGAAAGTTCCTTATGGTCATATTCGCTTTAGCACA
The DNA here is from genome assembly GCA_023014485.1 of Bathynomus jamesi. Classification (NCBI taxonomy): domain Eukaryota; kingdom Metazoa; phylum Arthropoda; class Malacostraca; order Isopoda; family Cirolanidae; genus Bathynomus; species Bathynomus jamesi. The sequence goes on from JAJOZX010001337.1 coordinate 611,166, forward strand.
CAGGCTTCGAGATTGTTTTCTTATATCCGAGTCATCACTCAAGGAGCTGGTAATAGTTTGACCCAAATACTTAAACTCTTGTACTTCCTCAATTACTACACCATTCATTTTAAACCTTATATCAGCTGGCTGATTACAGCTTTTAGGATGAAACTGCATAACCTTAGTTTTTGTAATATTAAAAAGAATATCATGTTTCTGTGAATACACTTCGCAGACTTTTAGTAGCCGATCCATACCTTTAACAGGGACTTATTAACGCCATATCATCGGCATAAACTAAGTTATTTATCCTTGTGTTCTCTATACAACATCCCATTTTTGCCTCATTAAGTAAAGCAATTAATCCGTCGATATACACATTAAACAGCATAGGGGAGAGCAAGGAGCCTTGTCTCACCCCGCAAGAGGAGCCAAAACACTCGGATAGTACATTGCCTCACCTAACGGTGAAAGATTGGTGGGAATACCAAAATTTCAATAAATTTAATATGTACAGTGCTTACAAGAAGTCTCACGCTTCTGTCTCGTCCCAAGCTAGTCTGTTCGGTATAAAATGGGCGGTCCTTATGGCAGCGGAGGTGTGTTCGGATTGGTGCACATAACTGCTCTAACACAATCAATGACGTCTATTATTACGTCACTTCTGCTACATTTTAGTGTTTAAAATACAAATGATTAAGAAGCAGAATGGAGCAAGTTTCTGGATGTTGGGATGGTTATGGAGCAATCCTAGTCATCATAATATTAGCTGGGCATTACATTATACCGTCTGAATATATACTGTAGACTGTAGAGTGTAGACTATAGAGAACGACTAATTCGGCAAATATCCCAAATCATGGCATGATACCCAAGTTATTTTGACGCAGGTCTAAATTATTTGCTCAAATGCAATTATTGATATTAAGTAATTGTTGGGAATTGTTGTCAATATTGTTGTTTGTGATATATATCCTACGTGAAGAATCTAATGACAAAATTCCTCAGTGAACCTCTCACGCGCTCGCATTTCGAGGAAGTCACGGTCGTCTCACTAATAGATAGTTCATCCATTGTTTTAAGTGGTAACCTATTAAACGAACTATGTTAAACCTATTCCATCTTATGAAAGTCATTAGTCTAAAGCAGTGGTTTTCAAACTTTTTCATTGGCGTACCCCTTTAGTTTGTTTTTTTATTATGGCGTACCTCCTCCCCCTCAGTTTCCAAAATAAAAATGTTATTATACAATTTACACAAAATATGAAGCTATCAAACGATCTTTATTTACGACCACCTAATTATTAGGTGAACATATAATATATATATATATATATATATATTATATATATATATCATAGCATTTTAATTATACAACTTACATTTTACACAACTCAAGCAATTTACACAAATTTTAACTCAGGCAAATATTAGAATCTAATACAGTTAATTAGAAATCGTCTGAGCTTTTATAATATATATTTTAAATACTTACAAGTAATTAATGCGATGGGTGGGACTGTTTGTCACTAGCAAGTTGTTGTTCTATTCGCGACGAACATTTGTGAGTGCCATTATGAGGCAAGCTTCTGGATGTAGGCTAGGGCGGCTCGTTTTTACACTTTTTTCGATATTTGATTGGGGGTAGTGCGGAAAAGTTGCGATTTGGAGAGAAAATAAAGTGTGTAAAATTTTTTTGATCTACGTCAATACCTTCCGGTGGCGGCGAGTCCTTAAAAATCGAAAAATAGGCCTAAAAACAAAAATTTTATATAATTTTGTATAATTTTTATATAATGTTCATTGTTCAATGACTGCTATTAACTTATTCAAGCCTATAATAGTGTTCTCAGGGTTGTTTGCACAGAAATATACCGGAATTAACATTTGTATAACATCTTGTTAAAACTTGCTTTAAATCAATATTTTGGATATTTTAACGGCTAAGACGCCACCGGAAGTTATTAACAGATTGTGCTGAAATTTTTATTTTTTATTTTGTAAGTCTTTAAAACCATTTTCCAATCTACCCCGTTAGGCCTATTTTTCGATTTTTAAGGACTCGCCGCCACCGGAAGGTATTGACGTAGATCAAAAAAATTTTACACACTTTATTTTCTCTCCAAATCGCAACTTTTCCGCACTACCCCCAATCAAATATCGAAAAAAGTGTAAAAACGAGCCGCCCTAATGTAGGCGGTTTCTTTCTTTCGACTTGATAGCTGTCAGTGCCGAAAATCCTTTTTCACATAAATAGGTGGACGGGAATGGAAGTAGTTTGTTGATAGCAAATTCACTTAATTCTTTGTATTCAATATGGGCCAATTTCCAAAACTCGGAGACAGAAAAGTCATTGAATTTATGTTTAAGTGAGCTGTCAGCTGCCAATTCAATCAATTGTTCTTTTAAACGAGCGGGAAGCTCGCATTAAACACAGCAAGGTTCGAAAACGGATTCGTTATCCATTCACTTTGTGGGGAATCTCTATTATTAATACATGGAAAGTAATGCAAAAATGATTCACGAAGGCTCACTAAATTCTGCTTTATAATATTCATAACTGAATCACTGACAAGAAACTCGTTTTCGTGACAGAATTCGCTGAATATTTGGAAAGGTGTGGTATTATTGTCTTCTATGCACTTTATCCAGTATAAAACTTTCCCAAAAAATCCCCTGGCTTTTTCTTGTACCTGCAATATATTTTTGTCATACCCCTGAAGTTGAAGATTAAGTTCGTTTAATTTGGTGAATATATCTGCCAAATAACTCAGTTTACAAAGCCACTCCTCATTTTCTATAAATTTTAATAAGTCTGAATTTCGACTGTTAAGTAAACTTCTCACTTCATTCCTAAGTTCAAAAAGTCGTGTTAATACCTTTCCTCGTGAGAGCCAGCGCACTTCAGTGTGCAAAAGCAACTGAGTATGATTTTTGCCCATCTCCTCACAAAGAATTTTAAAGAGGTGTGAATTCACTGCTCGAGACTTGATATAATTTACTATTTTTACAGCATCGTACGATTCGTACCAATTTGTACCAATATCGGGTAATTTAATAATAATTTAAATAAAATATTAAAATATAAAAATATAAAATAATTACTATTAAATAATTTAATAATAACTTGTACCAATGTTGAGTTAAATTTATAATTAAATATTAATATTATAAATAAATGATTATAATATATATTTTCAAAAAAATTTAAATGATAGATGATAATTATAATTGTATAAATTCATTTTATAATTGATTAACCAACTTGCTTGTTTTTGCAGCACTGGTCTAAAGCAAGACTGGTGGGCCGTGAATCAGAGAAATTTGCATTTGATTTGTTCATCGTAATTATTACGTAATATAGTATACTGTATATAGTAGTATATAAGAGTTTCTTGGTACCATATCATATGACAATTCCATAAACATGTGATGACCTCGATGTTGCCAGTTTTTATTTTTTTCCTGAAACTATTACCTTCTCATAGTTTGTTTCAACAATGCATATATTATCATCTCCACGAGCGTAGACATTGCAAGAAAAGATTCTAACTAAGGATAAGTAAAGTTCTTTCATGGTCACAATATATACTTTTATAGATGTCAAACATAAAAATATAATAAAATTCTATATTAACATAAATATATATTCGATACACATTTACGTCATGGCTTTAACATCAGTATTTCATATAGCTTCCTCCAGCATTAATAATTTCTTGCAATCGTTGCGGCATAGAAGAGGCCAGATTGTAGGGAATGTTTGGTGTTCGGCGTAAGCTCTTCCAACTATTCCTCGTGTGAGCTAAAAGTGCTTCAAATGTTCTTTCATTGCGTTGCTCCCATTCGTTAATCATTATTGCCCAAAGGTTTTCAATCGGATTCAAATCAGGAGAACGTGGTGGCAGAATTAGATTAATAATCTCTGGGTGATCTTCGTACCACGCTCTCACAACGTTACTCCTATGAATGGGACTGTTATCTTCCATTAAGTAAAATGGTTCCGGTGCTGGAACCAGATACCCACGAACACTGGTTAGCAGCACCTCTTCCAGTATCTGGCAATATTGCTGTCCAGTAAAGCGTCCATCTACTTGAGTCAATTCTCCGACACCATAGCCAGACATCCAGCCCCACACACACCGAGATTGAAGTGACCACTACGTTTGCTCGGGAAAACATTTCCTTCTTCATAGCGTTTTCCGCGCTGCCTCCAACAATGCAGGGAACCATGACTATCTGTTGAAAATGTTTTTTCGTCACAGTACACAACTTTTCTCCAGAGTTCTTCCTCCTGCGGCAAGTATTGCAAGGCAAATCCCGTCCGCGCCTCTTTATGCTCAATCGTCAATGCAGGTTTAATAGCTGGACGGCGAGAAAAATACCCTGCCTCGTGAAGTCTGTTGTTCACTGTATTTGCGCTACAACGAAGGTTCAGGTGTCTGTAAATATGCGTCGCTGGAACAAACGGATGCTCTCTGACATGATTAACAATCGCAGCATCTTCCTCTTGAGATGTTGAACGCGGAGGACCAGACCACGGCAAAGTAGCGATTGAGTTTTCTGCTTCATACCGATGAATCCACCGTTCTACAGTGCTTCGATGAACGTCTAGTCGTCTTGATATTTCTCTTATTGGCACACCATATTCACACAATGTCACCATTGCTCCCCGCATTGCCTGGGTCGTCTCGTGGTGCACAGATGGCCTTTCCATCTTTGTGTAAATGGCTTATGTGAAGCGTGCTGGGACGATAAAGGAAATGAGGATACCATGCACCCCTTCTGAAATTGATTTCGGTTGTGAAGGGTAACAACCCTTCGAATGGTAATAATAATCAGCCAATTTCCTATTTTGTTAAACATATGCAGAAAAAATTCGTCTTAAAAGCCAAGGATCCAAAGATTGTCAGCAATAGTTTATATCCCAACTGAATATAGTCAGCCATCAACAGTATAATCATATTTTATTTCCATAACTACTCATGACTACTCTGTCATAGTAAATAACCTTATTATGACTTAGGTAGTAGTGGTAATTCTGAGTGGCGGCCTCTAGCCACATACGTTAAACCTATCAGTGCGTCTAAGACCAGACTCTTCTGTTTCTGTCAATTCATTGTTAGTTTAAGGTATTTTGCTCTTTGTCTTTCTAGGTCTAGGGCATTAAAATAAATATTTGAGTTTGTGTTTAGCATTTCCTCCTCCTTTCGTAATTCCCTACCCAACCTCGTTTCCTTCGACATAGCAACGCTTACCTCCATCCTCATTCCACTTCCTTCATTAAACCTATTAACGCGTAACAAGAGATTTTCTAGTAGTTTCGAGAAGCAGGAAGCGACAGCAATAGGCCTGTAATTATTGCTGGACAGAATGTCTCAGTACTTATTTTTGACCAGGGGCAAGATATATACCCTCATGAACTCTGCAGGGATATAGCTATGAGCAAGCATGGCTGATAGGAGCAATGATATATGCAGACATACTACGTCATTTGCATATTTTAAGTGCTCATTCGATAAGTCATCTACCCCTGACGCAGAACCAGTCTTTAACTCTTTAATTAACCTCTTTACTTCAGAAAATGATATCAAAGTATTTTCCCTTGTCCCTCCCACAATCGTTTCCCTGCAATCTATCTTAAGATTATCCCTACTCACACTGTTAAGAATGTTAAAATAGTGGTTTTTCCATAGCTTTGCAATTTCATCCTCCCCCGACACCCCATCGATTGTCGGAGGGAGGACATTTTTGACACCCGTTTAATTCTTAACAAATTTCCAAAATTTGTTATTTTCGTTATTTATGCGAGCTTCACAGGCTTTTGATGCTCGAATAGACTCTTCTTCCTGTTTACATCGCCTTATGGCCGCCTTACACTGACCCCGACTTCTACATATATTCAAGTATACTGGTCCTAATCTGGGTCTACCATGAAAGCACCACAAATCATAGGCGTCTTTCGATTCCCTCTTCAGGGGGGCAATAAAATCATTCCATCCAGGAATAATCTTAGTATGATAGTTGTAAGATTTAATCAGGGGGCTTCCTGCTTCTCTTAACAGGGATATTATCTTACTATAATACCTATCTATGAGTTTACAGTGAGAATCATTTGAGCAAGGATTATTACAGTCAAGGTGCAAAATTTCTAAATTATTAAAAAGGTGACTTGTTCTGTCCTTGTATTCTATTCTCTGCTGCATCGTAACATTGGACCAATCGACGCGATTATTCTTACCTATTGAGTTCTTGTTAAGTCGTGTTGCGCATAAATTGGTAACGTTAATTAATATTTCTAATGGTCTATGACCAGAAAGAAGGAAATCATGCAGAATATGAACTCTAACAATTCGATCCTTTATATTATTACGTGAGATAATGATCAATCCACTTGGTGGTACCACTCATATCACTAACGTATGCAAAATTACCACTGGCTACCCCTAATACATCTACATCACTTATACTTAAATTGGCCAACTCGCACATGTTACCCAATTCTACAAAGAATTCCGAGTTCACATGTGCGTTAAAGTCCCCCATTATTATAGAGTGAGAATATCTGGGGTTATCTGATAATGACTTAATTTCGTACAGCAAATCAATGTATTCATCTAGATTACTGCCGTTGTTATATGGTAAATAGCAGTTTACAATTAATATGCAGTCATTGTTCACTTGTAATTCAGTGCCTAACAACCTTACATTATCGCTTGTTAAAAATTTTATATGTTTTGACAAATTTTTCCTTATTAAGAAATCAACAACACCAAAAGGCCTACCGTACATTAATTCATCTGACAAGTCTACTGCTGATGACGCATGGTACATAAAGTCATCATGGATGGTAGAGAGGAATTTTAGCTCTTGCTTAGGTAGCCAGTGCTCCTGCAGGAGTATCAAATCTGCACTCTCGTAGATTTTATGAACATCTACAGTTGAATTCCTCACTGACCTTACATTATATGAGACTATTTTCAACAAGTTATCCGCCATGACTGATAGAGAATTTATTATTAGTAAGATTATTATTATTATACACAGTACAACTTTCAGGCATTACCGTTAGGGCGTCTATTATTATTATTATTATTATTATTATTATTATTATTATTGTTATTATTTTGCCTGTTATCAAATCTCTCCTGGAAAAGTGTATAAACTCCTTAACAATAATACCGTCTGGCCATTGACTCATATTATATGGGTTGAAATGCGCATTTACACCTTTAATTATTACTTTAAATGAGTTATAATACGAGGATTTCGTGTTTAGTTTATTAACTATCAATATACTGTGTTCACCACTGACTTCTTCCATCATGTGTCGAATATCGCTTGCCTCGTTCGAGAGCTGAATTCGCGACACAAAGAGGGTGAGATTCCCCATTGGTGGCCTCGCCGCGGAGACCGGTTGAGGAAACCTTCGGGAAGGGGGCCTGTTAACAGTTACCCACCCGTCGTCCTCCTCCTTCGATCTCCCTGAGGCAGGGTTCGCCTGCCTAGGGGATGGGTGGCACAACCTTTGGAGGATAGGAGGCCCTTCCCTTACTCTGTGGCTTGGTGAGGGTCTGTTAGCGGTGTTTATAACCTGACGGCCGCTCGTGCCCCTTCTTCTTCGGTGGGAGGGGGAGGAACTGCGCACCGAGCGAGGCATAATCGAACACCTCTCCTCTGCAGTGGGAGGCAGGGAAAAAGGCAATGATGCCTCGTCTCTCGGCATTGGACCGTCCCTGTTCCTCATTGTGAAATCGGGAGCAGGGGTCCTTTCCTTAACGGGAGGGGGGTTGACCGCTAGCCCTGCATGCTGCGTTTCCACCCCACCTTCAGGGGGGGAGTTGGAGGTGGGGATTTCGTTTCCCTCGCTGCCCGACGCGCTTCTTGGAGATTTGGCTTGCTGAACTACTTCCGAGTAACTGGGCTTTGGGAGGAGCGTCTCTTTCAACGCATCTAACTCTGACCGGAATTGTTCTAGCGAAATCGCGTTTTTCTGATTTGACACCACGTGTTGGTGTTTCAGTTCAACTATCGACTTTTGTACCTCATTATACTGTTTGAGGAGCACCGAGACGTCTACGTCACCCATAGAGATTACCGGTATTCTATGAAAGTTAGTAACGTTAAAGGTAATATTGTTCTCATTATCCCGGAGGGTCGACACTTTATTTATAATGTCTTTTAGGGTATTCTCATTTCTAGAATTACCTCTACGAGTTGGGGGGTTAGCACTGAACAGGGTGTTTAATTGTACCCTCGCATGTTCTATTTCTTCTGAATCATAAAAATCATGACAGACAGATACAAGAAGGTCTGACCTAATATGATCTATTTGTCAAATATAAAACATAACAATAGATTTCCTACAAGATTTACAGCAGACTACCCCATTATATCTGTAACGGCTTGCGGGGGAGCGTAGCTGGTGGGTGGTGGTTGGGGGTGGAGATGCGGGGTAACGCCGAAAGGGGTCCCACTTCTCGTCCCTTTAAATCATGCTCGGGATATCAACGGTTCGATGCTCAGGCATCTTTTCACATTAATTATGTAATTATTACTAACTATGACACACACGGAGTCACTGTACGATTATACCGTAATGAAACATACATTTCCCGCGATTGCCGTCAAAACTTTTACTATTAAATGGAAGATTCGCAGTGTATATGGTGGGGGTAGGGTGGGAAAGGGGAACGGGATGGGGATGCTAAAAGGAGCGCCCACTCCTTGTCCCTTTAAAATTTTAAATCATGTAAGCGTGTAAGTTTGTAAATATATCTAAAGTAATATAACCTATTTATTTGCTTGATCTTTCATTTAAGATTTCAGAGCCTTTACCTGGCCTTTTGAAAATATTTTGAACAGTTTATGTAGTTAAAATTCACTCGTTCATTCGTTTCGTTCGTTCATTCGTTCGTAATTTTAAAGGGCTCACTCGCTCGTTCGTTCGTATGCCCGCTATTTCAACGACACTGTTTAATTCCTCATAGGTCCAAGAAGGTAGTGCCGGATGTCGCTAGAAAATTTTGAGGATATATTATATGTATTATTATTAATTAAGTATTGTGGACCATCTAATAAAATTGTAACTGTGTAATCTTGGCACATTTACAAATTTTATTGTGTAGGTAACATACCGGTTCACTGACTTTAAACCCTGTTAATTTGATAGTAAGACGGAGCACAAAACTGACAAGCGTCACTGGCACTGGCACTCGATATCAATATCAATAGGTCTGAAGCTGTTAACCTCTCCATTTACTGCACCGCACACGACTGACGCTTAATTGCCTTGAATGGGAATATATATCGACTATTTTTTAATGTTTATTAAAAATAAAAAATAACAGGAATACTATTTATATACGCAGTGTATATATATATTACCTTGTTTAACGTTGGTTTTGCTTCCGCCCGAATTGTTCATTTCGAAAGAAAGTCAAGCAAGCTTGTCACTCCACTTTAGACCTATAGCATAACGCGTGGAATTCGAACCACGCCGAATCACGGGTGATCAGAACTTGGAAAGTACTATACTCGTCCAGATTCGATCTCACGACCTCCCGATCAGCAGCCCTTCGTCTTAACCACTTGGGTACCGAGTGAGGGTACCCATTTATCACCAACCAATTTTTATTGTGTGGAAGGATAAACAAATACTAGCCACTTCACAACTATATATATATATATTTTTTTTTTAACATTAGTGTGCAAATTAATTGCAGAATTCCATAATATAATTTTGCTTGACTTATGATTGACCTTTTTAAAGAACTTATCATTTTTTATTCACTTTCTTGTGTTTTGGGAAAGAGGACAATTTACTATTCACAGAATGGTTAGACGAATATCGCAATAGTTACACATGTGAACGTAATCACACGTAAGGGCATTTATGTGAAGACATTAACTGAGATGTTGATAGGGGATAGGTAGGTCAAGAATAAGTGAATGAAATGAATTAATTTACATGTTTCAAAAGAAAAGAGGTCAAGAGAAATTGAAGGTTATTCAATAATTAATAATTAACTACAAGAAGATACTAACATAACATTGTTCAATTCAGGCAAAAACATTAATATATGAATGAACATTTTCAAACAACATTTATACGGCATAACATTAGACACGACGCACCATATGAATAATGTCTTACAAACTGTAAATTCTTTATTATTATACGAAACAACTGATACTAACGATAACAGTAAGAGGATTCAGTATTCAAGGTATGGAAAATGTGAAAGGAAATAATTTACTTTATGACGTCGTAGTCTATCAAATTGTGCAATAATTAAATTCATAAATAATATGTTTATGGAATTAGTTCGTGTATATAATTCATTATAGGGAGTAATAAGAGAAAATGAATTATAAAGACGCGGGAGAAGGAGTTTGTGGCCCTGGTACAAGAGAGAGTGAGTGACACAGTAAATAAGTATATGCAATAGTATTTAACAAACTTTGTGCATTTGGGATGAAATAAGTGAAAATCGCTTCTTAGAGCGAATTTCTTATGGCACAAACATGAAAACCGTCCGAACATGGGAATGGTAGATCTCATGATGGTCTCACACACACACACATATACATATATATATATATATACATGGTGGGCGGAAAGTAGCTCCCTATTTTGGATTGGTAAAAAAATACGTATATTATCCATTTATTTCAGAAGAAATAATATGAAAAGGTAGGCATACATGGTAGGTTTTCTCTAAAATTCAATGTGGGCTCCAACTCTTTCCACCAGCTTCTGCAGCCGCCCAGGAATGGCGTCCACTGACTTTAGCAGGAACTCCGGCGGGATGGAGGACATGACTTCCCGAATTCGGTCCTCCAGTTCTTCCAATGTCCTCGGTTTGGTGCGGTAGACTTCTTCCTTTACCCACCCCCAAAGAAAGAAGTCGCACGGTGTCAAGTCGGGGCTCCTGGCTGGCCATTGATGTGGACCACGACGACCCATCCAACGCCCAGGGAAGTGGGCATCCAGCCACTCACGGACAACAAGAGCGAAGTGCGGAGGGGCGCCATCTTGCATAAATATCAGATCGTCGATGTTCTCCCATGTGCTGACAACCGGCCAGACCTCGTTTCGCAACATAGCAAGGTACCGCTCAGCATTCATGGTGTTGCGCAGAAGGAACGGGCCCACAACCTGATCTGAGGTCATACCACACCACACCGTTACACTGAACCGATTCTGCCGTTTTTCAGCGGTAACCGTGCGACTTCTTTCTTTGGGGGTGGGTAAAGGAAGAAGTCTACCGCACCAAACCGAGGACATTGGAAGAACTGGAGGACCGAATTCGGGAAGTCATGTCCTCCATCCCGCCGGAGTTCCTGCTAAAGTCAGTGGACGCCATTCCTGGGCGGCTCCAGAAGCTGGTGGAAAGAGTTGGAGCCCACATTGAATTTTAGAGAAAACCTACCATGTATGCCTACCTTTTCATATTATTTCTTCTGAAATAAATGGATAATATACGTATTTTTTTACCAATCCAAAATAGGGAGCTACTTTCCGCCCACCCTGTATATATATATATATATATATATGTAAAGAACGACGCTTGTGTAGAAGAGCGTTCCGCACAAGATGAGGAGGGAGAACGAGCAAATGAAAAATGAGGTACCTCACTTTCCATTTGCTCGTTCTCCCTCCTCATCTTGTGCGGAACGCTCTTCTACACAAGCGTCGTTCTTTACATTAATTATAATGTGTGTTGTTTGCAGTTAAAATTTATATATATATATATATATATTAGTGATGTAGGTCACATCCGCATCCGCATCCGCAGAACATCTGCACATTTTATCGCATCCGCATCCGCATCCGCACTTTGGACTGCGGATGTCGTGCGGATGTGGACCGTTGAGATAAAACGTCATTAACAAGCGGAAATTATCAAATTCTACTATATTAATAGAACTAGTTCATTGTGCGCAAAAGTGATGCAAGCGACAAGACGAGAGGCTGTTCTTGTGTCGCGCATAGGTTGTGCGAGCCTCTGCCCGCTTGCGATTTTTTAGGGTTAATGCACTTTGGACAATCCAACGAAGGTGGTCCTTGTTGGGTAAGCTCGGCCTTAGCCGAGAGCATCCGAGTACCAATGAACAGTTTCTACCAGGTTTTTTCCCGAAGGGGTGAATGGAAACACTTCACTTCAAAAATTGGAGTTTTAGTTCACTCATAAATTTTTATTCACAAAGTATATACAGAACGAGGCACTGATAGTCAGAAGTTTACAGGGGGAGAGGTTTTACCTCTTACAACAACAGCTCAAGCAGGAATTTACAGGGGTAGAGGTTCGACCCCGTTTGACAATAGTTAAGGTAGGAATTGAAAGCGAGGAGGCTTGTCCTCCTCGAGTAAGAGTTACGGCAGGAATTTAAAATGAGGAGGCTTGGTCTCCTTGGTCTAAGCCTCAGGCAGGAATTTAAAGTGAGGGAGGTGCAACCTCTGGTAACAAGGGACCAGGCAGGAATTTAAGGCGAGGGGGGCTCGGCCTCCTCGGGTAAAGGCTCAGGCAGGAATTTAAGATGAGAGAGGAGCCACCTCTGGTAACAACGGCTCAGGCAGGAATTTAAAGGGGGCGAGGTGCAACCTCTGGTATCAAGAGCTCAGGCAGGAATTTAGAGTGGGAGAGGAGCCACCTCTGGTATCAAGGGCTCAGGCAGGAATGAATCAATCTACAATACAAGAAACAAATAAGCCTCAATTTTGGGGGAATGCAGTTGAAGGTTAAGCTCCCACTTTAGCTGGAGAGCTGAAGAATTCTGATGTCAAGCATAATTTAAGCATACAACGAAATTTAGAAAGATAAAAAGATTAACAAAAAAATACTAATTTTTGTAAGGTATACACTTTTGGGTGGCGACATAATGTCGGGGGACCGACATGTACCGAGTACATTAAGTACATAAATTACATTATATTAAGTACATTAATTACCGTTAATTACAATTTTAGCAATTTGTTAATTGACATATCTAATACTGAAGTAATCTGAATAGGTAATACAATTTAAATAATGGAGAGTTCTCCGTTGTTCTATAATTTACAGGGGATTAACAACAATGTTATATATTTATAGTTAACAATAATTACGTCAAATTATGTCTAATATTATTAGAAGAATGGTTGGTTATTATAGTTTAAAAGTCTAATTAGCCAGCGATGAGGAAAGCGGAGAAGAAATACGGTGTACTTTTCATTTGAACGTACACGGACATTAATGATAACGTAACACATAAGCAACGGAATTTGAATGACAATTAGGTAGAAGTAGTAAGTACAGGTAATGAGAACGTGGATAACTATGTGCCGAAGTAGATAATAACCAGTAGCCTGGCAGGGAACACTATGGTATATTATAATAATATAACATCACATCTTAACGTTATAAATTGGTAGCAGAGGCAAGAGAGAAGAGTTCGAATTCAGAGGCTCGCTTTTGACGACGTAATCGGAATTCAAACCTTCGTCTCAGCAATAATAAACAACTTGCGAGAGGTAAAATAAAAAAAAGTAAAACGTAAAAAGAATACATGTACGTAATCATGATCGTCAATAGACATGTACGACTGCACACAGTAGTGTACACATATCATTCGTCACACAATAGGTTGTGTGCGTAATATAGACACGAGTAAACATAGACTGATAAGTTGATAGAGCATAACTAGACAATGGGTAATACAGTAGGTAATAAAATAGGTAATAGGTGATAAAATTAATAAAGGATAGCGGTCAAGAAAGAACATGGATGTATGAATGAGTATGGTTGAATAATGAGTATAGTTGAATAATATTTATATTGCATAACACCAGACAGGACACAACATATAAATAATGACTTATAGAGAGTGAAGTTTTTATTATTATTAAAGAATTTACCATACATTGAATACAAAAGATAGCTACATACTAAACACGTGATTCAGTATTCAAGGTATGGAAGGAAATTAAGTTACTTTATGACGTCAGAGTGATTTACTCTGTACGTACAGTATAAGTCATTATTTGGGAGAAATCAAAGGAGACGAATTAGAGAGGCGCAGCTACGGGAGGGACATTCGCTCTTTACAGCGAACTTCTAATGGCACAAACATGGATACTGTTCAACCATAGAAATGGTAAATCGCATGGTTGTGACACTTGTATGAAGTTACTCACTTACGCAGTAGTCGAGTGACCTTGAAAGAGTGAGGGTGTTTCGTTCGCGCTCTGATCATTTAGCTGATTTATATCGCTATTTATAGTGCCCCAATTTCTGTGAGACACAATGGAGTCGGCCGTGTGGAAGTATTTTGAACGGATTTCTAAAGACATTGCTAAGTGCAAATTATGTTCTAAAAACTATTCTAGAAAAGGTAGAGGTACCACATCTCTTAAGAATCATCTTAGGTCGATGCATTCTTCTCAGTATGAGGAAGTGATTGAGGCGGATTTAGAAAAGGCAAACAAAAAAGAAACTGCTGCAAAGATTTCGCCAACTCCCCTACAGAAGATGAAACAAGTAACAATAGAAAGTTGTATGGAAAAAAAAGCATTGTGGGATGTCAACCATCACAAAACTAAACTAATGGACTACCGTATTGCAGAAATGATCGTTATGGATGATCAACCATTCGATTTGGTTGAAGGTATTGGCTTCATGCGTTTTGTACAAGCGGCTAGTCCACAGTACAAATTGAAAAAACGACATTTCTACTGTGACCTAATTTGTGATAATATTTATCCAAATGTTTGTGCTAAAATAAATGAGGAGGTGAAATCAATGATTGAAACTGGACTGTCCTTCACTACCGATGCATGGTCAGACACGTCTGCTGGTGTGTCTCTTCTTTCTCTAACCTGTCACGGAATTGATGAGGACTTTCAACGAAAGAATTTTGTATTATGCGCGCAAAAGCTTGATGAAAGGCACACTGGTGAGTACTTATCAAGTACTTTTGATGCAATGCTGAACAAATGGGGGATACCCATTTCGAATGTTCATTGTGTTTTAAGAGACAGTGGTGCCAACATGAAAAAAGCTTTATTTTTGTCTGGAGTAAACAATCTCGATTGTGTATCACATAAACTTCAGTTAGTTATTAAATCTGGCTTAGAGGCACAGAAGTCTGTAATTGAAATCATTTCCAAATGCAGAGGTGTAGCAACCCATTTTCACCACTCAACAATGGCTCAAGATGAGTTGAAGGCAATTCAGAAAAGGCTTGATGTTCCGCATCGTACTGTGATCCAAGATGTTCAAACTCGCTGGAACAGTACTCTTTATATGATGGAAAGAATACTTGTACTCAAGGAACCTCTTGCTTTGTATGCCAGTTCCCATTCCAAAGTTAAGATTCTCACGAATACGGAAAATGATATCATGTCAAATTGCATCAAACTTTTGGAACCATTTGAGGAAATTACAAAGGCAATTAGCAGTTCTACCGCTTCTCTATCCGATGTAATACCATTAATTACAACGCTGAGGAAACATCTTGAACCTTCCTCAAATGGAGATGATCATGGAGTAAAACTGATGAAAGATGTAATGAGATCAGAACTAGTAAAACGCTTCGGTTCTCTTGAAAATGATCTTTATACTCTTGCAACCTACTTAGATCCACGTTACAAAGCTAAGTTATTTTCACCTAGTACATTAGAACGAGTTAAATCGTCACTTGGCAAAGCAGTTGAAGAGCTTCAATCTCTTGAATCTGTCGCTTCGCCACCCACCAAAAGAATAAAAGTTTCAGTGACAGAACCAGCACCTTCAACAAGCAAATCTATCACAGAATCTCTCTCTCAGTTTCTTGAGTCAAGCAGCGATGACGAGACCTACGCGATGTCAAAAGATGTAGTAAAAATGATCGAGAGCTATCACCAAGAAAAACGCCTGGCTGTATGTGACAATCCTATTAGTTGGTGGAAAAATACGCAGAATATCTATCCATACTTGAGTAAACTTGCAAGGAAACATTTAGCCTGTCCTCCAACAAGCGTACCAAGCGAGAGATTATTTAGCAGTGCTGGATTAATATATGATGAAAAGAGAAACAGACTGGCAGCAGAAAAGGCAGAAAAATTAATGTTCCTTAAGCATAACCTTCCTATAATTAAGTTTGAATATTAAACGATGAACATCTTAGTTTACTTTATTTTAATTACTCATTTATAAATATGCCTAATAAAACTTTAAACTTAATATAAATAGTTATCAAGCTAATTAAAGATCTCTTTCTATAAGGGTGGAGGTTGGGGAAAGAGGTCGGTGGGTGCATTTGAGTTGGGTCCACGTCCCGCATCCTGGTAACACAATTATGGTTTCTAATTGTGGCTGAAACTCAACAAAGTATAACGAATTTATTTGCAGACGAATTCACTAATTGATTTCTATATTAGTTAGATGCTTCATATTATTTTATATGTTCAGAGAAAAGTACAGCAATTATTGTACAATTAATCAATTATACTACATTATAGCTACAGCTCTCTCTATATAATAACTTATTATATACGTTAAACACAACAAATCTCGAATATATCCTAAAAAATAACGAAAATGTAGACATCCGCATCCGCATCCGCGGATGTTGAAATCAAACATCCGCATTCGCATCCGCATCCGCGGATGTGAAAAAAATGACATCCGCTACATCACTAATATATATAATAATATATATATATATATCAACGTAAAGAACGACGCTTTGTATAGGAGAATTTGTTTGGGTGAGGCCTGTGGTGTAGTGGTTATCATATCTGACCGGCAATCGGAAGATCCCGGGTTCGATTCCCGGGTGGGTACCTCATTTTTTCATTTGTTTCGTTCTTTCGCTCTCATCTTGCGCGGAAAATTCTCCTATACAAAGCGTCGTTCTTTACGTTAATTATACTGCGTGTTTGCAGTTATAATGTATAAATGTTACGGCATGCGGGAGGTGCCCCTTTGGGGCATTGGTTTCTGCGCGTATGTAAAGGAATTACGGCATTTGTTTGGGTGAGGCCTGTGGTGTAGTGGTTATCATATCTGACCGGCAAACGGAAGATCCCGGGTTCGATTCCCGGGTGGGTACCTCATTTTTTCATTTGTTTCGTTCTTTCGCTCTCGTCTTGCGCGGATAATTCTCCTATACAAAGCGTCGTTCTTTACGTTAATTACACTGCGTGTTTCCAGTTATAATGTATATATATATATATGTGGTAAATGATTTTGCAAAAAAAAACTTCGAAGCGCATAACGAGTTTTCTTTGTAACAGTTGCCGCTAAATATATTTTTTTAATTTTGAATTTTTAACGCCAAATCTTTTTCGTGTGTTATTCTTGTACTTCTCTTTTTAAGGTTTATTATTATGGACACAAAAATGATTTTCGTTTTTCATTACTCATTTTTCAGACTGGTGCAAAATTTATTTAGGCCACGCCTTTTGTTGTAAACACAAATTTTGCACAAAATTAGTGCTTATCCTATCTTCTGAACAAAGGTTTTTTAGCTATTGAGAACTTAACATTTACTTTAACCTCACGAACCACTTACATTTTGAATGCAGCTTCCCATATTTGATCTCGCTGATTTTAGATGTGAAGCTCAAAATTTTTATGGTTGTGGTATTTTTGTACATGTATGGACTGAATTGCTTTTCACAAAAGAATATAAAATTTTGTTCAGGCGTCGTCTGACTAGGTAAACAAAGTTATTTATTTTTTACCACAAACGAGATAAATGTAAACTACCGAAATTTTGTTAATGCGTACTGCGGACAAGAGACTTGACGTTGGGAGGAGGTTACAACTCTCGACGAATACACTACATCCATCGTCACACAGACAACTTTTAAACCAAATAAACTGTGAACTAAAATTGTTTTAGTGAACAAATTTGTTCGATGTTTACATCAAATTATACGTCGATGTCCTTTATTTTTAGGTGTAAAGTGCGTGTGGTGTAATTTCTTCTTTAAAAAAATGACAACCTTCGTAAGAGCCATCCCCGAAGTGTTATCGGTGTGAAAACAGATTTGTTCACGCAATTTCATGTGTGGGTATTAAGGAGGCATTGAAAGTTATATAAAGAACATACATATATAAGTTTTTACTTTATCATGCAGGAGGGAGTTGCCAAGGGAGACTGTCCGCAAAACCGCCCCGCCCCATTTACTAATTTTTCAAATTTGTCTTAAAGTAAGAGAAGGCAATAAAACACTCAAATTTGAAATAAAAAATTTTGGATTAAGTAAAGATAAGCACCCCCAGCCTTCTTTAATTAGCCTCATAAGGCTAACTAACGAAAATATCACGACCTACCCTAACCAATCGTTAAGTCAACTGTACGCCCTTGACGATTGGTTAGGTTAGGTCGTGATATTTTCGTTAGTTAGCCTTATAAGGCTAATTAAAGAAGGCTGGGGGTGCTTATCTTTACTTGATCCAAAATTTTATTAACTAGAATTGGAATTGTGCAAAATTATAAATTATAAATTATAAATAACACAGTCCTGCGAATGAGAACTTTGTAAGAGTTGTTTTCTTACTAATAACCGATTTATATAATTCAACTCTGCTGATTTCGAATAAGGTGTCCATTTTTTTCTATTACGTTAGGATTTTCTGCAAACTGGAAGGAAAAAATAACATAAATAAATATTATTTATTTCAATTTACATTAGGTACCTATTTCGCTTTGTTATAATAACACTGGCCAACAAAATGAAACTTTTTTTTCTCATCACAAACATGATCACACTTTTCTTAATGCATGTTTCGCGCTGATTCCGAATCTGGTTTTATTTGTTTTCTAGCACGTAGAGTTATATAGATACACTGGTTTTGATATTTTTAAGTTTTTGATATTGCTATAAGAAAATTTATGGATGTATAGATCACACTTAGGAATGCTAAACAACAAATACATCATATCCTTTACTCAATGTACTTATAAATAAAGAATATATACATTATTTTATTAAAAGCGCTGTGAGTGTGATTTCCTTTTGTAAATTTGGCCTGGATTGTCACGATACAGCATCCAACAATGGTCCGCCATCATGCTTTCATTCCAATATCCTTGGTAGCGCTTCTCCATCATCTGAATATCTTGATGGAAGCGCTCTCCTTGCTCGTCACTCACTGCACCAAGGTTTTCAGGAAAGAAATCTAAGTGGGAATGCAGGAAGTGAATATTTAACGACATTCGACACTCCATTTCTTTGAAGGCATCAAGGAGGTTCTTGACCCCATCCTTATACGGAGGTGACTTGTTGCTTCCAAGAAAGTTTTCACATATCCATTTGTGAATCCTGACTGCATACCCATAAGCATTCCTATAACTTTTAGATCTCCACAAACATTCCATTGATGACTGTCGTATTTGATTGCCTTAAGTAGTATATCCATATTGTCATATGTCTCTTTTAGATGGACGGAATGAGCAATGGGATGGATGGCATTATATTACCATTATGCAAAAGAACTGCTTTCAGGCTTCTCTGCGACGAATCAATAAAGAGGCGCCACTCAGATGCCACATACGTCTGAGATATGGCTGTAAATAGTCCATTGATGTCATGGCAATAACAGAGAGGACCGTCTACTGAAAAGAATGCTGTTAATTCAAAATTCCGCTTTCGGTAGTAACTAATACGAACATTGTTCTCAAGTAAATTGTTCTCCTTTAGTCTTGAGGCGAGAAGCTCTGATTTCTCTTTAGACAGCGATAAGTCTCTAACAAGATCATTCAACTGTCCTTGGGTTAACTTTTTAGGCTCTAAATGTCTACCTTCAAAAGTGTACTCTGGTTCTGTAGATGGTCCGGAAACGCCAGTTGCACCTTCATCACTTTCCATGTCATCTATGATAGAATCTAGCCTATCACTTGGGGGAATTGGAATGGGCAATGTTTCATCATGTTTTACTGGTCTACGTGCTGAATCCAAGTTTGGATGTACAATCTGGTGTTTGTTCTTGGCAGAAAACCCCATTAAGTTCACACTACAAAAATAACAGTCTTCATGATGATCTCTCGGCTCCCTCCATATCATGGGTATGGCAAATGGCATTGAAGCTTTCTTTTTGTTAAGCCAATCACGTAATCCATTTGAACAGCCAGAACAGATTTTATGTGGCGCCCATGGTTTATCTTGGTCACCTAGATGGCAACCAAAGTATAGCTTGTAGTATATTTTCTTAATGTCGGTTGTAATACTTCGTCGCTGTGTTTTAGTTGTGAACTGGCCGCATACGAAACAGAACTTGTCGGGGTCATTCTTACATTGTCGAGGCATGTTGACTGACCTGAGAAAACTATAAATTCAAAAAAAATGTACACCAACTTGACACAACAAGTTCTTGGACTGGACTGATCTTTTGACACACAAAGCACGGCGTTGTTGCCTGAATCACAATGCTGCTAGACATAAAAGCTCACACCTGAAATACATAAGATGTATAATTAAGATAATTGAAATAAATAAGATTAATAAACTAAAAAAACACAATAAAATAAACACAATCAAATGTTGAAATAGTAGTATTTTGCCTATTTAAAATGGTTAAATCTGTGTTTATATATATATGCCTTCATCTTGAAAACTATACGTGCTAGAAAAAATCTGAATGCAGTTTTGGAATCAGCGTGAAAATTGCTATCCAGCCAACACAAATTTTACTCTGATGAAAAATCTTTGTTGACCAGTGTAATTACAAATGCAAACAACTTTAAAAAGAAAGAAGACTATTAACGTCAATTTCATATTCATTTTTATTTGTCCTGAGTTTTCTTTTGATATCTCTGCCTTTTAGTCTCGAATGTACGCGCTGTTCCTTTTCTTTTACGTAATAATTCTGGAGTATCCCGTTTCAACATCCAGCAGTAATTAGCAATCATGCTGATGTCCCACCTTCCTGACATCTCTTCTACATTTCTTTGATATCATGGTGAAACCAGGCATTTATAAGCATTTAAAGGCAGTAGTTTTTAATCAAAATTTAATGAAAATTACTTACATATGTAATATGACATTTTGTAAAAAATCTGTGGTACTTTTGCATTATCCTCCCAACACTAATTTTTTTTTATAATGGAACTCGAAAATGTATCGTAAATTAGAAGGGTTCACAAATTCTGAAATAAAAAGAGGAAAATGATGTAAGTGTTGGGAGCAAAATATTCTGAAATTACATCATTAGTTATATGAATAAATTTTCTTAACCTAACCTAACTTGAAGCCGGCTAACTACGGCTAACGCCTGCGGCGGGATGTTTTTAACCTAACCTAACCTAACCAAACCTAACCTAACCCAAACACTAATTTTTTTTTATAATGGGAGGAAAATAAAGTACCATAACCAAAACAACATTATATAAAAAAAATTAGTGTTGAGAGGATAATGCAAAAGAACCAAATCTGTACGTGGTGACGAAAAATTAATATTATATTTCGGAATCAGCTTGCAAAAATTACTATATACAGTAAATGATAAAATATTTCGGACAACAAAACCATCGCAGGCCTGTGTAATTTTAAAGGAGATTTACCATTTGATGGTCTGTAAAATAAGTTTTTTTTACATTCCTTCAGTCTTATTGTCTTAGACTTAGATACTCAAAATTTTTAAGGTAATCTGGTTGGTAGTATTTAATTAAAGAAAAACTTATCTTAACTCGGAGTAAGTTCAGTTAACATTTGTTGTCAAAAATTGGTATTAATACACCTTACGATTTAAATAAATAAACAAAATATAAATCCTAACTTACAGTTAATAATTATCACTATGAACATACTGTTTAATCAAGAATAAACTTTACAATATGAAAAGGACTGAAATCGTCTGAAATTAACGAGCATTTCCTCCATTTTTTTCAGATTGTTTTCTTTTTGATTTCACCAAGCTAGTTAGTTGTGAATGTTGACAATTTAGGTGGTTGGTCGTTTTACATTAAGTAGGTAATTAATTCTAATAAGAAAGCCAAACTCAAAGCCTGAGGTTTCGAGATGCTTGGACACTCTATGTTTAAAAGAAGAAATAGATTGAGGAAGATTGTTCCAGAGTTGACAGGTTGAGTAGATGAAAGATTGAAAATACAGATTAACCCTTGCGTTTGAGAGTTGGACAGAAAAGGAATAAGAATGTGTAGAAATTCTGGTACTGCGTGCTCTCCTTAAAAGAGGAGGCATGCAGTTAGAATGTTCAGGTCCGTAATAACAACGATAGTAAAGAGAGAGGGGGCATTATTGCAGGAGTGAGGCATCATTTCGGCGAAGAAAGAGTTACAAGGAGTTACAAGGAAAAGAAGTACCTCAAAAGGCCTTGCGGCCCATACCGAGGAGGTACCAATGGCAACGGGTGCCAGGGAAAATTTTGTACACACTCAAATAGTGTGCAAGATTTGGTCTAACCTTTTCTTGAACTGATCCACAGAGGAACTGTTCACAACTTCCGAAGGTAACCTGTTCCATGTGTCACAGATCTTATACGTAAAGTAATTCCCACACACACTAGTCCTAAACCGTTTCAAATCCAACTTCCAACCATTGTTGCGAGTTGGGTTATCATTTAAACTAAACATACTTCTAAAATCGACATCGTTCAACCCGCGTAAGAGCTTGAAAACCTCGATCAGTTGACCGCGCAGCCTCCTCCGAGTTTCAAGCGAAAACAAGTTCAGGGCGCGTAACCGTCGATTGTAGCCCATATGCCTAACGGAAGGGATTAACTTTGTGGCCCTCGCCTGCACTCGCTCCAGCCTCTCAATATCTTTCCTGAGGGTGGGCGACCAGAACTGCACAGCATACTCCAGGTGCGTCCGAACAAGGGAATTGTACAGTGAGAGCACAATCTCCTTGTTCCGAAACTGAAATTGCCTCCTGATATAACCCAATAGTTTCTGGGCTTTCTTTTCCACCTCTACACACTGTTTCGTAAACTTAAGGTCGCTGCTACTTAGCACACCCAAGTCCTTTTCTAAATCAGTCACCTCGATATTACTACCCAACATCGAGTAGTCCGACTTGGGATTGGCGTAGCCAATGTGCATCACTTTGCATTTACCCAAGTTAAACGGCATTTGCCATTTTTCGGACCACTCTCCTATCCTACCTAGGTCCGCACGCAGTTCCTCGATCGCTTCGGGCGTCCCAACATTGGCCCCAAGCTTGGTGTCATCAGCGAATTTGGCGATCCGACTGACGATGCCACCGTCGATATCATTTATGTAAATGATAAACAACAGTGGCCCCAAAACGGAACCTTGAGGAACCCCACTAGTGACCGAGGCCCAACCCGAACTAGCCCCTTTAATTACCACCCTCTGCCGCCTATTCCTCAGCCAGTTTTCAATCCACCTACCTATTTCCCCACCGATACCCAGCGCGCGCACTTTCGCCATTAGCCGGCGGTGAGGTACCTTATCAAAGGCTTTCTGAAAGTCGAGATAAAGTATATCAATCGCCCTACTCTTATCGTACTCACTCAACATGACGTGGAAAAACTCGAGCAAGTTGGTGAGACACGACCTATGCCGTCTAAACCCATGTTGGGAGTCCCCAAGCAGCTTGTAGGAATCCAAATGGTCAACGATCCTATCAGCTATTATCCCTTCTAATAATTTACCTACAACTGAAGTGAGACTAATGGGACGATAGTTCCCTGGACTTTCGTGATCCCCTTTCTTAAAGATAGGGGTCACGTTGGCTTCCCTCCAGTCACCAGGCACCTGGCCCATCTCCAACGATTTGTTGAAGACTGTAGCCAGGTGGGGAGCCACCTGGTCGCGCACTTCTCGCAACACTCTGGGGAGAAACTGGTCTGGCCCAGGAGCCTTAAACGCGCTCAGTTTGTCTATTCTATCGGCAACGACTGTCGCGGTACATCTAACACTATCCAGGCCAGCACCTTCGTGCCTCACGCCTGGCTCGGGGATGACGTGGGTATCCTCTCTGGTGAACACTCCCGCAAAGTACTCATTAAGCACATTAGCGATGTCCGCGTCGGAGGTCCGCAGAACGCCGCTTCTAATGGGCTTTCTACTATTAACATAACTGAAGAATTCCTTAGGGTTCCCCTTGCAGAGGCTTGCCACCCGTAGTTCTTCGTTACGTTTCGCTAGCCTAACCTTCGCCTTCACTTCCCTACACAGGCGGACATACGCTTCAGTGTTCTCGTGGGAACGATTGGCCTTCGCCCTCCTATACGCTACTTTCCTATTTCGGATAGCCGAAGCGATGTCACGATTGAACCACTTAGGCTGCGTTGAAGCAGAGGTGACCGGTTTTGAGGGCATGGCAGCAGACTGCAGCACCATAAACTCGTCCCGGAATGCACTCCACACTCCCTCAACATCGCCGCCAACCTCTAACCCCATCTCTCCTACGCTATCCCTGAGGCTAACAAAGTTCGCCTGCCGGAGATGGAGCTTACTGCCTCTCGAGTTACTACGCTTCACCCGAGGGACGCACACACGGAACCTAATAAGACCGTGATCACTCCCGCCCAATGATTCGTCAACGGTGAGGCCAGTGACGAGGTTGTCTTCGGTCGTGAATACTAAGTCTAGAACGCTTTCGCCTCGTGTAGGCTCGTTGACCCACTGAGTGAGGAAGTTCTCATCAGCAAAGTCAACTAGCCTCCTCCCTTCAGCATCGGCAGTCCTGTTTTCCCACTTTATGCCGCGACAGTTGAAGTCTCCTAAAACTACACACACCCTATCCCCTAGCAGGCTACTGAGTTTGGTGTACAGGGCTGTATCCTCCTCGAGGAGGAGATGCGGAGGTCTGTACACAAAGATTAACCTATAGTTCGTCCCTCCCACATTCAGGTCGATGCCAAGCAGCTCCCGTTCCGACCGGAACTGGCAGTCAACCGGACTCAACGTGTCTCTGACGTATATTAGTACCCCACCCCCCTCCCCATGGGTGCGGTCTTTGCGAAACATTCTATACCCGGGAATTTCGAACTCCCCAACGTAGTCCCTACGATCAGTATGAATCCAGGACTCGGTGATAGCAACGATATCCTGGTATTCTGATGCTAAGAGCGCCCGTAGCTCGCAAAACTTGTTCCTGATCGACCTAGCATTAAAAAGCATTGCACTAAGGGAGCCTCCCCTATTCTGACCGCCCCCTAGCACGACCCGTTTCCCGAACAGCCAGGGTTGTCGGGAGTTGAAGAGCCCCTCACTAACGAGGGGACAATCTCTGCAGGAGCCTGAGCCCCTTCCAACGTGGAAGGAGAGTCACTACCTGCTGTTGGAGGGGGACTAACTACTGGGGGAGGGGGACTACCTGCTGTTGGAGGGGACTACCTGCTGGGGGAGGGGGACTAACTGCTGGGGGAGGGGGACTAACTGCTGGGGGAGGGGGACTAACTGCTGGGGGAGGGGGACTAACTGCTGGGGGAGGGGGACTAACTCCTGGGGGAGTAGGTTTAACTGTTTGGGGAGCAGGATCAATTGCTGGTTTGGGGGGTCCTAGTTTAAAAAGATTATACAAATTAATGTTCAGTAAATCACCATACTTCTTTTTCCCCTTCTGGTTAAAATGTATCACGTCCGAACCAAAGTATTCCCCATTTCCGTAGAATGTAGGCCAAAAATCAACAAACTTTAGGCCTTTTTCATCACACATGCGTTTAACTCTTTTATTTATGCTAATGGCTTTATTTAGAGTATAGTCACTAGCACGCATTCGAGGGAGAATTCCTACGACCATACCCAAGTCACTAAGAGGTCGGGAATTGATGAGATTCAAAGCCTATGATTCCATCCCGAGCACATGAGAAAGTACTCTATACAGTGGCGGGAAAGACCATTTAGAAGCTGTTTTAGGAAGAGAGTATAAGTGATCTTTCCGGGAAACAACATGAGAATAGGAAACGCCAAGAACATTAAGAGAAGAGGAAGGATTGAGTTGTGTATTGTAGAAGATAAGGAGATAGTCAAGTTGAAGAGTGTGACGACTAGACCGATTAAGGAACTTAATTTTTGAGACATTGAAAGCTACAAGGTTTACTCTACCTCAATTAGAGAAAGTACCATAGAAAGATTATAGTTTACTGTAAGTGCGTTATAGCCGTCCTATGCTAAGCATGGAGTGACTGTTGAGAGGGACGCATTATAAAGCAGGTGGAGAAGTAAAAAGTGGAATCATCGACATAGGAATGGATAGGATGAGACATGCGACTTAATAGATTTTAAATAAATAAAAGGAAAAGAGTGGGCGACAGTTCAAAGCCCTGAAGAACACCACTATTAATAGATTAGGAGAAGAACAGTGGTCATCTACAACCGCAGCTATAGATCCGCTGCAAAGTAAATTGGAGATGATGGCACAGATAGAGGGATACAAACCGAAGGATGGCAGTTTTGAAATTAAGAATTTGTGCCAGATTCTACGAGTACCAAAGCTTTTGCTATGTCTGACGCAATAGCAAAAGTTTCACCGAAATCCCGAACTCAGGATGACGAAGAGTTAGAGATATATGCAGAAGATCGCCGGTGAAGCATCCCTTAGGTAACCTATAATGACCTGAGAGAAGATTGTGAGAAGAGAGGTGTTTAAGAATCTTCCCAATAAGGATAGATTGAAAAACTTTAGAAAGGCAAGAAATCAAAATAATTGGCCGAGAGTTGGAGGATTGAAAAAGGTCACCCTTCTTTGAGACAGGCTGAATGAAAGGGAACTTCCAGCAGGAAGGAAAAGTGCCAGATGAAAGATAAAAATGAAAGAGTTTGTCTAGGCAGGGTGTCAGCACAGATGCATAGTTCTTGAGAACAACAGGAAGTTCACATCACATTTCCCCAAATAGGGAAATAAAAATATCTTTGGAAGAGATTCTAATTTCAGATATAATTAATTTAGATGGAGCAACAGATTAGATGATGGAAGAACAGCACCGGAATCGTTCAGGATTGAGGTGGGGGCCGTCCGTGAAAGTTTGAGCGAAGTGTTCGGCTTTATCAAGAGAAGATATGGCTCCAAAGCCATCAGAATGGTAAAGAGGAGAGAAAGAAGAATTAAAGTTGGTGTGGAGGTTCTTGATTACGTAACAGAAAGAGCAAGAAGAATTAGAATTGGATAGGTTTTCACATTTTGTCAAAGTCGTAAAACAGATTTTGCACGATTTCTTTCAGAAATATAACTAAGTGAGAGTCAGGAGTTTGATGTCGACGCTACCTTCTGAGAGTCTACTCTCTGTTGTGGATAGCATTAGAACAAGCAAAGTTAAAGCAATTCTACGAATAGAATATGGAATGTACGCTTCATGCTCGAGAGAATGACCTTAATGTTGCACTCAGAGGGCCTCGACCACGCAAGCATTAATAACACCAGTACACATTTGAAAACTTGTCGATCGATTTTTACAAACTAGTTGGTGATTCTATATAATTTGAGTGCGCTGATCTCAAAAATATAGTTAGTTTTCCCTATCACGTATGGTTTTCTTACTACAGGGTGTGTCATAAATCCCCCATTTATCCCCAAACGTGAACCATCTTATCGAGACCAACATTGGATTGCACATGCTAAACCATAAATTTTGTTGTTATAGACTACAGGAACACTTATATATAATAATGTAGGGTAAATATATATAACAACCAGTCCCGTTCCCAGCAAAATACTCTCTCCCCTCCCATCAATGGGTGGCTAACATTTGGGGACAGATGAGGTATTACAACACCCCTTGTAGCACGAAATCTTTAGGTGATAGAGTAAAACCTAATTAAAGCAGAATTAAATAGCTCCTAGCTCTTGGACAAGCATATTGCTTGCTTATGAAAGAATAAAAAAATAACTGAAAGAAACAAAATATATTTACCTTCTTTACTTGCAAACATTTCAGGACTTATTCCAAAGACTTAAGACTACGAAGGTAGATCTGACTAATGACGACTAAACCGGTGCTTCTTTGATGTTTTCTTATGCTGTGCGTTAGGCTGATCTCGTTGCAGACACCAGCAGTAATCCGCCATCATATTTGTATGCCATCTTCCTTGATATCTTCTTTCCATGGTTTTGATGTCCTGGTGAAATCGTTCCCCTTGCTCCTCACTGACATCTCCGAGATTTTCGGGAAAACGGTCAAGATGCGAAAATAAGAAGTGAACTTTCAGGCTCATGTTGCAGCCTAAGGCGCAAAACATTTTAAGCATATTTTCCACCAGTTTCATTTTGGCTTTTGTAGTTTCCCAAGAAGTTTTCAACAACATCTTTGAAACCAAGCCATGCTTCTTTTTCTTTATTGGTCATTGTGTTCAGGAAATGATCGTCTGTCAATAACTTTCTAATCTGAGGACCTATAAAACACCTTCCTTTATTTTCTCGTAGCTAATCTTTGGATATTTTGAACAAATGTACTTGAAACACTCACCTTCTCTATTCAATGCTTTGGCATACTGCTTCATCAAGCCTAACTTAATGTGCAAGGGTGGTAGGAGGATTTTATTTGGTTCAACTAGATGTTCATGTAAAATGTTCTTTGATCCTGGGGTAAGATTCTCTCTAGGAGGCCAAGTTTTCCTCTTCCAGTGCTGGTCACGTGCTCGACTATCCCATTCGCAGATGAAACATGGCATCTTAGTGTATCCTGATTGCTGCCCAAGTAACATGCAAAGGATTTTGAGATCCCCACACAATATCCATCTGTGATTTTGATACTGAAATTTTTCCAGAAGCAGTTTCATGTTATCATAGGTCTCTTTTAAATGAGTAGAATGGGCCACTGGGATTGATGCATATTTGTTACCGTTGTGCAGTAACACTCCTTTTAGACTGGTTTCATAGGAATCTAAAAACAACCTCCAGTCACTGGTTTGGTATTCGATGCCTAGCTTGCACACTAATCCTGTGATGTCCTTGCAAAATACCAAGGGACCATCTTCTTCGAAAAAAGGCACGAAGTCTTTCTCACGATTTCTGTACCAAGCGAAGTATGTGTCGGATGCCAATAAATTGTTCTCCTGTAATCTAGACCCCAAAAATTCTGCAGAGTCCAGTTAGGCAGATTCAAATCCCTGACTAAGTCATTTAGTTCGGCTTGGGTTAATGGTTTAGGAGGATCTCGGTCAGCTGTTGGCTGTTCATAAACATCATCATTGTCTGGATTTGGAGCTGAATCAGAATCTGAATTGTATTGATCCAGACTCTCGGGTGGGCGGGGAATAGGAACTTCTGGACCATGGGTACCGGCCTTATTGCAGATGGAAGACTTGGGTATTGAAGGCTCTCTTTATTCTTTGCATTATAACCTTTGACATTGCAAGAACAGAAGTAGCAGTCGTCGGTATGGTTTCTAGGCTCGCGCCATACCTAGGGATCCCAAATGGCAAACTTTTCTTTTTACCTTTGCTCCAATTCCTTAGTGCCGCAACACACGTAAGACAAACCTTGTGTGGAGCCCAACTTTTGTCTTGATCTCCTAATTTAATTCCAAAATAAGCATGATAAGCTCTCTTAATGAAGGTCGTTACATTTGTCCTTTGTTTTACAACAACATACCGACCACAAATATAACAAAATATGTCTGGACTATGGGTACATCCTCAAGAAGCCATTATTAAAATTTTAAAGACGTAATGTTAGAATTATCTATCTGAAAAATATGAAAAAACGAAATTAATTAAAGATAAAAAAGGTAAAAAATTACAAAACGCCCCAAAATTGTTTTGCTAATAAGTTTAAAACTGTGGGTGATAGGAAAAAACTGGTAGCATTTTTTAATTCAGCGCAGCGAACTGCTTCAGAATCACAACTCAAAATAAAGAAGTCGATTTTCATGCAGACCGGTGTAATTCCACGGGAAAGCAAAATAGTTTTCCCTAAGGTCGCCTTATGAACAGCACGCAAAAAGGTATAATATACTGTATATATGCACTATTGTGTTTAATTCATATGTTGCAGAGTATCTGACACACACACACACACACACACACACACACACACACACACACACACACATGTACTAAATATATATATATATATTGAGTGGAGTGGTGGTTAGCATCGCTGACTACTAATCCACCGCCCCGGGATCGAGACACGGAAACGGCAGACGGCGCGCAGCAAAACCCAGCTGTTCATCCTTCCAAACAATAAAGAAAGTTGTTGGTAGATAAATGGGTACCCTGGGTGGCCTAGACGCTGGGCTGCTGATGGGGCGTAGTTCGGATTCCACTTTAAACTGTAGGTCTAAGGTGGAGTGAAAAGCTAGACCTTCGTCAGAATGAACAATTTGGGTGGGAGCAAAACAAAGGTTATATATATATATATATATATATATATATATTATATATATATATATATATGTCGAACTAGAATCCGTGAAAATTTAAAACAGATGAATTTAGAATGCTTAGTGTTATATTCGAAAAAAATCACTTAATCAGTGTCAATTTAATTACAACAGTTGAGGACTGCCAATAATTTCCTCAAAACAGAAATGTAGGAAATTTAAAGAAAAATTGGGTTAATAGAGGAAGGGTATAAAAGGTAGAAAACAGTAGGAGCGCAGACAGCCCCCTCACTTAAATGGTTAATTAAAATATAATAGAGAGAAATTATTTAACACCGTTTCCCAATAGATTAGTGAGGTTAAACGACGTTCTGTCTGTTCAGAATTTGAATAGGTAACCGTCATCTGCGTTCAGAGTACATAACGAACCGTCGCTCGAGTCCACGTAAAGTTCTACGGTCCCATTGTTACATGACATTCATCGTCATCATGCCCGGTTAGAGTGGTGTGCGCCGCGTCTAGGCAGACACCATATTCGAATTCGAAATATCGTCGAGGTATGACGATATTTCCAAAAATTGTACTTTTCACACTGTTTGCTCTTCAACTTAAAACAAATGGCTGCAAATGATGTTAAAAAAATCTGAAAATCTATTTTTTCTGTTTGGAATTTAGAAAGGAGACAAAACATTCTAAACTTTCCGTAAGATGCCATCAGGAGCAAAGTAGAGATAACGAAAACTGAGTTACAGTCTGAAATGAAGGTATGTCAGTGATTCTGATAAGTCATGTAAAGTCGCCAAGTCATTTTGATTCATATAAAAAGTGGCTTGAAGCAGAGCGAAGGATAAAATAGGATGATTGCATTTACTTTAGGCACAATCAAAGGTAAGAAGAAGCAATAAATGAACGTTCTAGAGCAGCTCATAAGGATAACGTTCTTTCTCTTGAAGCATAATATGGCTTCCCAAAGCTCATTTGACAGACTCTTCACGTAGAATAACGGTAAACTCCTGGGTTCAGTTCAACTACTTGGAGAATACGACGAAGCGAAGTGATGAAGGACCACTTGCATATATGATTTCCAAGGATGTGATGGATTAATGTGAAAAAAGTACAGAATGAGAAATTGTATTACCTGCAAAGAAACTTGTAAGAGATGTATTTGCAAGGCTGAAAAGAGCTAAGTACTACTTGCGGATATTAGACTGTACGCCTGAGTAGAGCCATTTTGAGAAATGTCTTTTGCGGTTTGTTTTATTGACACATCAGATGGCAAAGTTGCCATTCAGGAACAAAATAACGATGTAGAAGATAGAATCCTCGTTAGAAACGAAAGAGTGTTTTTCATTTCATGGGAATGAGATTCACTCAATCTTGTGATTGCTGCTGCATCATCTTCAATTCGGCATCTTCAATTCGGCATTCTATAAAACATTTACGTCCTGTATTTTACCTTTGTTTACCGTTGGAAGTTTCTTACAGACCATGTTAAGGATCTAACTGTGAAGTCAGCATGCGAAGCTCGTTTAGAGTCCTCAACCTTAAAGCTGTTCGATACCAGACAGTTGAAGTCCATTATATCCTTATTGCATTCACTGAATCGGAGAAAGCAGACGCAGGCATTTGTCATAAAGCGTTCGCCTTCACCGAATTTAGTTTCCTCATCTCCGTCAATAATCTAACGGCGCTTTGGCTTCCGACGCTCAGGCGATGGCGGGCATTTTTAACAACTTCTTTGCGACAATTTCTGCCGCTGAAGACGTAAATACTGTAATGTCCCGACGTGGACGATATCGTTCCATTTAGTAGCGAGACTATTTTGAATGAAATAAATGTTTACAAGAGTGAGATTGCGCATTATATCGACAAGCTAAAAGTTAGCAAGGCTCCAGGCCCAAACGCACTTTATCCTAGACATTTGTAAGATTTGAAAGACGTTATCGTAGGCCCCTTTACAAAATTTTTTAATAAGTCACTGGAAGTGGGGATTATTGCTGAAGACTTCAAACTGGCTAACATTACACCCATTTTTTAAAAAAGGCGACCGCACAGTAGCTAGCAATTATAGGCAATTATTAGCTTAACGTCAATTGTTGGTAAACTTTTGAAATCTGTAGTTAGGGATCGTATCGTCGATCACTTAGAAAGTCGCGATTTGATTAATAGTTAGACGGTTAGTGAGCGTTCACGAGGAAGTAGATTTAGGCGTACGCGTATCTAAGTATTTAAAAGTTAGGAACCAGTGCCTTGAGTTTTGCGCAAAAGTTCATACGATGTTAGGCTTCATAGCGCGTAATTTCGAATTTAAATCAAAGAATATTATATTGCCCCTTTACAAGTCCCTGGTCAGGCCTCACTTAGAACATGCCGTTCAGTTTTGGTACCCGTATTTGCGTGAGGATATTGATAGGTTGGAGAGGGTTCAGCGTCGTGCCACGAAACTAATTCCGTCATTGCGCAACAAGCCTTATGAAGATAGGATTAAAGAGTTAGACTTGCATTCACTCGAGATTAGGAGATTAAGGGGGGAGCTTATTGAAGTTTTCAAATCGTTAATAAAATTGATAACGTAAATTTTGACAAATTGTCAATTTTCGATAATAGCAATACTCGTAAGAACGGATTTTAATTACGTGGCAGACGTTTCATTACTAACATCGCTAAAAACGTTTTTACGTTTGAAGTAATTGGTAAATGGAATAATCTTATCGCGTACGTCGTGAACTCTACCAGCGTTAATATGTTTAAACACCGTTTAGATAGGCATTTTAAAAATATTAACGTCGTTTAAAAAAATAAAACAATTAGCAACAGGAGCTCTGGGGGTAATGGTCGAGATTTGAGTCTGTTGACGATTAATGCCAGCTTGTGACATGCCACCAATTAGCTCGTAGAGTAAACTAATCCACTTTTTGTTATACTCTTCATACTTTTTTTTGTTCTTTTTTATCCTCTCTTTACTTACATACCTGTAGTTTGCATGGTATGACAGCGTTTGAGTTAAGACTGTGTTTGCATGGTTTGTAAGCGTTCTTAGTTTACTTCTTTTCATTTTTCACCCCTTTCCTATTCTCTTCGACTATTTTTCCGACTTGTCGGCAGTGGCCGGCGGATGATGATGGTGAGTCTCTCTCTCTCTTTTTCTGAATGAATGGTAACCCACGAATGATAGATTTTGCTACTACTTAACCCCTTATTCTCTTCTTTTAACCCCCTACTCTCTTCTTTCTCTCGGGCTAACCTTAGAATGGATCTTAAGGTCTTTGTTCGCCTTAGCTTCTGTAGATCTGTAGATCCTTTTTTCCCATAAATGTAGAGAGCAAGATCGTGGAAAGCAAGAACGAGGATATGTTACAACCACAAATCTGATAAAAGTGTGCGGTAACTTCATTCAAAACTACATCGGCGTCGGTTTACCAAGGAACTCTGATAAAAGCCAAAGAAATTGCAGAAAATCTTCTTGTTAACCAGTGTTCAAGTCCATTTTACGTATTCGTTGTAATAAACGCCAATTCAGATATTAAGATGAATATGAAAAGTAACGAACCCGAAAGCCACATTCATGTTTGAATAATATACTAACCAATATGTGGACCTTTGGGGATTTATTTATGACCTGGAACGAATTCTCGACAAGAAAACTTTCATGAAGCACTGCGTGGATCTTCATCACGCGTTTTCAGACAAATAGAGCTGTGACATTAACGGTTTTGACCTCGGCGAGTAGCTCGGCTTGGTATTTTGTTGCGAAAGGATTGCCGCGCTCATCAAAAACTTCTTCAATTTATTTTAAACAGTGAAAGTTGTGACAACCTTCCCAAACACCAGAAACACCAGGGTATCACTCAGAATGCCCTGCTAAGTGGTGAATGGCGAGCGGAGCATCTCGAAGTTGAAATTCACAAGGACTTACCTGCCATCGACAATTGGCGATGACAGGCTCTCTTCGTTTTTCCGTCGTACTGTTTACAGCATAGACCTGTCACATGCGATATCAGAATTTGCGGTGTCTAAGACACGAAGAGTCTCCTTTTGAATGTTTCTCTAATGTTTGTGGCTTTATAATGTAAATTCTAAACAAATTTAATTTAATTAAAATGTTGAAAATTGTATACCAAACAATTCTTCAAGCCTTCATTGAGACCACACTAAAACACAGGAGAGGTGGAGAGGCGCCGAATACATGGGTTTGCATGGGGCGCTATTTCCCCTTGTCGTTACGGAGGAGGTTAAATGACACGAACATTATTATTTTTCATGATCTCCAACAAACCATGTCATAAAAATATATCTAAAGTCATTCTTATGTCGGACAATCAAGTTTTATTGCGATTCATTATTCGTCCTTTGGATCAAATCATACCATGGGCAGTGCACTTCGTATTATTTTCAAGTCATGTATAAAAAATTTATTCAAACTCGGTTTCAAAACATTTGAACATGTGTGTTGCTAGATTATATAGAAATGACGGAGTAAAGCCATTTTGACGTTGTTTGTACATCAGAAGGAGAGATAGACATGGAGACAATGATTATGGAACATGAAGGATTCTCTTTCACACTTGACCACAAACTGCAACACAAATTGCCACTAAAGAGGAGCAATCTTAAAGTGGAGAGGTTCATTCATTTATTTCTAAAATTTAATAATTATTTTCTTATGCAAAATCTACAATAGTTGTGGAATTTGTTATTTTTACCTTTTTACTTTTTTCAAATTGAAAATTGATGTAATTTAATGTGATAAATGTTGAAAAAGCGCTGTATTGAATCATACCCCAAATATTTTTCTGAAAACTACTCTTATTATGTAAACTTATCTGATTGATACAGTTTTAAACTTATTAAATTAATTGTTGTTTATCTACTTTAATATACTGACTTTAAAATCATGTACAGTAGGTGATATTTTCAGATTTAATGGTAATTCTCATCAATTTAAGAAAAATGAAAATACGAGTTTTAATGACGTGTGAATTTTGCTTTTATAGTGCCCAAATTAAACATAATTTATATGTAATTTGTATGCTCCAGTCATACAATGAGAGCAATTTAAATAAGACCAGTTTTAAAATACAAGCTGCCAATTACAACATTCTGATTATGTTGATGCTGGAAAAAGAGGAAAATATGGTTCTCATTTCATTCAGTTTGCTTTCATTTTGAGTCTCAATTGTTCACTCGGCAACGAGCTGGTATAAAGAGTAGTTGTGAGTATCGAATTAATTGACAAACATTTTTCTTCATTTTATTATTGTCACCAAAGTTTTTGGTTGTTTTATACCAACTTCAAAACTTCAAAAGGTAGGACTCAAATTGTGCACTTCTTGTAGGGATGGGGTTACCAGATGTCCAGTAAAAAGAGGACGTGTCAGGTATTAAATAGGTTGTTTGAGCTTGTGGGAAGCTCATTTTCAAGTCTGGATCATATCCAAGTAAAAAGCCAGACAGTATCAACATATTTAAAATGCCTGCCGGACAGAGGACATGAGATTGAAAAGGAGGACATGTCCTCCTTTTGCCGGACGTCTGGTAACCCTATATACGGATTATGTAGTTTTATAAAGAGGGAACACGATCACTGATTTCCTTTCTTTGGTTTCAAAGTTTCCAATTTTTTAAGTGTTCACAGTACCTTTCACCTATGCTGTCCCTCTTTCTGTTGGATCAAGATGATCCGTGTGAATAAAATAGAAGGAAAAGTAGGAATACATTTGACAGTGCTCCATATTTTCCATGTAAATATCACAATGTCATTGCAAACATTTAAAATGTTTTAAGGAAAAAATTAGTTTCAATAATAGTTTAATAATAACACTGTACAACAAATTTTCGGTTCAGAAAAAAACGGGAATAACATTCGGTCATTCTTAATATTTCGAGTGTGCTGATTCCAAATCTGAAAATAGTTTTTTTCTATCACGTCACGTTTTTTTGTAATGACTGCTTAAAATCTTCATACCAAGAAATAATAATATATTGATAAACAGATAGGCTTTATCATATGGAACAGTTTAATTATTGCTATACTTCAACATATATGCACAAAATTAACATAAAACTCTCGTATTATACTGTTTTCAACTCATTATTTGTATTTATGCTAGCATTTGTGTGATGCTTCTGGTTGGTCACGCTTTAAATTCCAGCAGAAATCGGCCAGCATAGCAGGACTCCACTTCCCTTTGTATCGGCTTTCTATTGTGGCTACATCCTGATGGAATCTCTCCCCGTGCTCGTCGCTAACAAGAGATGCGTTTTCCGGAAAGAATGAGAGATGTGAATGCAAAAAATTAATTTTCAATGACATCTTACATCCGAGACGTTGGTATGAGTTGATAAGTTGGTCCACAAGTGCAGCATAGTTGTCGTATTTAGTCTTTCCTAGTAGACCGCTGCACACGTTTTTCAATGCACGCCAGGCTGCCAACTCAACCTCATCCATCACCGCTTCAAAGTGTTCGTCTAGCATGAGTTGGCGAATTTGAGGGCCGACGAATATGCCTTCTTTAATCTTGGCATCTCTTATTTTTGGGAATTTTTCCTTTAGATATTTGAAGGCAGGCTTATCCTGTTTCAACGCCTTTGCAAATTGTTTCATCAGCCCTAGTTTTATGTGAAGTGGCGGCAAGATAAACTTTTCCTTTCATACTAGTGGTTCGTGAATAACATTGAGAGATCCAGGTGAGGAATTGCCTCGCGGCGGCCATACTGAGCGTGTGTAGTGTTCAGACCTTGCTCGGCTATCCCACTTGCATAGGAAACACATGTATTTCGTATAGCCAGTTTGCAATCCATTGAGAATAGCCACAACCTTCAAATCTGCGCAGATAAGCCATTCATGTTCATTGTATTTTATACAGTCCAGAATAAAAGCAACATTGTCATACGTTTCTCTCAAGACGACTGAATGAGCGATCGGAACAGAAGGCATTGTGTTCCCATCGTGTACCAGTACACCCTTAACACTGTACAGAGATGCTTCAATGAACAATCTCCACTGATTCGGTTTATAGCACAAATCTAGAGCATCGACCAGACCATGTATATCAATGCAATAACAAAAATTGTTCTTCATTGTGAAATATTCCTGCAAATCCAAGGAACGCTTTCGGAATGCTGTAATTCGTACGTCTTCCGCCAGCAGACTCCATTCTTGTAGACGTGAGGCCAGCAGTTCACTTTGTTGCTTGGTAAGTATTAAATCACGGACCAAATCATTGAGTTCAGGCTGCGTGATGAGATGTTGTTCTTTCTTGGACTCGACTTGAGCTTCATAGCATTCGCCGTCTGATTCCAATTTGTCAGAGTCTGTGTTATCGGTCGGCATTTCAGCTGGAGGACGAGGGATGGGTATATCTGTAGAATGTTCCACAGGACGCATAGCAGAACGAAGATTTGGGTAAACTATAGCCTTTTTCCCTTTGACGTATATTCAGAAAAATAAAAGATTCAAACCTGTGATGTTCGTTAAGCAGAAATAGCAATCAGTTGAATGGTCCAGCGGCTCTCTCCATACCATTGGGACACCGAATCCCAGACCAGGACCGATGCCTTTGAACCATGCAGATAACGAGCCTGTACATCTCACACAGCAGATATGAGGCGTCCAGTGCTTGTCCTGATCACCAACTTTGCATGCGAAGTATAATTCATAAAGCTTTTTCGCATGAGAAGTCAACTTCCTTTTATACTGTTTTAACGTTAATGTCCCACAAATATAACAAAAACTGTCTGGCGAATTTTTGCACTCTCTAGGCATTGTAGCATAACATCAATAAACACCTGTAAAGTAAGAAAATGATACATCAATTTGCAATTTCACACAATATAAACGTTGTCGGTGAAATATACATAATTTGATGGCTGTTATTCAATAATACTCACTTATAGCACCGATTTATGATAAAATTTGGCTGACAATTTTGTTTTAAATGATTAATGAAAGAAATTTTTCATAAAATCAAAGTGAAAACACAGAACCGAACACCACCACCACAGCATATGCGTGACTGAACAAAATGTAAAAGATGCGTTCAGAGAACCAGTTGTTCTCAAAATGATACAATGAAATAGGGTCATTTTCATAAAATCGGTGGGTGATACAAATAAATGAGTGTTATTTCCGGAATCTACGCATATAATTAGCCATAAAAATGACGACCTCATTTCCGTTTTTTTTCACTGTTGTACAGTGTAATTGGTTTATGTGATACTGAAAACTATTGTTGTAGGAAAGTTAGTGATTGAGTAGTAATGAAATTAAAGTTTAGTTGTTCATAAAAATATAGTATATTATGTATATAATATTACATTTTTAATAATTGTAATGTTAAGCTTTCGTAGGATTTGTACAAACAAGCAATAGGATTTTCTTTACAAAATATTGAAGATTAAGTAATTGTTTTTGTGGATCTTTTCGGTTTTAGGTCCAGCATTGGATTTTTTTCATATTTTTGGTATAGACGTAGATTTTTACGCTGATTCCATTTCCGCAATCCGTTTCTTGGAGAAATAAACACGAAAAAAGTTATGTGCAAGTTTATTACGTTTACAGGTTTCCAGAACACAGAACGGAACATAAACCAAAGTTTGCTACTTGCCAAACTGCGCAATATCGTTCAGCATTTGGCGCACTCGATATTTGCCTGCGTGTCGGCGATACCAGAGAAACTCGCAGAGATACGAGTCGATCATGGAACGGTGCATACCACAACGACGCTTGTTACCACGTTTGAGTTGGTTCCACGTCGACTCTATCCGTTGCGTGTGCGCTCCAGTTGAAGGGTCCACGAAGTTTTCGCTGTGGTCCACTGTTTTGTGACTGAAGCTGTACCCTTCGAGCTGTTCGATGCGTTCATACGAAGGGTAGGTTAGGTTAGGTTAGGGTAGGTTAGGTTTGGGTAGGGTAGGTTAGGTTAAGTATAGGTGGATATTTGAATACAAGTTTTGGGCCATAACTTTTTTCATGTTTATTTCTCCAAGAAACTGATTGCAGAAATGGAATCAGCGTAAAAATCTACGTCTACACCAAAACCATGGAAAAAATCCAATGCCGGACGTAAAACCGAAAAGACCCGTTTTTGTATTTAAGCTTCAGGTTAACGAACTATTCGCGTTGTTCTTTAACTAGTATTTAAATCTAGAAGTTTTCAGATATAATTCCAAAATAAAGTTTATGACGTCATATCATATTGGAAACAAGATATTCCCTTTGGGTGATAGAGATTTTAGTTGAAAGCACAGTTGTGAGTGTTCAGTTTGGCGAATGAAATTGAGTTGCTGCAAATCTGTGGTCGAATTTTCAGTTGAAGCCATGTTGCATATCGTGTGGTGCTGTCCAGTTTTGCCAAAAACTTATTTTTATTCCTGAGAAATCATTATTCCTATGACGACCTGTTGGGTGGTTGTTGTGACAGTTATTGTACCACCACCCTCCTTTCCAAATCTCAGCGCAGTGGGACTTTGCTATTAGACAATAAAATATTTGTATTTAGATTAATATATATAAATTACATGAAGGGTAAGTAAGAGAAGACAAGGACTGTTAATTTTAGTTTAGGATATGATAATGGGATGTAATATGTTCATGAGATTTATTATGTATTAAAACTAAATAATATCTAAAATCCTTAAATATACTGTAGTTATAGATCAAAACTATAAAAAATAATAAAATGAGACACACCTCCTTTATCGTTATCCATGTCAAATGTCGAGAAACAGTTATCATTCACGAAACTGAAGCGATCGTAGGCCGTACTCTTAGTATTGTAATTCGTTGCCGTAAGTTTGTATCTGAAGAGAAATTTAAATGTCACTTCACAGTTTTCAGCGCCAATAATGGGATCATCGAGGCTGTTCTCTACTTAAATTAGCGAGACGAGAACAAAAGTGAAAAGAATATGAAGAAGTTCTTAAAATTTTAAAATACAGATATTTGCGAACAGTTAAAATATGTTTCCCACTTCAGCAATTGGACGGTTGGAAGTGAAAGTGATTCAAGTGCGTCTTTTACCGATTTTTTTTCTTTTGCCAAAAAATGACTGAAGTACTTGAATGCATACTCCGCACGCCGATTGCGTTCCAATGAAGTGATTCAAATGGGAAGAAGAAAACCGTGATCAAAGGTGACTCGCGTACTTATATCACATTTGGAGTTTTCGTGTTCTGAATGCACTTGAATTACTTCTACTTCCAAGCGTTCAATTATAGAAGGACTGCATCACTTCTGATAGGTAAGTGGTTGCCACATTTGGTAAGATAGTTGTTTCAATAAAAAAGAAATTGAATGAATCATTACAGTGATTCATGTCCATGAAGTTGTGGATAAGTCATTGAGAGATTGTGGAGCAGATCTTCATAAATTTAATATAATTTTGTAAATTATTAATGAAAAGTGTAATTTGAAGAAATTCCTTTAAACAATTACTGTACCATTCTCAACCAAGTACAACACTAAATTATTGTGGATAATTGAGATTTCTCTTTAATTATATGAATACATTAAAATAATTTTCATTTTATATTTTACACTCATTACACAGTAGAATTATTGTGAAAACCAAAGTAATACACAAAATTTCATTAAAAACTTCGACATTTTCCTTCATTTGCATTTCAGCAGACTTTAGTGCTAAAATAAAGATAATAATGTTTGGGGTTGTTTAACCTCCTTCGCAACATCTAAGGTCATATGACGGATGGGACCTACAGCTTTACGTGGGATCCGAACCATGGGTCGCTACATAATCTAGACACGGAGGAAGGTCTCCCATCCAACTACAACCCAGACCCATTGTCGCTTAACTTCGCTGATCAACGGGACGTGGTGGTACGACATTGGCTACGACGTAGCCCCTAAAATAAAGAAAGAATCGATCATGTTCCTTGTCAAAGCGTGGATTTATAAAATGGCTCAAAATCTTTCGATAATATAAAAACAATTAAACTTTTTACCATATTAATACATACAGTAATCTTCAAATGAAATATAATGAAATGATTTTCACTCATATTTTGAGAATGCGAACCCCAAAATTTGTAGACTTAATTCATGTTTTGAGGTCTTAATTCCTTTAAAGATAGATGAAACTTGAAAATACATTCATAATATCAATTTGTTGAGTGGTTCAAACTATGAATCATATAAAAATAATAATAAAGTATAAAATGTTACTTTATTTCCTTCGAGTCCACTTTGAACACATTCCACTCGCCCCCAAATTTCTCTTCCGAATCCATCTTTGACTTCCATCCTCAGAATGTAGTTCCGATGGTGAGATAAAATATGCACGTTTTCATTTCCTTGTGAAATAATTAATTAAAGATAAGCAAGGATGCATAATT
This sequence comes from Bathynomus jamesi, assembly GCA_023014485.1. Taxonomy (NCBI): domain Eukaryota; kingdom Metazoa; phylum Arthropoda; class Malacostraca; order Isopoda; family Cirolanidae; genus Bathynomus; species Bathynomus jamesi. The sequence continues at coordinate 652,726 of JAJOZX010001337.1, forward strand.
TGGGGTGCCATCATGAGGTACATAAATATAACTATTAAAAAGAGTAACTATATAAAACAACTATAATATCTACTACACATATTCCATAACATAAAGCAATTCTATTAATAATGGGGATCATTTACTGAGAGATAATTGGGATGAAGGAAATAACACTAACTGGGTAAATAGTAAGAGAGAATGATCAATTTAAAGAAATTATGTAAACAGACTGATTACTCTCCTTCTTTTCCTTCTCAGAACCGAGGGAAAAATCAATGACTGCATTTAAATCTAGTCAATGAGACGTGAACAAAGCCACGAAGCTCTCAGTTCTTACCTAACCAATGTTCTTCGCCTGGCATTCCGAACCCCTTCTTGTAATCGGCACAGTTCCGAGTGAAGTTAATTAGCTTCGACACATTGACTCGGGAAAGGAAAACAGTCCATCCACCTCCGTCGGTTTCCATGTCATAATACATGGCGTCCCAGAATTAACTATCTATTTCAATGAAATCGGACAAATTTTTTAAAAACACACTTTTATTTATGTTTATCATGTTTAATATGTGTTAAAAATGTATAAATTTCTAAATTTTTTTCATAATTTTATTTTCATAATTTTTTCATTATCTGGTCCAATGAAAGACCGTCTGAAGTCATAGAATGGCAAAGAGACTCTCCAAAAGTTAACGTGTGGCTTGGAATGACCAAATCCAAAATTTATGGTGCTCCATCTTGTTGAAACACAACATTATCAAGAATGCCATCATCAAGAAGCTGTGGTTCGAGAAACTGCTGAAGCATATCAAGGTAGACGGTACCTGTTACAGTTGCTTCCGCAAAGAAGAATGGGCCATAAATTTTGGATTTGTTCATTCCAAGCCACACGTTAACTTTTGGAGAGTCTCTTTGCCATTCTATGACTTCAGACGGTCTTTCATTGGACCAGATAATGAAAAATTATGGAAATAAAATTATGAAAAAATTAGAAATTTATACATTTTAACACATATTAAGCATGATAAACATAAATAAAAAGTGTGTTTTTAAAAAATTTGTCCGATTTCATTGAAATAGATAGTTAATTCTGGGACACCCTGTATACATTCACAGGGCGGCTACATTGACATCGAGAAACAAATAACACTGGTATGCATATGAAATTTTTTCGTCTGCTGTGAGGGTTTTTTCAACTCATATTATATAATTCGACCATGCTGAATTCGAAAATGACATTGGTTTTCCTCAATCAGGTCAGGTTTTTTCTCTATTGGCCATTTATTATAAGTCCAATTTTATCCCCAAATTTATTGATTTTTTTAGCTTAAACACTGTAGATACGAGTAATATTATAAGAACACTCGTGAAAAATGAAAACATTGTGTGAATAAATACTTTTATTCATACAATGAATATGGAAAAAAGTTTATTGAGAAAGGAATGAAGTTTTTTTGGCTTTCCGTCTGTGTTTTTCTTCGGGCACGTCTCGCTTCAAACACCAGCAATAGTCCGCCAGCATATTGATATCCAGTTTCCCTGGTACACTCTCTTCCATTATTTTGATATCTTGGTGAAATCGTTCACCCTGTTCCTCACTATAATCCCCGCAATTTTCAGGAAAATAGTCCAAGTGGGACCACAAAAAGTGCATTTTTATGGACATGCGCGACCTGAGCTTTGAAAGCTTCCATCAAGTTTTCGACAACGGACTCGTATTCTGGACTTCTTCGCTTGTCAAGAAAATCAGTGACAACTGATTTGAATGCCTGCCAGGCATTCTTCTCAGTTGGAGTCATTGCGTTTTCGAACTGAGTATCCTTGATCAAAGTTCGAATTTGAGGACCATCAAAAACCCCAGCATTTAGTTTAGCATCAGATATATGAGGAAATTTACTCTCGAGATATCGGAATGCTGAACCCTCCTTATTCATTGATTTGATGAAATTTTTCATCAAGCCCAGCTTAATATGAAGTGGTGGGAGCAAAATTTTTGTTGGTGGTACAAGGGCACTGAAACGACATTATGCGACCCAAGTTCAAATTCTCTCTGGATGCCCATTCACGCTGTGCATAGTGCTTCTCATCCGCTCGGCTATCCCATTTGCAGAGGAAACATGGGTGTTTCGTGTATCCACCTTGCATTCCCAATACAATGCCACAATCTGAAAAAAAATGAAAATATTTAAAGAATTTAGAGAATTTGTTCTATCAGATAAAAAAATCTATGCATTGGACTGTATCACTTCTGTGGGAAGTTAAGTGTTCTTATACGCTCTCAAATAACCTTTGGAAAACAACATAGTCAATAGCAATAGTTTACTTATGATATTAGTTTACCTTCAAATCTCCACAGATCCTCCAGTTATGTTGGTCGTATACGAGAGCATCTAGTAAAATTTTCATGTTATCGTAGCTCTCAGTAAGTTGTACGGAATGTGCTACAGGGACTGATGCAACCCTATTCCCAATGTTGAGAAGTACTGCTTTCAAACTTCGTTTAAACGAGTCTATAAATAGCCTCCATTCTGATGCGTTATATGGCAGGCCCAAGGATTCGATTAGCCTCTCAACATTGCAGGCAGTACACTAAGGAAGAGGTATTTTCGTGCACTGCAAAAAACTTGTGGAATTCTTCCTCTCGTTCCTATACCAGGAGAATGTTGTTCCCTGGAGCCAGCAAGTTGTCCTCTCGAAGTCGTGAGCCCAAGATCTCGGCAGCTAATTTGGAAAGTCCTAAATCCCTGGTAAGATCATTAAGTTTGGCCTGGTTGAGAGCCTCGGCTCATTTGAAGCGGTATTTTGAGGTATATACGACTGGGACTGGTCATTGGCATTGGTCATTGATTCATCATCAGAATCATCGAAGTCCTGAAAATAGAAACACAGAAACATGGATATAAAACTTGCATATAAAATAGAAGAAGCATCATTCACAGTGGCGGTCGTGAGGGAACGCTGCGGTCTGAAAGATATGAAATAGGTCGATGGAGTCTGTATATTTTCTTTCTTTTCATTCATATTGTCCCTTCGGGGACAATATGAATGAAAAAGAAGAAAATATACAATCATTGTATATGTAAATGTAACTTGTATAACAATATGTATGTGTAAACAGTGGCGTATCAAAGGAGGGGCGAGAGGGGCGACCGCCCCGAGCGGCACTTCCCGAGGGGCGGCAAATTACTGTCAGGCGGGCGCAGTATGCAAAATTTTGGGTTTTTATGTTTTAAAATGCAACCCTCCAAAAAATTATATCTCATCATTGTCGCGCGTTATTTGTGTACAAAATATCCATGGTTTTGATGAAAAATCATCATTAAATGCTATATATATACCACCTCAATGCCACTATTTCCACAAATAGTTGCGTTAAATTTTCACATCGAAAGGTTGCCAGCCCTATTTTCAGACTTTCCCTATATTATTTAGGTTAGCTTGCATTCTTTGAGCTTTGATGATGTTAATAATTAATGGTTGTTTTATTTTGCAGATACCCTACTGAATTAGCAAACATGAGCAAACGACAGAGACTGAGTGGTGCTGCATACAAGAATCTTCGCGAAAAAAAAGAGGAGGAAGGCAAGCGTGCTGCTAAGCGATTTCATCAGTTAATGGGATTCTCAGACACACCTTCAGTGCCTTCTGAGAAGCAAGGAGATCAACCGCAATGTGATATATCTTTAGAGATAGATGTTCAAGCGGCAACTTCAAGTGAACCCCCAAATAATCAGGATCAACCCTCATCTACATCACAAAGTCACCCACCCACCCATCACCCACAGAGTCTGTTTAACGATTCTGGCAACTGGCCCGTTCCAATGACGGACAATTTGAGAATCGAACTCATTAAACGTGGACCATCACATTTGAAAAACATGAATGGACCCTTTCCAGCTGATTCAAACAATAGGTCAATGTCAAAAGTTTGGTATTTCAAAACTTTGGAAAATGGCGACAAAATTGAAAGGTCATGGCTAATCTTCTCACCTTCAAAATGTAGCTTGCATTGCTTTTGCTGTCGTCTCTTCAACAACATCTCCAGTGCATTTGGAAAAGAAGAAGGATTTTTTGCCTGGAGGAAACTGAATCCAAGAGTACCTGAACATGAAAACAGTCCATATCATACCCGATGCTTTGAACAATGGAAAGAGTTGTCTATGCGCCTTCAGTTGAATGCTACAATAGATAATGCACATCAGTTGCAAATAAAACATGCTACTGCTAAGTGTAAAGAAATACTGAGACGAATTTATGACTGCATCATGTTCTTGGCAAAACAAGATCTTGCATTCCGAGGGCACCGAGAGAACTTAAATGAAGAAGCTGGGCTAGCTTGCAATTCTGGAAACTTTTTGGAGTTAATAAAACTAATGGGCAAATATGACCCAGTAATTAGGGAACATCTTACAAAAATACGATGACTGACAAGATATCCACTACGTATTTGTCACCTAACATCAAAATGAGTTCATCACACTAATCGGCTGTAATGTTCGAAAATGTATAATTGATAATGTGTCTAGTGCAAAGTACTTTGCAATAATTTTCGATAGTACACCAGATATATCGCATATTGATCAGATGTCTCAGGTAATTCGCTATGTGTCGATTAAAGATGGTAATGTAGAGGTGAAGGAATCCTTCGTTGATTTTATTAAATTAGAGGGGAAGACTGCTGAGGCAGTTACTGATCTCATTGTCACTAAGCTCCGTGAGGATGGGCTGGATATCCAGCATTGTTATGGTCAAGGGTATGACAATGCTGCTACGATGGCAGGTATTCATCTTGGAGTTCAACGCAGAATTCTTGATGTTAGCAAACACGCTGTTTTCATTCCTTGCAATAACCACTCGCTGAACTTGGCTGGAGTTCATGCCGCGGGACTGAGTCCTAATGCTGTAACTTTCTTTGGAACAATTGAACGAATTTTCGTCTACTTTTCTTCCTCTACTCATCGTTGGGATGTCTTAACAAACATTCCAAAATCACTGTCGAGCGAGTCTCTGATACGCGGTGGAGTGCTAAGTATGATGCTGTTTCTAGTCTTAAGAAGAACTTGACTCACGTTCTTAGTGCCTTGGAAGAACTGAGTGAAGGGGTCTCCGAAAATCTGGACACAAAGGGCGATGCTGAAGCTCTGTTGACCTCCATCATGTCATACATATTCATTGTGTACTTATTTTTCTGGGATCCAGTGCTGAAAGAAATCAATGATGCTCAGCTATATTTTCAAAGAAAGGGACTTGCTTTGGACCAGTGTGCCTTAAAAATGAACTCTTTATCCGTGTTTTTAACTAATGAACGAGAGGCAGTAGTATCAAACGCTGCAGATGCCGCCGAAGAGTTCTGTAATGAAATGGATATCAGTATAGACCGCAGAGTCAGGAGACGGAGGAATGCCTGGAGAGCAAGCTCGTGATCTGGATTGACCGTGCAAGAGGATGTACGCAGAGAATTTTTTGAAATCATGGATCGTTATTAGCAGAAATTGAAAAAAACGCACAGTTTGTCTTAAAAACATGAATGATCGCTTTGAATTTCTATCTTTCGTACCTTTGAATCAGTCCAAAGATGAAGAAATTAATACCAAGGTCAATAATTTTTCTTCCATCTACAATGACATTAATCCAGGAAGTCTACTGGAAGAAATAAAGCGTTTGCGCAGACATTTGCTCAGTTTCGAAAGCATAAGCGTCGACGATGATCCAAAGAACTGGGATATGTTAAAACTACTTCAGTGGATCGTTAAATGGGATCTAGTGGAATCTTTGCCTCATATAACAATTGCCCTCCGGATCTGTCTAACTACATGCATGTCCGTGGCAAGTTGCGAACGAAGTTTCTCGAAACTGAAACTTATAAAAACTTACCTCAGGTCAACTATAAGTCAATCTAGACTGAGCAATTTGACGCTTATTTCAATTGAACACGAAGTTGCAGAGACAATGGACATAGAAAAAAACCATTCATGAATTTTCTGTTATGAAAGTCCGAAAATTTAACTAGGCATATACATTATATAGTTATTGTTAAAATTATGTAGTGTATTATGTACGGTACATTATGTAGTATTGTTAAAATTGAAGTTGCTTTATTTAAGTTTTTCTTCCAATAAAAGTTTTGTTTAGAAGTGTATTTTTGTAAAGGAATTGTTTTTAAAATTGAACATTGTTGCAGGGGGGGGGGGGGGGGGGGGGGGGGGGGGGCGTTGACATTTTCGCCCGAGCGGCAAAAAGTATTGGTACGCCTCTGTGTGTAAATGTATTTTCTATAACAATATGTATATGTAAATGTATGATTACCATTATGGTGAATATTATGCTATATATGGTGAATATTACATTATGGTGAATATTATGCCAAGTTTCATACGAGGATTTCAAAATATTTAAGAAAAATAAATTTATAAGCCCACTTTGGAGGTTTTGTCATGCAGAAATAGCAATCTGTCACGTGATCCTTTCCTTCTCTCCAAATCATGGGAATTCCAAAAGGCAAAGATTTCGCTCTGCCTTTGCTCCATCTTCTCAAATTTTCGATGCACGTCTTGCAGCACATATGAGGGGCGAAATTTTTGTCCTGGTCCCCTAGCTTAATTCCAAAGTATGCTCTATACATTGTCTTCACAAATTTAGTGATTTGGGACTGGTTATTTGGCATGGTAACCGTCCCACATATGTAGCAGAATCTATTGGGATCATTTTTACACGCTCTATTCATTATGAAATATTTTATCTATATGCCTGAAAAGTAAAAAAAGATATTATACAAGTGAAACAAGTGATGATAGATGTTGCTGTTCCAATTCCGCTTTGACAAAATCACGAAAAATTCTATTTTACTTATGAGGCCATAGCCGGATAACCTGAGCTGATAGAGAAAAACGGATTGCAGATTCGAAATCAGCAGGAAAAACTCTATAAGAATCACTTACAAAACCCTTGACAGCAAAATTGATGCATACCAGTGAATAGGTCATAGTCGCATCACCTTTACTATAAACACGGATTTTGAACAATTGATTCGTTCAAAACAATTTCAAAATGTAATGCATTTTTTCATTCTTAATAATTATAAAATACACAAAATGTATGACGCCAATTAATTAAACGATGTTATCAAAGCGTAAAAGAGAACTTAAGGGCTCAATAGTAAAGTATTAAAATCTCTTGAAAGGCATAAAGAATGAAATGAGAAATTTAATGAAATGAATAAAGGTGATGTTAATGCAGTAGAATGTCACCATTTTACCTGAATGGATATATCTGATAAATTCCACTTTTCGTATCCTGCGACGAGAATTTCGGAGCAATCAGTAGGTCTCGGGAAGAACGAATGAAAGGAATGTATACATAAAAATTATTAAAATTTCACAAAATGTATTTTATTCTTTAATTAATTTTAAGATTAAAATTATTAAATCTTTGCTGTAAACAAAGAAAAAGAAGAATATTTTTATTATGGAATTAGATTTAGTTTGTCTCGTGTGTCCGCCATTACACGTTGCCAGCATTTTACAAAACTAAATTAATTACTTGTTATTTTTCCTAATGTGTATTTAAGCCTTAGAGCTTCATGGAAGTGAATTTGAGTTACTCCTTTTTAAACTTAAACTAACCGAAACGTTGAATCTGTGGGCATGGATAAATGTCGTTTGTCGAGGTAGGGAGAAATACCCCATCCTTTCGAGGTCTTCTGACTGAATCAAACGAGAAATAAATATACGAGCTTAATTAATATCATGTAAATACACTGAAAATAAATCCCATTATTAAGTTAATTAAATTGGTAACGAAAAAGTAATACATTATTCATATTTTTAGTAACATTGATGCCTCAGAATGATATATATATAGTGGTAATTAATATTAAAAAGAAATTTACAAAGAAAGTAACCAACCTTGAGTTAGTTTTGTCTTGGATTATCGATTTTAAATTAGGTTTCGATGTTGATGTTTTTGAAATTGAGCTTCCAAACGAACAGAAGCTGAAAAGATCGCTGTCGGAAAATATATATATATATTATTAACGTATTTACAATAATTATTACTTAAATGTACCTTTTTATATATTGTGTTCCACTATTACTTCAAATAAAGGACGTTTTCCAGTTTATGTACCATTTTCTACAGTACATTACATACAGTATAGTAAACATCCTGTGCCCAAGTGACGAAAGTTATAATGTGGGTTAGGTTAGGTTACGTTAGGTTAGGTTAGGTTATCAAGAACTCATTTTTGATCACTCATTTTTTATCTGAAAAGAAGCAAAAATAAATTATATGAAAAACGGTACACAAACTGGAAAAGGTCCCAAATAAATAGATTTATTAATAATGAATAATGAAAAAATAGACCTTTTATAATGTAGGGAGAAGCATGAAGTAAAAATAAATACTTAAAATAATGAAAAATTTAAATTGCCATTCAAAAATAGTTCATCACGAAATAATACTAATACCTAATCATTATAAGAACTATTAACAAATTAAGATGAGAAATATCAAATTCCTCATAAAAGTTATTCAGAATGAACGTTCAAAATGGAGATTTCGATTAAGATTAAATTTCATATAAAAATCACAAAATATCTTAATCTTATTTCGTTTCATTATTAAAGAACTGATGATGATCAAAATAGAATTACTTGTTTGCTTTAGGAATGAAGTTTGGGGATTTTAATCCGAGGAAAATATTGTTTATTTCCAAAAACATGCGTTTCATATCCTGATGCAAAGTCATTTGGTGTTGCAGAAGGACGTTTTGAAGGAGGGCTTCTGGATCCACCTTCACCACTACATCTTTGTCCACACCAAATGCGGACAAAACTAAACTAGACTAAAATTAAATTCTAACGTTTCTAAACTTTTTCTCCAATAAATTCAAATAAATTTAATTGTAATTGATAAAAGTCCTATTTAATTATAGTATAGGTTCATAGCAAGTAAGGACGAGTCAACTTTGACTAAGGTAATGCACCAATATTTGTTTACGGTCTGTTCATACAAATTCCTGAAAAAGTTAAAAATACAAAAATCAATAAGCTCATCACTTTTCTGCAATCAAATTATATTAAATTAATTACACATTGTGGCATTCGCACAAAACGGAGAGGGAGGTTGTTGGAAGGTGTTATTCTGTTACACGACAATGCGTGCCCTCATATTGCTGCACAGACTAGAAAATGCCTTCAAGAACTTAAATTTGAAGATCTCGACCATCCAGCCTACAGTCCAGACCTGGCACCTTCGGATTTTTACCTGTTTGGACCACTAAAAGACGCTTTGAGGGTCTTTTGTGATGGCATTAGGAAGCTTGTAGATCGCTGGACTAAGTGTATTGAGAAACAGGGAGACTATGTTGAGAAGTGATGTGTTTATAATCTATCAGATGTGAAAATAAAATTGTGAAATAAAAAGTACGGATACTTATTGAATTACCCTCGTATTTGGAACGTCTACTCGACATTTCATAATAAACTTAGCTTTATGGAATAAATAATAGCTCTTTGAAATATTTGCTTGGTTGGTCAAATATATGAAAAATGAGCTTAAATGTTTCATATGGTGTATATAAATGCATAGTTATTAAACAATTAATTTGTATAATAAGTTAGTTTTCTATTCTTTGCACCTAGACGCATGCGCATTTTGGTTTAAAAAATGTTGAGTTGTGACTCGGTTTATTTAGCGTTCATATTTATAGGCCATCTCGAAAGGAAGGGAAAACAATTATTATATTTGTGCATTTATCATTTATTCCATGTAGGTTTAAGTCTTCAAAATGTCTTTCATGCATTTATTAATTATGAATTCAAATGAATTCAAATGAAAAATCTTTGGATCACCTGAAGATCAGGGCCCCCAGCCTTCTTTAGTTAGCCTTATAAGTCTAACTAACGAAAATATCATGACCTAACCTAACCAATCGTTAGGTCAACTATACGCCCTGACGATTGGTTAGGTTAGGTCGTGTTATTTTCGTTAGTTAGCCTTATAAAGCTAAACTAAAGAAGGCTGGGAGCCCTGATCTTCAGGTGATCCAAATCTTTTATTGCTAAAATAAATAAAAGTTTCCGATTTTATATTTTTGGTTGTTAAAATGATTTAACACAAAATATATAACTGTGAAATTGGACTATTTATTTTATTTAATTTGGCCCTTAAGGTTTAGGGTTCACTGGGTATTTAATTAAATATAAGTTATTATTAATATTATATAAATCCTTGATAAGAATTATTAATTATAGAATATATATTAATCTAATTTATTAGTATTATAGATATAAAACAAATACAAAGTCATTATTGAAGCTATGATACCAATACTATACAAAGAAATTTGCTAAGAAATTTGGTATGACCTTGGCGAGCAAAGTCTTTCAAGATTAATAACTCGCCTGTGACCCTGACCCCAACGTTAAACCTAGACCTCTTGATGTACAGTAGGCCTACCCTTTATTCAATCTCTAAGTTAGACAGCCTATTTTTTAATAAAGATATTGATAATTTAGAAAGGGTTCGGATTAGGGCAACTAAAACGAATCCACAAGTGAGAAATAAAATGTTTGAGGAACCACTGTATAATCTGAACCAGTTCTCATTAAAAAACCGTACATTACTGTATAAAATAACTAATTACAGTATTTAAAAGTGATAATTGGCTTTGATAATGTAAACTGCAGGAAGTGATCTGATTGGGATACAGAGTGAATTAGAAGAAGGACATCAACTGAAAATCAAAAGTTAAGACTCTCGAAACGTTTGATGATTAAAGAATGGGACTTCAAACGGTCTCACCCTATGCTAGGCCATTCTCATTCTAGGCAATTCCCATTTTGTAACATTCCCATTCATTCATGTCATTTTCATTCCCATCCACGTCCTTATACACTTTTGTCTGAGTTAGTTTAAGATTAGTTAGGTTACGATAAGTTAGGTTCTGATTGGTTAGGATACGATAAATTAGGTTGTGTTTGGTTAGGCTAGTGTTAGGTTAGATTTTGAAAGATTAGCCATTCCTTTTTGGCGCCGTTTCAGCGACGTAAGCATTGTTTCCTTAATCAAGGCACGCTTTTGTCAAAATATAGATTTTTTGACATTTCGCCATTTTCATTTGAGGACCAGAATTGGGAGTGGAAATGACATAGTGGGAAGTAATCGTTCAATCGTTTGTCATTTCATTTCTCTCTGTCTCTGCCTCTCTGTATCCTTCTATCTCTGTGTGTGTGTGTGTCTCGCTCTGTCTGTCTGTTTTATAATATATTTTCGGTTATAAATCTAATATTTTGTTTTAATATTATGTAAATGAATCGTATTCATCATTTATTTTAAGTATTATTTATTCTTTATTTTTAATTTTTGGGTGTCCATTTGTTAAAAAAAAAGTTGGGTAGAAATAACCACATATATTTCCAAATAAAATATAAACAAAATAAATATAGAATAAAAATAATAACCCTCGTTTCTAACCAACTAGTGAAGTTGGGTTTCCCTAATTAACAAAAAGAAAAAAGAAAAAAGTTTCTGAGACAAAGAAAAACGGAGCTCTTTGTTAGACATCGAAAAATTTTGACTGCTGAATCAAGTGGGCTAGTTTTTTCATAAAAAATTCTCATAGTTCCCCAACTAACCGGGCAACTTAAAGTCAACCTTTAAACCTCAATATTAACCACTGCAATTAAACTAAAACCCTGTTTAACTAAATAGTGGCCTACCAGAACTAGGTGTAAGTAACTTAATTAAAATACATAACTAAGGTAAGAGATTAAAACTAGGTACCTAGAAGAAACTCGAACCGGGCTACAACAGCCCTAACTAAATAATTAAGTGGCTGTTATAGCCCCTATTAAAACTTAAGGGCAATATAGCCCTAACTTAACTTGAGTAAAAACCTTCAAAACCTTAAACCTTTAAAAACAAAAACTTAAGGGCAATACAGCCCTAGCCTAACTTAAATTGCAAAGCCTAGGTCTGGGAAATAGCCCCTATAAATAAATAACTTAGCAGTGTGCCAAATAGTAACTTAACAAATAAAATTCAAATCTGGAAACTAAATGAAACTTATGGATTAGTTAGAAACAGAAAGGGTAACGTTGAACTGGCAACTTCATTTTTGGTAAGTCTAAATTAATTTTAATGAATTTAGTCTGACCATAGTTAGTAATCTGGCTGCTGACCAAATTTTAACCTTAAAACCACTGCAGCCTACAGTGAAAAAGTCTGTAGCTATGTTGACAGTTTCTAAATGGGCCATTATTATTTCTATAATTACTGTGTCTATTTAAAGTAAACTTAGCCTTAATATTGCACCAAAATAAAAATAATCTCTAAAAAAAAAAAAAATTTTCAATAAATTTTTCAATATGGCGCCCCGAGGTGGGCAGTCGAGAAGTTGGTTACCCTTTTTTGTTTTATTTCTGATACAGTAGTTTTAAATCCAGTGAATTAAATTTTTTACATAATCTGAAAATTTAATTATAGATATCATTGATAATATCATTTATAATTTTAAACCTAAAAAATGGCTAATGAAACTGAAGCCATTCCAGAAAAAAGTATGGAGACAGTATCATCATGGTTGGGAAGTGATGTGGAAGCGCTTGAAACTAGTAAATTGGTAAAAAAGAGGGGAGCAATCAGAGCCTCAGCTACTAAACTTTTAGCTACAATCAAAGAAAAATTGGATGATTGGACTGAGGAACAAAAATTTCATATGCTCGGCTTTTGTCCTCACAACTGGACAAGTTACAAAATTTAGATGAGGAAATCCTTAGTGGGTTTGTTTGTTCCGAATGCTTCTCAGACGCTAAACAAGAGAAACTAGATGAAAAAAACAGTTATTACCAAATTGAAATACATCAGATGGTACAAGCATTAACAAATAAAAAAGAAAATAATGCCGAAGCCAAACCTAAACCAAGAATAGGTACTAAAATTCCTGAGCTTCAAATATTACCATTTGATGGAAATCCATCTAAATTTCAAAACTTTAAGACCTCATTCAGAAACATTTATGACAACATAGGTCTTTCTGAACAAGAGAAATTTGCCTACCTAAAACAACATTTGAGTGGAAACCCTGCCATTCAAATAAACTGCATGCAAGAGAGTAAAACATCTTATGAAGAAGCATGGTAGCAGTTGTAGGGTTGTTATGCAACACCAGGCCAAATTAAATTCTCCATAATAAAATCACTTTTAACCAAATCCAAAATAACCAAAGATTTTAAATCACTTCATGACTTTCAAGCAGATATGTACTCTACCATAAATTTAATGCAAACTCAAAACTTAGAATTAGAAGATATACTTTTGTATGTATATTATAATAAACTAAGTCAAGAAACTCAGGAATTTTTAAGAACTTGGGTTTTAAACTATATGACCACTTTGATAAATTTAAAGAAGCCATTGCCGAAGCTACCAAAACCTTAGCTAATGTTAGTTTTGATCTTGAACAAAGTGAATTAACCACCTTAATACCTAAACAAAAAAGAAACTTCTCTCCAGAACCAGCCAAGGGATTACTGAAACTTCAAACTTATTTAAAATCCTTAAATTATCAGCTTGCAGATCACTTTGAAGCTGATGAGGTTGCCGACTTCATGTTAACTTTTGGGGCTGCAACCCACAAACTTTTTGCCCTCAGCACTCATCAGATTCATACTGCCTCTTGTTATAAATCTCCCTATGGAATACTTTTATTGGGTTTCCCTTCAGATTACTACCCTGAAAAAGAAAAAGAACCAATAAGAGATCAGATCAGCTTCTGTATTACCAACCCTCTACTTACTACTACAACTTCTAATGAAGATCTAAAAAAATTGAACACCAGATTGCACAATTTAGCAAACTAGAAAACTTGGGTATTTCTGGGGATGAACCATTTTCAAACAAAGAAAAAGATCTGATCGCAAACTTCGAAAAGGAAGTTAAAATAGAAGATGAAAGATTGTCTGTTAAGGTACCATGGAATGACCAAAAAGATAAAATTTCACCAAACTTTAACTATGCTATTAGCAGGTTAAAGTCCACTTGCAAAAAATTAAAAAAAGATAACTTAATGCAACCTTATTCAGACATCCTTGAACAACAATTCCAGGAAGGAATAATAGAAGTAGTAGCCCTAACAGAAAGCCTAAAACAAGAAGGAAATTTTTTACCTCATTTTCCAGTAGTTCGCCCTGGAGTACAAACAACTAAAATTAGGATTGTAGTAGATCCCTCGGGTAAAAGCAAACCAGAAGAAATAACAGTAAATGATGCTACTGAGGACTGCCCTTCACTCCTACCTCATTTAGCAAAATTGTGCATCAAATTAAGGCATGGTAAATATTTGATGATTGGAGACATTCAAAAAGCATATTTACAACTTAAATATCAAACAGAATTTGACTGCAATACCCACAAAATTCTGTGGTTAAAAGGTACCCAATTGGCTCCAAATGACGACAACCTAATCTGCTATAAATATAAAAGAGTTACCTTTGGCAACAAAAGCAGTCCATTTTTACTACAACAATCTCTCCAACACATTTTTAATGAACAACAAAACCAAGTGGCAGACTACCTAGCTAACCGCTTTTACATGGACAATGCTTTAATTAATGCCAATAATCTCTCAGAACTGAAAGACCTTTACAATTATAGTGTAAACACCTTACTCAATTACAATTTGAAGCTATATGAATGGGCCTCCAATCACTCGGAACTTCAAGGACTATTTGAAAAACATGACATAGCCTCCTCAGAAGATAAAGAAAGCATAAAACTATTAGGATATGGTTGGAACACAAATGCTGATACACTCCATCTAAAAACTGTAAACTTAAACTCGGAAGCCAAAACTAAAAGAGGAATACAAAGTTCTGTGCAATCATTGTTTGATCCAATTGGATTTGTTGCACCCTTAGTGTTTAAATTAAAGCTTTCATGCAGAAGGTAGCATCTACCAAAAAAGATTGGGATGAATATCTAGAACCCGAAATGCTGGGTGAATGGAAAAAACTTTGCAAACAAATAAACAAAGTGGAATTTCTGAATTTTCCTAGACAAGCTTTTGAAAATTCCAAACCTCTCATGGAAAATCTTCAACTCCACATCTTTTGTGATGCCAGCCAAGAAGGGTATGCAGTAAGTTGCTATCTAGTTGGAAATGGAAAATCCGAACTGATTTACGCTAAATCAAGAGTCAACCCCAAATCAAAAAATTGGACCATTTGTAACTTGGAATTGATGGCAATCTGTCTAGGAACCAAAGTCCTAGAATACCTTAAAGAAACCTACCTAGAAGAAAACTCAGAAAACCAAAAGTTCTTCAAAACAATAATTTGGACAGACTCACGGGTGGCTTTAAATTGGATTGCTCAAAAATCTCTAAAAATGAAATCCATCTTTGTAAAAAACAGAGTGAAAGACATTCAGGAAGCAACAAGAAACTTAAACCATCACCTAGAATTCAGACATGTAGCAGGAGAAGACAACCCAGCAGACCTACTCACCAGAACAATATCTTTCAAGAAATTTCAAAAACTTCTTCCCTTTTACCAACATGGTCCCACATTTTTGAGAAATAAAACTGAATGGCCAACCAACTTAATTTTTAACACCCACCAAGAAACCTTACAGACAACAATAAATGTGTCTCAAACAACTTGTAAAGAAATAAATGAAAAACTCCCTTGTTAAACATGGAAAAATTCTATAACAGGAAAAAACTGGTCAGAATCACTGCCTTGTTCTACAGTTCATAGAAAACTTAAAGTACTTCCGCACTCACAAATATAACCCCAAATGTAACCTAACAATGGAAGAACAAATTGCTGTTTTGGAGAAAAATCATACAGCTTACAAAACTAAGGCCACAAACTACTGGATAAAATTAGTCCAGCAACATTTCTCAAAAGAAAAATAAATAATCAACAAACTAAATAAAGGTGAAAAAGTTGAGGACCTAACAAAGCTGCAAAAGAATCTAAAACTCTTCATTGACAAAGAAGGGTTAGTCAGAACAATGGGAAGATATAAATATGCAACCAACCTTAACTATTCTGCTAGGTATCCTGTACTACTGCCTGAAAATTCTCATTTAACAACTTAATCATAACTGAATGTCATGCAAAAGCCAGTCATGCAACCTTAGGTACCACATGCAATTTCCTCAGACAGGAATTCTGGATCCCCAAAATAAGGCAAGTAGTTAAAAAGGTTCTGAAATAATGTCTGTTTTGCCAAAAAATACTTTGCCATGGCTTATGAAGTTCCTACTACTGGACCATTAGTAACGGAACGTTTAAGCTATGAAAAACCCTTGAAAAAACTGCCCTTGACTATGCTGGTCCAATTTCTGTCCAGGATGAGAATAACCACTTCATGAAAGTCTACTTATTATTGTTCACTTGCTGCGCCACCAGATTTACCAGCCTTCACATCTGCACTGACCTTTCTGCTAAAACCTTTTTAAGAGAACTCTACCATTTATCCTTAAACTACTCCCTTCCAAAAGTTTTGATTACAGACAATCAATCCACCTTCAAAAGATCTGAAGATTACCTTAAACATTGGTTCCAAAATGTTCTTGTATCTCAGTATCTCTCTGATCATGGTATCCAGTAGAAATTTACAGCAGCCTATTCACCCAGAACCTTAGGAATAGCTGAAAGAATGGTGAGTTTAGTCAAAAGAGCCCTCTATACCTCCCTAAAAGGAAGAAAAATCCCTGTAACTGAACTAAAAACAATTGTTCTTGAAATAATGAATACAATTAATTCAAGACCACTCACTTATGTTAACTCAAATGAAGATCCCTCCTCTGACCTACTAACTCCTTTCAAGTTGCTTTTTGGGTATGACCAGTGGTGGGCACCGTTAACCAAAAAGTTAACTTCGATAACGATAATCCGTTAACCCCAATTTTTAACTCCGATAACGATAATCCGATAATTTTACTACAAAGTTAACGGAAGTTAACGATAATCCGTTAACGATAACTATTTCTACTAACGTTTAAAAAAATCAAGGAAAAAAGCTTTAAAACCCATAGAAAATGTTTATTTATGCAAAATCCAACAATAAATAGGTATTTAACTGTATTTTTATCAAGTTTTGCAACTTTTTTGCTTAATAACTTTTTTTTATTTTTAATAAAAAATGTACTGATTAACCATTAACTAAATTTTAATTTACCAGAGAATTATTATGGCGGGAACTGAAGTTATGGCGGTTTGAATTCATTCGCGGAGCGGTGATCTTCTGTGCCTCGCAGTTAACGTGTTAACAGACTTTAACAGACTAAATATCGAGTTATCGGAAGTTAACTGGTCCGATAACGATAAATGGAAATTAACTTCCGTTAATAGTCCGTTAAAAAAAGTTAACTTCGTTAATTAACTGTTATCGGATTAACGCTTTAGTGCCCAACACTGGGTATGACAATACCAAATTCAACTTTTTAACTACTAATGATACCCAAAAGCTGCTAATGAAGGTGATCAGGTGGACTCTGATTATATGACAGCAACAGAGGAGAAAGAAAGAAAGAAAATACTGGATTACTTTCATAAGGGAGTTAAACAATCTAAAGAAATCAAAGAAAGATGGCGATATGAATATTTGAGTAGTTTGAGAGAAAAAGAATACCAACAACACAAACAACCAGTAAGTAAAGAACCTAAAGTAGGAGAACTGTGCCTCTTAGATGAAAATTCTATGAATCCCAAATACTTCTGGAAGATTGCTGTAATAGAAACATTACACCCAGATGAAGATGGCATAATCAGGCATATAACTGTAAAAACACCCAATGGTCATTTCTCCAGAAGACACATATATCGGTTATACCCACTTGAAATAACTGATAAACCGAATATAGACCTGGAAGAACTTGAAAATTCCTCCACTGAATCAGGAACTGTAGATTATCCTGACACTACTACTGCCGCTACTCAACCCCGACCACAAAGACAAGCTGCAGTTAGATTTCGGGAAGAACTGCAAAGAAAAATACAGAGTGGATCTTTGTGAAGACCACAAATTGAAAATTGTAAATAACTGTAAATAGCTATAACTTAGCACTAACGTTATACAAAAAAGACGCTTTCATTTTCATATTTCACCTAAAAGGAACTTTTCTATAGAGCATGTCATTTTCATTCATCATCATGGTGGGTGTGAAAAAAAAAAAAAATTCAAGAATATAATTCTGGGTAAATTTTTTCCCTTGGGGAAATGTTAAAAAAAAAGTTGGGTAGAAATAACCACATATATTTCCAAATAAAATATAAACAAAATAAATATTTACCACGAAATAAATATAGAATAAAAATAATAACCCTCGTTTCTAACCAACTAGTGAAGTTGGGTTTCCCTAATTAACAAAAAGAAAAAAGAAAAAAGTTTCTGAGACAAAGAAAAACGGAGCTCTTTGCTAGACATCGAAAAATTTTGACTGCTGAATCAAGTGGGCTAGTTTTTTCATAAAAAATTCTCATAGTTCCCCAACTAACCGGGCAACTTAAAGTCAACCTTTAAACCTCAATATTAACCACTGCAATTAAACTAAAACCCTGTTTAACTAAATAGTGGCCTATCAGAACTAGGTGTAAGTAACTTAATTAAAATACATAACTAAGGTAAGAGATTAAAACTAGGTACCTAGAAGAAACTCGAACTGGGCTACAACAGCCCTAACTAAATAATTAAATGGCTGTTATAGCCCCTATTAAAACTTAAGGGCAATATAGCCCTAACTTAACTTGAGTAAAAACCTTCAATACCTTAAACCTTTAAAAACAAAACCTTAAGGGCAATACAGCCCTAGCCTAACTTAAACTGCAAAACCTGGGTCTGGGAAATAGCCCCTACAAATAAATAACTTAGCAGTGTGCCAAATAGTAACTTAACAAATAAAATTCAAATCTGGAAACTAAATGAAACTTATGGATTAGTTAGAAACAGAAAGGGTAACGTTGAACTGGCAACTTCATTTTTGGTAAGTCTAAATTAATTTTAATGAATTTAGTCTGACCATAGTTAGTAATCGGCTGCTGACCAAATTTTAACCTTAAAACCACTGCAGCCTACAGTGAAAAAGTCTGTAGCTATGTTGACAGTGTCTAAATGGGCCATTATTATTTCTATAATTACTGTGTCTATTTAAAGTAAACTTAGCCTTAATATTGCACCAAAATAAAAATAATCTCTCTCTCAAAAAAAAAATAATTTTTCAATAAATTTTTCAATACCATTACGGATTTTTCGCTACCTCATTTCGTCCAGATAAAATCTAGGAAAGAAGTAGGAAAGAAGGAAGCTTTTGATAGAAACGGAGAAAGAACAGAAAGTTGTTATATAAATATAAAACTATAAGAATTTTACAGCAAATTTGAAATCAAAATCTCAAAATAGTTTGCAAATAATTGCAGAAAATTCCACAATGTCTTCATTCCTTTTAATTCTTATTTAAAAATTAAGTCTTTTAACATGAAAATTTATTGTAATAAATACATAAATAGGCAGTAAAATGCTGAAAATAAAGCATTAAGCCCATCTCAATGGGACGTTTTTTGGCGTTGATTCGTTTCCAGCTAAAATACGATTATTGCCGTTCAAACATTGATCGAGAAAAAACTTGGTTTGAAAACTAGTGGACACCGAGGGTTGTTGCACTGATTCGCTCCCGCTGCTGGCATCAGGTGAAGTTGAGTTGGCTGCTTACTCTGTTTCTTCTCTGTCTTAGGTGACCTTTTGGGCAAACGCACGTGTATACGGGGCTCCAATAAACCTTAGCCCCCCCGCCCATGGCCTAAACCATTAGAGGTACAGTAAAACTAAACATACCTTACCAAAGAGAATTTAATCCTGCATTTAATGAGAAACAATTAAAACTTGGTGTTCCCGCCATTGGCTTCCAAGACAGCCTGAATTCGCTTTGGGTAGCTTGCCAAAAGTGACGTGAATAGATCTTGATCGTTACGCAAATTTGCTAAAACAGTTTCAATGTGTTGCGTCATTGTATCCTTCGAAAATCGATTTGCTGCAGGTTTTTGAAACAAGAGACATTCAACCTTGTCCTTTATAACTGACCCACACTCGATCATTTTGGTAGTTAGGCCGACGTGTTACGTAAACAAAAAATTCATTGGAGACAGCTAAATGCATGAAATCATCCACATCCCAATCTTCAAGATAATGGGCAAACCACATTCTGTCATCGATGTTAAGTTGAGTTTTTCTTGGCTTTGGAAGTTCATGCCAAGGCTTTAAACCTTGCCTATGACGGTACAGTCGAATGATCTCACCACTAACGATCTTTCCTCTCAACACTTCGATCTCTCTAGAAAGTTTAGCACAGCTGTCTTTCCGTTTACGGGTACCGCTTTCAGTGATGTCCTTTGTTTCCTGAGAGAGTGGCAAATTTGGGCGCCCACATTTGGTTGTATCCATTTCACATTCATCCAAAGTTTTATTCCAATTTCTTTTGATGAAGTCCTCACTTCTTCGCAACTTTTTGGCAACCCATAAACGTGTTATAAAGGTGGCTCCAGCATCACGAGCTTCCCGAAATGTTATTGCTCGTATGCGATCTATCACACGCTGCCTCTCCGAATCACCAATTAATTGAGAAACCATTATATTATCACTTTATCAGCTAGAGTAATTTTAATACCTGCAATAAATATAGAATTTTATATATTTTTATAATCACTAAAAACTATTTCGATATAAGTAAACATGTAAGCTGCAAATGGAGGGGCTAAGGTTTTTTGGAAGGGAAACTGAAAATACGGATGAGTCCACCCACCTTATATACAGGGTGTCCATAAATGTTTACCCTGAAAACAGTATGCTCTCATGTTTTAATGACGAATCTTACATCCGTTTTCTTTTTAAAGTGATCTCGTACACGTATAGAGTTTCTGTGCTGGTGTGTTTCGTCTACAGCATTCGCCGCTAGGAGCGCTGTAGTACCTGTTCAGTTAAGATGGCGTCTGTGACAGAGAAGGCACAATGTGTTGTGCGGCTTGCAGAAACAAAATCTCCTGTCAGTGTTCAGCGAAGGTTCAGAACAAAGTACAGAAAGAATCCACCTGATATGAAGTTAATTAAGTCGTGGATGAAAAAATTCTTGGGAACTGGAAACGTGGAAAAGGGAAAGAGCAGTGGTAGACCATCAGTTTCCGATGGGATGGTGGAAAACATTCAAACTACTTTCACATGGTCACCAAGGAAATCGGTGAGATAAGCTTCATGCCAACTAAAGATATCGAAGTCTACGGTGCACAAGGTGTTACACAAACGTTTGAAGTTACACGCCTACAAGGTACAAATTGTTCAAGAACTGAAGCCTGATGACCGTCCAAAACGTGAACAATTCGCTATTGACATTTTCAACAGCATTGACGAGGATAATGACTTCTTGTTACGTGTCTGCTTTTCAGACGAGGCTACGTTTCATCTTAGTGGTAGAGTCAACAGAGACAATGTGCGTATTTGGGGATCGGAAAACCCACATGCCGTAAGGGAGCATATTCGGGGCAGTCCGAAGATCAATATCTGGTGTGGACCAATGCATGACCAGATAATTGGTCCTGTCTTCTTCGCTGAGAACACTGTTCCCGCAACTGTGTACCTGGATATGCTCACCAATTACGCCATCCCCCAGCTGCAGGACAGGCAGCCAACTGTCATCTTCCAACAAGATGGGGCACCCCCTCATTGGGCGCATGTTGTTCGTGAAACTCTCGACGCAACATTTCCAAATCGATGGATTGGCAGGGACGGGCCAATCACATGGCCCCCAAGATCATCAGACATTATCCCGCTGGATTTCTTTCTCTGGGGTCATGTTAAAGATTTGGTTTATGCAACAGTTCTTCCAGATATTAGGACATTGCGAGAACGCATTACGGATGCAATTGCAACAGTTAACGCACAAATGTTGGAAAATGTGTTGCGTGAGTGTGAATACCGTTTAGACATTTTACGTGCCACTAGGGTGCACATGTGGAAGCTTATTAAGTTCATTAACTATGTATCAAAACTTTGTATGTTTATCTACTTATGATTAAAACTGTTTGAATACGAGTGTTTATTTAAAAGTCATAGCATGCGTTAATCAGGGTAATCATTTATGGACACCCTGTACATTTCTTATCAGAAACTCTCACCAAAGATCTAATCCCTCATGTTATATTTATTTCTATGTCTTGAAAGCTTTCACAATAATAATTAGTCCACAATCTTTACACAGTGAATTTACGTTGTTTTAAAGGTGAAGCAAATTATGCTATCCGAATTATTTCTTGGACAATTCTCTAATTAAAGATAAGAAATCTTTTTATAAAGGTAACAAGGAGAAGAAAGTATTTAATAATATATTGTGTTTGCCATATCATAAAAATTTAATTCACTTCACTCACGTCATTGAAGACGTGGGAATTAATGTAATGTTTACTTTACATTAATTTGGTCAAGAATTTATTCATTCGTAATAACTCCATGAATATCCCTGGATGTATTGATTCGATTAAATGTAACGATTGTAATTTAGTATATATTGGTGAAACAGGCAAAACTTTCGCTAAATAGCATAAATAGTGTATTCGCAAAGCCAATGCATCTAACGCCATATTTACTAATGTATGTAACAA
Source organism: Bathynomus jamesi (assembly GCA_023014485.1). Lineage (NCBI taxonomy): Eukaryota > Metazoa > Arthropoda > Malacostraca > Isopoda > Cirolanidae > Bathynomus > Bathynomus jamesi. The sequence continues at coordinate 675,360 of JAJOZX010001337.1, forward strand.
TAATCACGCATTTGAATGGAATAATTCCCTCAAGGCGATTTGAAAGTTCTCGAAGTGGATATTTCAGTTTTGCTGAGAGCTATTTCACAATAAAGAAATTAAAGCGTTTAAAGTAAATCTCAGTCTCACACACACACACACACTATGCAGTCAGTAAAGAATTTGAGTGTACGCCAATAATGCTTTAGGATAACACCACGGTGTATAATCATGAAAATATTCCTTTTTGTAATATATTTTGTTATAAATCTAATATTTTGTTTTAATATTATGTAAATGAATTGTATTCATCATTTATTCTAGTTTATTTATTCTTTCATTTTATTGACTTTAATATGTAATTATTGATTGTTTAAGTAATTAACTTTATTCATACTTAATTTCACTTTGTTAATTTATCTTATTTTAATATTTCGTTAAATTTACATTTAATTCCAATATTAATCTTTTTAACTAAACACTTTAGATTAACACACGGATAAATTATTTATTATTATCTATGATCACTTACATTAATTGATCAATTCATAATTTTATTGAAACAATATATTTACCTTCGTATCTCATCTTTTTAATTTATATATGAATTTTTTTTAATTTATCCACCCATTTATCTCTTTATCAACCTACTGTCTATTGTCTCTTTATTTATTTATTTAATAAATTGATTATATTCGAATGTCGAAGATTTTAAAATTATTTTTAATTATTTTGTAAGTGAAGCACAAGTCACCAACATTGAGAGGTGTCACCATTCTAACTTATAATTTCCGGAGCAGCCTTGATGCCGCACCACCCACAATTCTTTCTAAAACCCACCTATTATAATTCAGTGCATTTAATATTCTCTCTTTATATATAATAATTAATAACTAATGAATGGTAAATTAATGACTGATAAATAATATATTAGTAACTCAAATTTCTCCCTTATTAACTCTTTATTATTATTGTTAATAATTAAAAGTATTTTATACTAAATTTTTTACCACAATATATAATAATTATTATTATTATTAGAGTATATATAAGTTAATATAATTTTATATTATATGCATTCAAATTCCTTAAATCCGTCTAATTGGTGACCGAAATTCCATTTAGAAGTAGATTTTTCACACATAAATTGTCACTTAATTGTTAACTAAAATCCTTCGACATTTACATTTGACTCCTCAAAAAGGGTGTCAAAACCCCATTCTCTTCCCAACTAAATATTTTAAATAATTTAATTTCAAAATATTTCTCATTCCTGTATTTAACGGTCACAATGGCATCAGTAATCCTGATCTTCAGGTCCGAAATATCGGCAACTTTCGTCATGTAAGAAAAACTCTGAGATGTTCTTTCAAATGCAGCAAATAGAATCACTGTAAAAACTTAATTAATATTTAAAAAGGGTTTGAATTTGTAAACATAATTTATCAACACCCTGTATTCTACATTCCTTTCTTTACGGGATACTTAGTTATTTTTTAATATTGTTTTTAAAATCTAAGTTTCATAATGTTCTTAAAGAATTTAATGGGAGAATATTTTTATATTTTGTCATTGTGGAAATTAAGAAAAAATCTATCTTTAAAAGTCAATTAAATTTACTTACTTTTGTCTTTAAATCCGCTTTTAAGATGTTAGAAAGTTAAAAGTTTAATTTAGGTGACTTTCTCCAAAATATTAACACAGTTTGTGGTTCATTAAATGTAATTTTCATCATAAACTCTTCATTAATATCAGAAGTTTGCAAATATAAATTGTTTTGCTTAAATACTATCAAGAGAGTGAAATTCATTTATTTGAATATTGTAAGTTCAAGATTTTGTGGAAACAAATCGTTGCTAAAATGTGATTCTTATCTTTCTTGAGATTTTGGTTACCTACTTCGAGATTCCTCTCCAGGAACGTGTCCAAAACCAGAAATCTTGCGAAGAAGTTTAAAATCTTCTTCAGGAATTGAAAGAGTCTGCATGTAAGGAGGAAACACGTCAATTAGAAAAGATGCACTCTAAATGGGAGTAGTACGAGACTACGAGTATATGAAACTTCAATTCGATATTTCATTTTTTAAATTTTATTTATAGGCTATCTGGAAAAAGAGGAGAAAATTATTATATTTGTGTGTTCATTTTATGAAGGCTGAGGATTTGTTATTTTATTCACGTATTTATTAACTTCCCTTATTAGGATAGGTCTAAGATTAAGAAGTATAACCTGTGGCCCAGAGCCTAGCCTTAGACCTCGGACTCTTGATAGACAGTAGGCTAAGTCTAAGTTAAGTCTAAGTTTGACAGCATGTAATCGAGAAAAGACACTGATAAATTAGGAAAAGTTGAGGCTAGACCAACCAACATAATTACAGAAATTTAAAATAAAACTTATGAGAAAGCTGAGCTCGGGTTACCATATTTGAACTTTCAAAAAAGAGGACACTCCGGAGAGAGGGGGTATTAGGCTTGTTAGGTTTTGTCCCGCAGAATGGGGGACAAAAATTTTCTGAGGTTTTTTTAAGACCAATTTGTTTTCGAATTGAAACTAGTTTTCTTCAACGGTTACAACAAACAAAATTAGAAATTTTTTATTAAAACAATGCTTAATAATGCTTGATTTTTAGATCAAATGCGGGACGTCTGGCAACTCTAGGTGTATCTGTATGAGTATCTACCAACTCATGTTGTAATAATGTGTTATATATACTGTATACGCTACATGTCGTTTGAGTATCTATAAATAAGAACAAGTGTTATGGCCTAAAAAATCAATGTTATAAATATTCACATTTTCCGGACATGGAATCACCTGAAGATCAGGGCCCACAGCCATCTTTAGTTAGCCTTATAAGGCTAACTAATGAAAATATCACGACTAACCTAACCAATCGTTAGGTCAACTGTACGCGCTTGACGATTGGTTAGGTTAGGTCGCGATATTTTCGTTAGTTAGCCTTATAAAGCTAACTAAAGAAGGCTGGGGTACTGATCTTCAGGTGATCTCGTACATGTCCGGGAAAAACTGACGTTGGTAACCCTAGCTGAGCTGAATCAGATATGTATTCATTTCAAAACATAGGTTTCTAAACTAATTCAGGTATTTAAAATGATAAATGGGTCTTATGATGTGAATTATATAGGAGTAATTTGATAAGGATACAAAATCAATTACAAGAAATAATGGATATAAATAGAAAGTTAAACGTTTGAAGAGTAATGTTGTGAAACACTTCTTCATATCAATTTAAATTTGAAGTAAAACTTAAACTATCTCAGCTTTCATACATTACAAAGTTTAGTGTTAGACAATTGATTAGATATTTCATTAAACATTTCATTAGTCTTTGAATGGATGAAGGAAGAAATGATTCTTTAACATAAAATAATAATTCTCTGTGGGACTACTTATTTTATTTAATTTGTCTTTTAAGCTTTTGGCTTTACTGGAATCTAAGATTAATTAAAGATAAAACATCAGTGAAAAGGTAGTTATGATTAACAATATACTAGCTAAAGTGGGTCTACGGGCCCATTTAGCCAGAACTGCGGTGCTGGGACCTTCGTCCTCAGTAATTGTGTGACCGCAGGACCCCCAATTACTGGGGAGTCAGTTATTCAGTCAATAAAACTATAGAAAGGAACACAGACATGAAAATCTTAAGCTTTACAAATCTTGATACAATGGGTTCGGATTTGAAGTTTAAGATTTCCATTGCTGCGTTCTTTTCTATAGTTTTATTGGCCGAATAATTGAACCCTCACTAGTAGAGAGGTCAATTATTCGGTAAATAAAACAATAGAAAAGAACGCAGCAATGAAAATCTTAACGCGCTACAGTAAAAAGCTGAAATAAAGCAAAGCGCATATATATTTCTATGTTCAGAATCGCTTAGTAGTAAATACCTGGTGTCTACAGTTCAGACGGATAGATAGACTGGACAACGAAATTGTAAAGTCAGTGGGAAGCCAGTGTGGGAAGCCAGTACTTTTATTTATTTATAAATGTATTTAAAAATAATTTATTCATAAATGTATTTGTAAAATAAAAATTAGAATATTTCTGTAATGTTACAATAATACTTTAGTACAAATAATATAATACTGTCAATTGGACTATTTATTTTATATAATTTTCTTAAATTTTCGGCTTTACTGGGCTCTCAAATTAGTGAGAGAGAAATTACATGATATATAAGTCATAATTAAATTATGATTAATGTACAACGAAACTAATAATAGAAATACAGTTTAAGTCAATCTTAAGTTATTGCTATAGATATGAATCCTATAAAAACAGTCATTATTGTGGAAATGATACTAATACAATGCGAAGAAATGAATGTTAGAGACGAGAAATGAACGAGTAATACCGAAATGTACATTTAATTATTATCGATCTTTATCAGTATTCCATTATTAATTGAGATTTCAACTTGTTTTTAAACGAAATATTTTTTTATATCAGCACTTAAATCATCCCATATTTTAAGTCCATCGAAACTTACACGAGACTTACAAACCCACTAATGTTCTATCTTCGCCACCGTTTGTTCCATGTCGATAATAATAATAATAATAATAATAATAATAATAATAAAGATGGCGCAACAATGACTAAATTATTATCTTATATTTAACACAATATTGTAAGATTACTAGGTTCTTTTGCATTATCCTCCCAACACTAATTTTTTTATATAATGTTGGTTTGGTTTTGGTTATGGTACTTTATTTTCCTTCCATTAAAAAAATTAGTGTTGGGATTAGGTTATAGGTTAGGTTAAAAACAGCCCGCCGCAGGCGTTAGCCGGCTTCAAGTTAGGTTAGGTTAGGTTAAGAATATTTATTCATATAACTAATGATGTAATTTCAGAATATTTTGCTCCCAACACTTATATCATTTTATTTTCCTTCCATTATAATAACAAAATTAGTGTTGGGAGGATAATGCAAAAGTACCGATTACTATTCACGATTGAAAAATATATTAAATAGTTTTTATAAAAAATAATTATTTCGCTATTTTTATGAAAATCTGTTTCTTCATTTAGTGAATTTTTGTTATTGTTACCTATCTATTTATATATCTGTATGTCTATCTGTATGTGTGTCTATTCCTGAAAATTTAGAGGGTAAACAAAGCGTTGAGAACAAAATATAGTTATACTTTCTTTCTTAATTCAACACTAATAACATTCCACTATTTGATCATTAATGGAAACTAATCCCATGGTTATGGTTATGGTTGTTATGGTAGATAGGAAATGTACTTACCACGCAACTGTTGATGGTTTCTTTCGAGTCAAACAATACACCACCTTTCACCCCAAAACAAAATGAGGCCAAAACTAAAATTAATTTGACAATCATTTTCACTTTTTTAATCACGAAAACATTTATTTAAAAGTATTTTAAAAAACAATAACTTTTATAAAGGAAATAGAAGAAAGAAGGTGATGCAAGAGCAGTACTTAGGAATAAAAGTGTCAGAGTTTGTGAAGTCGACGCTTTATTATACCAACGAAATGGAATTTGCACCCATGAAGTGAACATCTCTCTTAATTCGTGTAAATACTCGGTGCTAAAGAATATCAGGAAATGCCTTTCTGAACTTCCTCGAAATGTGCGCAACGATGATTAAAACTTTACTGAATTGAGTTAATTTTTTTTATTATGATAAAAGTTAAAAAGTTTACTTCCTCTTTGCAACGCATTTCCGTTTCATTTATTCTTTAGGAGAGAATTAGTTAAAAAATTATTTTAAAATTAGAAGTGATTGTAATGATAATTTCGTTTATATACAAACATGTTAAATATTTCCGTTATTGAGAGGAATTTACGATTAAAATTAAATTGTTGCCATGAAACATATATTACCTAAATTATTGGATTTTCAGGACCGATTCATTTGCGTTTCATTTGCGAAGTTAAGGAACGATGGGTCTCTTCAGAAGTTATATAGGTGACCATCCTCTGGGTCCAGAGTAAAAAGAGGAACCGTGGTGGATCAGCTCGCATGAAAAGCTGTAAGTCTCCTCCGTCACATGACCTTTCCCGTTACGAAGGAGTTTAAACGATAACGAACAATTTTTTTTATTTAAAATCTCCCTTAGGTCATCAAGTCTTACTAGTATACACTTAAGTCACTATTATGTGGATTAATCAAGATTTAATGCGATTAATTATTCGTGCTTTTGATCAGTATAGTATTGCATTTCAAACTACCTTCAATTCACTGCATACAAAATTATTCAAATTCTGTTGTAGACCATTGAACATTCCCTTTGAACACTGCCACGTCTATATTTATGTATGACAACTTGGCCCTTTTTAACCCTGACACGCAGATATGTCCCTGTTAGAGTATGTGACATCGTTAATACATATGAAAGAAAGACAGACATCATTACATAGGGATCGTGAAAAATGACGTATTTTCTTGCACACCTGCAAACAATTCGCAAATCCCAAAGATCAAAACTCTAGAAAGGCTTTCGGAGATTCAGAGTTCAGTAAAATTTTTAAAAAATACAACTTTTATACTCTGTGAATTAAAATTTACTGCAACTTTTAGTTTGATTTCTTTGGTTGGTTAAGTGGATAAATGAGAGGCTAGTGGGGATTAATGTATGGATCACTTATTGCAGACTGACACCGATGAGGGAATTCACAGAAAGTCAATAATTACACCATTATTCTTGTAGATGCAAGGACGGGATAATTATTCTTCGTTAATTATTAAATATTAAGTAATTGATAATTAGATAATGATGCTTCTCTTTAGCATATCACCCGGCCATTCTGTGGCAGAACCTGTCAAGCCTGTTCTTCCGCCAGTAAGCTCCTCCAGCCCTTTCCCACACTCAACTTATATAACCCATCCTTTGGGGATTTCTAGATGGGATAGGTGAAAGATAGCCTTATGTAAGCCTTCCCTAAAGAATGCAAATAAGTAAAGTGTTTACATTTGGATGGAGTTTGCGCCTACTTAGTATACATATATTTATATACATATACATTTTATAACAGCAACTTTGCAATAAAATGTAGTTAAACATTTTCTGTTGTTGTTTCTGCAATTGAATGTGAAAATAGGTCTGAAGTTGTTAATCTCTCCATTTACTGCACCGCACCCGACTGGAGCTAAATGTCCTCGAATGGGAGTATATATATAGAGACTATTTTGTGATGTTTATTAAAATTTAAAAATAATAGGAATATTATATATATACGCAGGGTATGTATATATTTCTGATGTGAAAATTAATTGAATTATTCCAGTAGGGTGTGTCAATTTTAGGGAGCAAAGTGAAATCTTTAGATTTTCAAAGACTACTAGTGACCAAATGATGCATTTTTATGTGCTAAATCGAAATATGGCTTTAAAATCCAGATTTGACCACTCCTAGCTACCTATATTTGAAGTTGAAGTTTACGAAAAATCAGCAATTTTTGCAAGTATTTTTTTTATTGTACAGTATATAACTACATTTTACATACATTACATACAATTAAAGGCATTTTGATTGTATTTCAATATTAAAACTTAGAAATATAGGTAGGTTTCTTGAACTTTGCCAAGGATGCTATGTCTGCCTTGCTCTTGTTCCTGGACACGAGCTCCCTACTGGCCACCTGGCCACTGATGTACGCCTCCCTCCTCTCTTGTGAGTAAACATGTTGTGCTGCTTCAGTTGTCATCCTTACACACCTCTCTACTGACTGTGTGTGTGAGGGCCATGCAAGAACTTCATTGGTCTATCCAGGAACTCATTGATTGCAGCAGTGGTGAGGGAGCAGGTCAGAGGAGACTCAGTCACACCAGAGTTCCAGTCAGTAAGCTCAGAGAGTTTGGTGGCATCTGGGTTGATGTCAGGAGTCTTCCTGGGTCTGACACTGCAGTCTCCTACCTGTGTGTCCTCATCTCCTTCACCTCTGATTTCCAGTATCCTCTTCACTGTCTCCCTCCTCTCCACCTCCACCTCACTGCACAGCATGGCCTCGAGCACAGCCTCAGAGTGTGCATACCAGGCTCAGTGTGCATACCAGACTCAGCTCCCCAGTGTGCAAGTCACAGACAATCCACACCAACTTCCTGCTAAGCTTGGCCTCCACATAATGCATTATTCCTCCCTCCCAGCCAGTATTCACATTAATACTGTCACCTCCTATGGTCAAAAGGGTTTGGTCTGCTTCTCTCTCTCTTAGCCAGTTCACCAGATGATGAGCAATGACCTCAGCATGACTTCTCTCCTCTGCAGCTTCCTCTGGTACAAAATGCCACAAATATTTCCCGCCTGGTTCACTGCACACTGTGTAGTGTTCTTCCTTAATGAGGCCAGGAAACTGCCTGTCACTGCCCTCAGCTTCCATCATCACTTTGGTGTCATCTCTTTTCCCATCAAAAAAGATACAGGTGATGCCATTTTTCCTAATCTCTTCATCAAACTTCTTGACCAGCTCCTTAGTCAGTCTCTCCTGAGCCCTCCTCACATTGTTGTGGTCAATCACCAGTGCTGTGTCAAACTCTGTGATAAGACCAGCATCAATCCAGGCAGCAGTGGCAATCTCTGCAGTCTCTCTCAGCCCAGTGTGATGTCTCAAGCTAGCCAGAGCTATGTTGGTGATATCTTCAGTGTTGTATTTCTTCATCTTAGCCACAGGTAAGGAAGAAGTTGTCGCAGCCTCTGGTATGAAGTCTTCGTCCTCCTCTCTCCTCCCTGCCTCCTCCAGTATATCTCCAGTCTCCTCCAACTCCATCTCCAGCAGTGACTCCTCCCTCAACTCCTCTTCTTTCTTGGCTGACTCCTCTGCCTTCCTCCTCCTCCTCTTCTCCTCGGCCTTCCTTCTCTGCTCCTGTCTCTGCAGCACTGCTTCTTGTCTCCTGGTCTCAGGGTGATCAGCTAGACCCATCTGGTGTGCCCCGACACTGCCCACCTTTTCTCTCTGACCTTTAATGAAGGCAAGCCCCTACACTGGTATCTTCTGCTCGCTCCTGCAGCTGCAGTCATTGTGAACCTTACTGTTGTCGACAGGGTTGCACCCAAGCTCACTGCAGCTCCTGATCACACAGTAACAGGTCAGGATGTCCGCCAATTTGTCCAGTTTCATCATGAACCTATTTTTGACCTCTAGCTTCACATTGCCAATGGGCACCTTCACTGCCTCGTCCTACAGTGCCTTCACTTTAGCCCTGATCCTGACCTCAGTGTTGATTACAGGTCCTGTGAATAGAGCGTTGGCCTTTCTCCACTGAGCCAGTAGCCCTGGAACAATGCCGTTGTTAATCAGGTCATTAACTGGGTAATTCCTCCTGTCTTCCTCACTCATCTCTCTCCTCAACAAACCATACCTCGGCAGATCTCTGGCTGTGGGCAGGTCAGCAGGGGGAACAACTTGATTTGCATCGGGTTCTGATTTCTTTCTGACTCATCCTGTGGACCTGTGAACAAAAGAAATATCATTGAAATTTGGATAGGCCTACTGATTACGATTACATAAAATTAAGTTAATTGAAATTCTTAATATCTTCCTATAAGCTCAGATAAAAGGTTGTTGTTATAGGTACAAGACTTAATTATTCAAAGTAATGACAATTTCATATATCTATCATATCAAAATATACAGAAAGTTTGGGTCACACATAACATTTCCAATAATTTGAATTACACAATATTTCCATTACGAAGTATTCAAAATTGTCAAAAAGGAGGGAAAATACATGCATTCACAATCAAAACTCCAGCATTTGTGACTATGTGAAACTTAGAAACCATACTGCACACCAAATATAACCAAAGTTGACCACACATATCAATGGCACATTGATATACGATGGTACAGTCATATTTAGGTTATATTTCAAACCTTTATGGTCAAGAAGTCAACATCTTCCTTCCTTGACTAATCAATTTTAAAATTAGAAAGAGCCGTTTTGGGCAGAAAACTGAGATTTGTTTATAAAAAACCTCTGAACAGGTAGCTAGAACAACCTGAAAAAAGTGTTAGCAGCTGACGAGGAAGCTTCTAACAGTGGCTGCATCCTCCAGCACGGGACACGTCAACGCGAAGAAGAGGCGACGTCAAACCAAAACATCAATGCGCTGGTGGCCAAACTTCCTCAAATCTCCGTGCAGCGGGCTGTCTACGGTTGGCCAGACTGGCAGTCGACGGCCTGTTGCGTGGCACGGTCAGAGTGCCGATCGGCTCCCTGGGCCGGACCTATTCTCAGCGTGCTATTTTTTCAATTACAGGGAGCAATTGCGTGCTCCCCGAACTACTCTTACTCTCTGGCAACATTAAGACTAATCCAGGTCCCACTACAACTTACACATGTCACCATACACAAAGACATAGACACAATAGCACCATGAGACACATACAGAAGTATAATATTAACATATTACAGTTCAACGTAGATGGCCTCACAAACAAAATCATGCAGCTTAGGGAATTCGTACACAAACAAAACATTCACATAGCACTTATACAAGAAACAAAACTAAAACGCACACACTAAACACCCACCATCCCTGACTTCACGGAGATCCGTCAAGATCGTACTGGGGGTAACGGGGGTGGACTCATCACCTACATACGTAAAAGCATTAGCTACACTGATGCTACCCAAAACATTACAAACACAATCCAAGCAGATAACACGATAGAAATACAGGCAGTTAACATTAAAACACGCGCAAAACACATCACCACACTAATCAATATTTACATCCCACCAGATAGTTCACCTCAGGTGCCAGCCAATTACAATCCACAGTTACACAATCTGGCCTCTCTCACTAATGTCATCTTAGGAGGAGACTTCAACGCCAAAGACACTAGTTGGTACCTGCACAACCAAAGCAACACCAGAGGCGCCAACATAGCCACACAACTAAACAGCCTCTTCATTCTTAACAATACAGAAGAACATACACACATACCACATCAAGCAGGATACTCAAACTCCTCCCCAGACATAACGTTCTGTTCCCCTCACTAGCAACACATACACAATGGAGAACAGAAAAACAATTGTCATCAGACCACCTGCCCATCATCATTACAACACATTCTACACTCTGCCCCAACAGCCTTAGGCACACTTACAGAAATTACAAGAAAACTGATTGGGAACAGTTCAAAATACAGACTGAGGAACAATTCACCACATTAAACAGCACACCCATCAGAAACATCAATACAACACTCAAGACATTTAATGAGATCATCAATAATGCAAACAAATACATACCGAAGGGCAACATTAGGAAATACAACCCAAATTACACTAGAGAAATAGCCCACCTCATAAGGCAACGTAACAACCTCAAATATAACACACAAACCCCACACACAGAAGCCATAAAACAGCAGATACAACAGCTCAACACAGAAATAAACAACAAACTCAAAGAAAAACAAACAGAAACATTCAGGGAATTCATAACAACATTAAACCACTCCACAGATACATCCAGGCTATACAAGACTATAAACGGCATTATCCACTCTAACAGCGGCATTCACACCTCACACGCGGCTATCTGTCGCAGCCAAAATAATATCCCAACATACACACAACAAGCTAACATTCTAGTTAATCACTACGCAAAGATAAGTCACTCAAACAGAGACAACAACCAGAAACATGCAGACAGACAAACAGCCAGACACAAGAAGACCTACAGACTCGACACAACCATTACACCCTTCAATACAGGGTAAAGCATTTGATGCTATCCCACGCTTCCCTCTCATAAACAAAATACTCAACACAAACCTGCACAATAACACCAAAAGGTGGCTGAGCAACTATCTTTCAGGAAGATACATGTCACATTTAATGGCAAGTCGTCCAAAAACAAGCTTTTTCCGAACGGGGTCCATCAAGGCTCTGTTCTCTCACCAACACTCTTCAACTTATACATGCATGACATTCCAACACCCTTAGATAACCAGCTTACCTTATCATCATATGCAAATGACATCACTCTAACATCCACCCACAACAACATCGACACCGCTACAAATAACCTACAAACATACATAAACAGTATACAAGACTGGCTCACACACAATAGACTCAAAGTAGTGCCCACAAAATCAACCATCACCTTGCTTACAAGCAACACAAAAGAACACCAGGTAATTCCACAGCTTACACTAAACAACATCAACATTCCACACAATCACAGGACCAAAATACTTGGGGTCACATACAACACATCATTATCTTTTGCAAACCATATTCAGGATATTAAAAACAAATGTACGTCAAGACTTAACACGCTTATGGTACTAACAGGCACAAACTTTGGACACCAGCAGGAAACAACATTATCTCACCCATTATCTCAAACACACACATAAACACCTTACAGACAATACAAAACAACGCACTTCGTATCATTACAGGATGCACTCAAACAACACCAATAGAACACCTGCACACAGAAACAAAAATACTGAAAGTTAGGGAACATTTAGACATGAGGGGACCACAATTCATGGCAGCAGCGACAACTAACCCACAACACCATTGCCACTACATGTACAATCACGCACCGACACCTCGCACCGACACCTCGCACCATTAAGGTAACACCAGAGAGACATTATAACCAAATACTCCATTCCATACCACGCCCCACAGACATCACACAATACAGAAAACACATACACACACACACCTAACCCACAAAGCATTGACACGACTCGGTCCGAATGCGGTCCTAGGTGCGAAGCCGCCACCCATTAACAGGTCAGAGATCAGCCTGAGCAGATCGGATCGAGTTAACTTAGTACGATTCCGATGTGGACATCACCCCAACTTACTAACATATAAACACAGACTAGACATCTCCATAGACGACACCTGCCACCTGTGCCAGGACACACCACAAACAATTGAACACATTATGACAGACTGTACCGCTCTAGCACAACAACGAACACAACACAACATCACTAGTGCGCTGAACCTCTGGTCCACTCCGAAGAGGGCGATCGGTTACCTGCGTGCCGCCGGCTTGCTCGATCAGGGTGGGCTGATCGGCTAAACAACAACAACAACCTTTATGGTCAAATATAAGTAGGTAAATAGCTTTTTTAAACAACGCTAAAGATATTTCTAAGTTTGCCAGATAATATGACATCATTTGAGCATTAGTAGTTTTTGAATTGTTGACTTTACTAAAATTGACACACCCTATTATTCCAGGAAATACTTTTGAATGACTTATGATTGCCTTTTTTAAAGAACTTCTTATTTCTCATTCACTTTCTTGGGTTTGGGAAAGAAAACAATTCAGCTTCCACAAAATGGGTAGATCAGGTTTGTCCAACTTACTGCCCGCGGGCTAGAGTCAGGCCCACCAAATATCAGGCTGGGCTGGCGGATACTGGATGGCGGGTACTGAAAATTTATTATCTAGTCTTATTTTATTTCAATAAAATTTAATTTTAAAATAGAATTTTATCTAAAATTTGCACACTGGCCCTTGGTGTGGGACATTAATAGAAATATGGCTTTTCACGAAAAACGGTTGAACACCCATGGGCTAACCGAATATTGCAATAGTTACAAACATGAATGTAATCAAATGTAAGGGCATTTACGTGAAGACATTGACTGAGATGTTGATAGGGAATAGGTAGGTCAAGAATAAATGAATGAAATTAATTAATTTAAATGTTTCAAAAGAAAAGAGGTCAACAAAAATTGAAGATTATTCAATAATTAATAACTACAAGAAGATACTAACATAACATTAATCAACTGAGGCAAAAACATCAATACATGAATGAACATGGCCAAACAACATTTATACGGCATAACATTAGACACGACGCACCATGGAAATAATGTCTTACAGACTGTAAATTCTTTATTATTATACGAAACAACTGACACTAAAGATATGAGTATGAGGATTCAGTATTTAAGGTATGGAAAATGTGAAAAAAATTAATTTACTTCATGGCGTCAGTCTATGAAATTGTGTAATATATGTAAATTCATAAATAACACTGGTATGCATCAATTTTGCTGTCAAGGGTTTTGTAAGTGATTCTTATAGAGTTTTTCCTGTTGATTTCGAATCTGCAATCCGTTTTTCTTAATCAGCTCAGGTTATCCGGCTATGGCCTCATAAGTAAAATAGAATCTTTCGTGATTTTGTCAAAGCGGAATTGGAACAGTAACATCTATCATCACTTGTTTCACTTGTATAATATCTTTTTTTACTTTTCAGGCATATAGATAAAATATTTCATAATGAATAGAGCGTGTAAAAATGATCCCAATAGATTCTGCTACATATGTGGGACGGTTACCATGCCAAATAACCAGTCCCAAATCACTAAATTTGTGAAGACAATGTATAGAGCATACTTTGGAATTAAGCTAGGGGACCAGGACAAAAATTTCGCCCCTCATATGTGCTGCAAGACGTGCATTGAAAATTTGAGAAGATGGAGCAAAGGCAGAACGAAATCTTTGCCTTTTGGAATTCCCATGATTTGGAGAGAAGGAAAGGATCACGTGACAGATTGCTATTTCTGCATGACAAACCTCTAAGGTGGGCTTATAAATTTATTTTTCTTAAATATTTTGAAATCCTCGTATGAAACTTGACATAATATTCACCATAATGTAATATTCACCATATATAGCATAATATTCACCATAATGGTCATCATACATTTACATATACATATTGTTATAGAAAATACATTTACACATACATATTGTTATACAAGTTACATTTACATATACAATGATTGTATATTTTCTTTCTTTTTCATTCATATTGTCCCCGAAGGGACAATATGAATGAAAAAGAAAGAAAATATACAGACTCCATCGACCTATTTCATATCTTACAGACCGCAGCCTTCCCTCACGAGCCGCCACTGTCTGAATGCTTCTTCTATTTCATATGCAAGTTTTATATCCATGTTTCTGTGTTTCTATTTTCAGGAGTTAACAAGAAGAATAAACACATTGTTGTATACCCTGACATTCCTTCTGCTATGAGACCTGTACCCCATGGTCCTGGAATTCCAATACCCGACCCACCTCAAACCCTGGACTTCGATGATTCTGATGATGAATCAATGACCAATGCCAATGACCAGCCCCAGTCGTATATACCTCAAAATACCGCTTCAAATGAGCCGAGGCCTCTCAACCAGGCCAAACTTAATGATCTTACCAGGGATTTAGGACTTTCCAAATTAGCTGCCGAGATCTTGGGCTCACGACTTCGAGAGGACAACTTGCTGGCTCCGGGAACAACATTCTCCTGGTATAGGAAACGAGAGGAAGAATTCCGCAAGTTTTTTGCAGTGCACGAAAATACCTCTTCCTTAGTGTACTGCTGCAATGTTGAGGGGCTAATCGAATCCTTGGGCCTGCCATATAACGCATCAGAATGGAGGCTATTTATAGACTCGTCTAAACGAAGTTTGAAAGCAGTACTTCTCAACATTGGGAATAGGGTTGCATCAGTCCCTGTAGCACATTCCGTACAACTTACTGAGAGCTACGATAACATGAAAATTTTACTGGATGCTCTCGTATACGACCAACATAACTGGAGGATCTGTGGAGATTTGAAGGTAATACTATCATAAGTAAACTATTGCTATTGACTATGTTGTTTTTCCAAAGGTTATTTGAGAGCGTATAAGAACACTTAACTTCCCCACAGAAGTGATACAGTCCAATGCATAGATTTTTCTATCTGATAGAACAAATTCTCTAAATTCTTTAAATATTTTCATTTTTTTTCAGATTGTGGCATTTGTATTGGGAATGCAAGGGGGATACACGAAATATCCATGTTTCCTCTGCAAATAGGATAGCCGAGCGGATGAGAAGCACTATGCACAGCGTGAATGGGCATCCAGAGAGAATTTTGAACCTGGGTCGCATAATGTCGTTTCAGTGCCCCTTGTACCACCAACAAAAATTTTGCTCCCACCACTTCATATTAAGCTGGGCTTGATGAAAAATTTCATCAAATCAATGAATAAGGAGGGTTCAGCATTCCGATATCTCGAGAGTAAATTTCCTCATATATCTGATGCTAAACTAAATGCTGGGGTTTTTGATGGTCCTCAAATTCGAACTTTGATCAAGGATACTCAGTTCGAAAACGCAATGACTCCAACTGAGAAGAATGCCTGGCAGGCATTCAAATCAGTTGTCACTGATTTTCTTGGCAAGCGTAGAAGTCCAGAATACGAGTCCGTTGTCGAAAACTTGATGGAATCTTTCAAAGCTCATGGGTCGCGCATGTCCATAAAAATGCACTTTTTGTGGTCCCACTTGGACTATTTTCCTGAAAATTGCGGGGATTATAGTGAGGAACAGGGTGAACGATTTCACCAAGATATCAAAATAATGGAAGAGAGGTACCAGGGAAACTGATATATCAATATGCTGGCGGACTATTGCTGGTGTTTGAAGCGAGACGTGCCCGAAGAAAAGCGCAGACGGAAAGCCAAAAAAACTTCATTCCTTCCTCAATAAACTTTTTTCCATATTCATTGTATGAATAAAAGTATTTATTCACACAATGTTTTCATTTTTCACGAGTGTTCTTATAATATTACTCGTATCTACAGTGTTTAAGCTAAGAAAATCAATAAATTTGGGGATAAAATTGGACTTATAATAAATGGCCAATAGAGAAAAAACCTGACCTGATTGAGGAAAACCAATGTCATTTTCGAATTCAGTATGGTCGAATTATATAATATGAGTTGAAAAAACCCTCACAGCAGACAAACAAATTTCATATGCATACCAGTGATAATACGTTTAGTCCCTCAATTCGGATATATAAGTCATTGTAAGGATTAATAAGAGAAAATGAGTTATAAGAATGTGGTAAGGAGTTTGTAGCCCTGGTACAATGGTGAGTGAAATAGTAAACAAGTATATACAATCGTACTCAATAAATATCGTGCATTTGGGGATGTGCACGATATTTATTGAGTACGATTGTATATACTTGTTTACTGTTTCACTCACCATTGTACCAGGGCCACAAACTCCTTACCACATTCTTTATAACTCATTTTCTCTTATTAATCCTTATAATGACTTATATATCCGAACTGAGGGACTAAACGTATTATTTATGAATTTACATATATTACACAATTTCATAGACTGACGCCATCATGCACGGTCTGTGTGTATCATAAAAAACTCAGGGGACCATTCTGAGTTCATTCCCATCTTGAAACGGACATGTTATGTGCCTTGAAAAGTGGATGCTCAATTCTGCCAGTTGAGGTTTAAGTTTTGGTTTTTGGCTAAAATATAATAGTTACCCCTTTTTCTTTGATGTATTCAATCTGACGTGAAGACAGCGAGTCTTTTGCTTATATTGAGGTTCTAAATGTAGCAGGGCTAGGCTGCTTTAAACCCTAGATCCATGTCTCAAAGCTGGATCCTGTCTGCTTTGCAGACTTATTCGGACTATAGTGGATTTAATTATCCCAGAAGAGTTCCTTGTTCCATGCACGGTCTGTGTGTATCATAAAAAACTCAGGGGACCATTCTGAGTTCATTCCCATATATATTTTCCCCTGTGGAATTGACCGCCGTTTCGAACCTAAACAGGTTCATATCACAGCGTGACTAAGTTAGAGGCGGGACAGGAGCCGTGACAGTCGAAGGAAATCGAATATGGGGCCGAGAGAGAAAGAGGCATCCTCTGCAAGAACGGGCGGAAGACGTGTTGAGGCCGGATGGGAATATAACCCCGGGAAGCACTGCAAACGGAAGGTTAAATAAAGAGGGCAAAAAAGAAACGTGCTCAACAGAGAGAGGAACATGACACTGCGGGCAAGACTCAGGGGTATTTCTAGACATAAGATGGCTATGGGTCAAACGGGTGTGACCAATTTTCAGACGAGCCAACAAAACTTCCTTATGCCGGGATTTATGATAAGAAGAAGACCAATGACGAAGAACGGGCTTGAGACGGTGGAGTTTGTTTACGCCGACGCCATCCCAGTCGCGCTGCCACAGCGACCTGAAATGGCGGCGGAGGGAAGGAATGAAATCGGATAAGGGCAAAGATTTTGGGGTAATAGGAAGAGAGCAAGCTCGCCTAGAGAAAAGGTCCTTACCGGCAATACCCACATGAGAGGGAACCCAACAGAAAGAGATACGCCGCACAGAATAAGCAGTGAGAAAATGGACTAATTGTTGTATCCTACGGACCAAAGGGTATTTAGGGTCATAGGATTCTAAGGACAGCAGAGCACTGCGGGAATCCAAAAAAATTACATACGAACTCGGAGGAAGAGCAACAATTTGGGTTAGAGCTTCCAAAATAGCAAAGAGCTCCGCTGAGTAAATGGAAGTGACATGGGGGAGATGAATACTCCGAACAGTCTTACAAGGGAGATAGCAAACCGCTGAAGCGGCTACGCCTAACGGAGAATGAGGGCCATCTGTATAGATATAAATGGAGGAAGAATGACAAGCGAGATGTTTACGGGACAAGGACAACAGAACAGCACTAGGGGTGGACTTTTTATCAAAGGGACACAAATCTTTGCAGTAGGAAATCGAATGTAGGGTCCACGGAGGGAGGACCTGAAACGAGACTGGGAGGATCTGAGGCGGAGGAAGAGCATGATGGGAAAGGAAGGCATGGACAGTCGAAGTGAGGTGCCAAGAGTCGTCCAGAGGAAGAGTTGTATCGAGGGTAGTACAAAGAAGGGAGGAAGGAATCCAATGAGCACGGTAATAACTTTTTATTTGAGGGTATGCATGACGGTACCGAGGGGGAGGGGAGTCACACTCTGCCTGGAGACTAGCCACCGGTGAAGAGCGAAAGGCTCCGGTAGCCAGGCGGAGGCCTCAATTATGAAGAGGGCACAAGATTCTCAATCGAGAGATAGAAGCGGAGCCGTAGACCTCACAGCCATAGTCAATTCTCGATTGAACTAAAGAGGTGTACAGGCAGAAGAGTGTATGCCTATCAGCGCCCCAAGACATATAGGAGAGAAGGTCTAAACGTGTGAGGGTACGCCGGGTAGAGAGTCTCAAATTCCTCAAATGATGAATCCAAGTAAGACGGGAGTCGAAAGTGAGACCTAAAAATTTAAAACTGTCCCTTACCGGAATGGGATTACCAGCTAAAAACAGCGAGAGAGGGGGAACAGAAGTAGTCCTACTTCTATGAAACGACATACACATAGTCTTGTTTGGGGAAAGACGGAAACCCACAGACGCTGCCCATCTTTCGACGGCATTAACTGCAAGCTGCACCTGCCTTGCGGCCACTCGTAGGGAACTGCCTGCGCCGTAAATGGCAAGATCATCTGCGTAGAGAGAACACTTTATGGAAGTCGGTAGAAAATGGGCAACCGAGTTCATAACCAGAGAGAAACAAAGAACACTGAGGACAGAGCCCTGCGGGACTCCTTCCTCTTGCCTGGTTAAATCGGAGAGAGTGTTACCAACTCGAACTCGAAAAGTTCAGTTTCTTAAAAAATTAGAAATAAAAAGAGGGAGAAAACCCATAAAATCCATAGAATGGAGACGGCGGAGGACATAATACCTCCACGTCGTGTCGTAGGCTTTGTGGATGTCGAAAAAGACAGCCGCAGTGATCTGTTAACGGGAAAATGCGGTTTGGAGATCGTGACTGAGGAGAAGTAGAGGGTCTAGAGTGCTGCGGAATTGACGGAAACGAGACTGAGATGGGGGAAGGAGTCCTCGCCACTCCAAGATAAAGGACAGTCAGGAAGCGACAATCTTCTCCATTACCTTGCAAATACAGCTGGTCAATGCTATTGGGCGAAAATTTTGAGGAAGGGGGGCGTCCTTGTCAGGCTTCGGGATGGGAATGACTATGGCCTCCCGCCATCGAGAGGGAAACACACCCTCAATCCAAATTCGGTTAAAAACAGTAAGTAAAAAATAAAGAGCCGAATTATGCATAGACTGTAGCATTTTGTAATGGATACCATCCGGGCCAAGCGCTGAGTTTCTCCGGGAGGATAGGTCAGATTGAAGTTCGCGCATCGTCAACAATCGGTTATAGGGTTCATTGTTCGGCCAGTCGAAGTGGAGATCCTCTCTCTCCAGTGCTTCTTTTCGTAATTGGAAAGTCGGAGAGTATGCGGTGACATTTGAAGCTGCGGCAAACGAAGTAGCCACAGCATTCGCTACTTCTCTCGAATAAAAAATACCCCTGCCATCGACATGGAGGACTGGGGAACGAGAGGGAGTGAACTTTCGGGAGATGCGACGGACCCGGATCCAGACCGTAGCAATCGGAGTCGAAGATGTAATCCCTGAGACGTATTGTTACCAGGAGCCCGTCCGGGCCTGTTTAAGGACTCAACGAGCCACTGCACGAGCCATTTGCATGGCAATGCGGTTATCTGGAGATTTACGGCGGTAAAATCGACGAGTAGTAGTCTTCTTATTCCGAACAGCCTCCGCACACTTCTGAGACCACCAAGGGACTCGGGTCAAAGGAGAGGAACATTGTCTGCTGCGAATTGCCATAGATAGGCATAGATCGAGAACCCAAAATTGTTTCTTGGAGACAAACACAGGCAGGGTGGTACGTTTGTAAAAGGAGGGAAAGACCTTTCTAGTTGGCAAAAATGCCCGGACAGTTCCAGTGAAGGATAGAATTAAAATAAGCCATTATAATGGAGATATAAAAGGAGAAAGTTTAAAAGTGTAAAAGGGTAAAAGTGAAGAGTGTAAAAGTTAAAAGTGTAAAAGAGAAGAGTATAAAAATAAAAAAAAAAATGTAAAAGATAAAAGAGAAAAATGTAAAAGATAAGGGTTAAATACGAAGAGGTAAAAGTAAAAGTTAGCTACGAAGAAGTAAACTTTAAATATAAAAGGGAAAAAGTTAAAAGTAAAATATAAAAGGAAAAAGGAAAATAACTACCGACCAGAAACAATGGAGTAGATACGACGGTTCTCCTGCAAGTCTGGGTCTGGCCCAACCTGTGCAGAGTCCGCAGGCGTGGATCAGCCGGGCGAGCAGTAGGGTGGCCCACTTTTCAATTTTTTTTGAAAAGTATAGGTGACCGTGGTTTTTCCCATTATTTGGCACTATACTAGCACATTGGTACCATTTTTACAAAAATTGATCAATATTTAGGGGTCTCGCATCGACCTTGAAATTACGAGTTTTTTTAAAAAAATGCGTACTTTTTAACTTTTTACTGAATCAAGATAAATCATTAAGTAGGGATGTTTTCTGAATCCTCTTAATGAGAGAAGTCGTTTGGTGTGCCTGCCAATGTCATACGACTAACGGTTTAAAGGTTGTGCCTGTATACAGGTAATACCAATGTGCTAGTATAGTGCCAAATAATGGGAAAAACCACGATCACCTATACTTTTCAAAAAAATGAGTCACCATACCCGGGCGGAATGTATAATGTATATAGGTAATTAGAAAATGCACTATGCCTGTGCCAGGTACCTAACCTATTTCTTTTTTTGCAGATCATAACATTTTGAAATTCTGTCTGAGTTCCTCATCCTTTGTCATGGACAAATCGATGGCAACCATAACTGGAAGAACTCTTGAAGCTACAAATAGAGAGTCATCAAAAGGAAAGGCGAAAATAACATCGCTACCTTCTCTAAGATCGGCCTCGGAAATTTTTTTAGTTGGCCAACCGTCGTCCTCCATCAGTGGTAGCAAATTGCCAACAACACGGCAGGTTTTGCAATACTTCTTCAGTGTTATCCAGTACACTGCTAACAGGAAAGACGCATTCAAAGAAACCGTAAACAACGTCTTAAAGTTTTGGAACATGGCCTGCATTAAAACAATCACAAAGCTCAACTGCGAACGGAAGCTAGAGGCATTGTGGAAAGAGTGGCACTTACTCCAAAAGAGCAGAAAACGAGAAACTGACGCCGGAGGAAAACGGCAGAAGTTTTCGGACAGTGTGGACAAGCTGTGGGATATCGGAGCATCTGACGCTGTCGAAGATATAAAGAAGAATCGACTGCTGTCCGACAAGGACAAGAAAGAAGACATTGACTTCTACCTCGATGAACGTGGTCCTCGGGTGGCAACGATGAGCGGGAACGATAAAGTTTTCGCTGTAAAAAGAAAGCTACAGGAAGGAAGAAAACGTCCTCGCCAGGAGCCGCAAACCTCAAAGTGTGCATACGAAACCGGAGATGAGGCCATGGAGAATGATAATACTGGCATGCCAGGAGAGTCGGAGACAGAACTAGCGTTCCCCCTGCCGAAAGAGCCAAGTGTGTCTGTCAATCTTCCTCGCCGCATCCTTAATGCACCTGCTGTCATGGAAGTGGCTGATCGTTTCCGCATGTCCAATAATCAGGTGCGTATTGTGTATAGTATTCATCGATAGCGTCAGTTTTAAAGTGTCCCGTAACCCACATGTATTCTTGACAGTTTCCTTTCCACTTTCCATTCTCTACATAGGTAGTAAGCATTGTGGCTGCTATCACACGTTCGGCGGATCCACCAGCAGACCTCAATCAGTTCAGCATCTCGAAAGAAACGGCTCGCCGGGGAAGAGTGTCACATCGCCGTGAAGTGGCGACGGCTGTGAAGGACTCCTTCACGCCACCGAGGCACACTGTTGTCCACTGGGATGGCAAAATGGTCAAGGTCAGTTGATTAAGTTTTCATAGTTATCAATTTAGTAATGAGATTCATGAAGCATAATGTCAATTAAAAAGAGAACTGAATGTGAACAAAAATAAGTTACTTTACAACCATGAAATTGAAATATATGACATGTGTTTCAGAACTTCCTTGGAACGGCGGAGCACCGCCAAGCAATTCTCATCTCCGGGGCTCCTCATTGCACAGAAGGAAAGTTGCTGTCAGTCCCAGCTGTTGCTGATGGCACCGGACTGTCGCAGGCGCGGGCAACCATACATGCTCTCGAAGATTGGGAATGTGAGGAGAGCGTCATCGGACTCTGCTTCGACACCACTTCCACCAACACGGGGAGGGTGCAGGGTGCCGTTGTCCGGCTGGAAAACATGCTCGGGCGACCGCTACTCCAGCTGGGATGCCGTCATCACGTCCTAGAGCTTATCGTGGGGGCAGTAGCCGTTACCCTGCTCGGAAGGACTACGGCACCAACTGATCCTTTGTTTCAGCAGTTGAAGAGAAGGTTAGTTCATTTTTTGTGCAAGGTAAAGTTAGGACACACATGATATTCCACTAGTTTATAAAACAGCAAGCCAAACCAGAACTTCAGAGTTTTCTCACACAATTTTCTTGTTTATTATTTTTGAAGATGGGACGAGCTCGATCTCTCGACCTACTGCAAGCTGCAGGTCGAGAATCTGGCGGAGAGTACGTGGCTAATAGAACTCCGGGACGCGGCGGTCAGCTTCCTGAGCACAGCTTCTG
Source organism: Bathynomus jamesi (assembly GCA_023014485.1). Classification (NCBI taxonomy): domain Eukaryota; kingdom Metazoa; phylum Arthropoda; class Malacostraca; order Isopoda; family Cirolanidae; genus Bathynomus; species Bathynomus jamesi. The sequence goes on from JAJOZX010001337.1 coordinate 698,764, forward strand.
GTTTCGTCAGAGACGATTACCGGGAAGTGGCAGAGATCACGCTCCTGGTACTCGGGAAACAACCACGCCGTGGCATTCACCTCATGCGCCCAGGAGCCTACCACCACGCAAGATGGATGGCTAAAGTTAGTATTTTCAAACAAAAATAATCTAGAGATAAGTTTAAATGTTATTCAAAGATAAACATTTCATTATAACGCAAACAAAGTAATTGGTAACAATAAACCTGTCTTACTTACAATAGTGCCTATTCTGTTTCAGGTCATCTACTACACAAAACTGCTGATGTTCAGTAGGCAGCTGGAGCTCGACGCCGAGCTGGTCGACAAACTGCACAGGATCGTGGTGTTCATCGCTCTTCTGTACGTACCAGCTTGGTTGGCGGCCCCTGTAGCAGCTGATGCGCCGTTGAATGACCTGGTACTATACCAGCGTTTTCTGAGGTATAGGGCAGTGGACCGCGAGGTGGCAGAAGCGTCACTGGCAGTGATGAGGCGGCACTTCTGGTATCTGAGGCCTCAGACCGTCATCTTCGCTCTATGCAGCAACAAGGTGGATGGCACTGTGAAGCAACAGATGGCAGAGAAGCTGTCCCACATCCCTGTACCCAAAGACTTCACATACGAGAACGTCTCAGTCGACGAGATGACGCTACTCCCCGACCTGATCGACGAGTCCTCCTGGTTCTTATTTGCAGGTCTGAAGATGTATGGGTCTTCGTGGCTCACCCTGCCAACTGATAAGTGGGACGAGAACGAGAACTTTTGTCGTCTGAAGGATGTGATCTCTAATCTCCAGGTCACCAATGACGTCGCTGAAAGAGGAGTCCAACTGATACAAGACTATGCGAACACGGTCACAAAGGACGAGGCACAGCTGCAGGATCTTCTGCAAGTGGTGGAAAAGAACCGGAAAGAGCTCGGCGATTTCAAGAAGTCATCACTCGCCACGATGACATAGCACAGAGGGACAACTTTGCAGCCAGTGACGTGTGATAGTGGTCAATACAATGCAAAAGTGATTGTTTAAGTTATTGTTTCTTTCTTCCTTATTTGTCTGCTATTTGCTGATTTTTTTGAAAAGTATAGGTGATCGTGGTTTTTCCCATTATTTGGCACTATACTAGCACATTGGTATTACCTGTATACAGGCACAACTTTTAAACCGTTAGTCGTATGACATTGGAAGACACACCAAACGACTTCTCTCATCAAGAGGATTCAGAAAACATCCCTACTTAATGTTGAGGCCGGATGGGAATATAACCCCGGGAAGCACTGCAAACGGAAGGTTAAATAAAGAGGGCAAAAAAGAAACGTGCTCAACAGAGAGAGGAACATGACACTGCGGGCAAGACTCAGGGGTATTTCTAGACATAAGATGGCTATGGGTCAAACGGGTGTGACCAATTTTCAGACGAGCCAACAAAACTTCCTTATGCCGGGATTTATGATAAGAAGAAGACCAATGACGAAGAACGGGCTTGAGACGGTGGAGTTTGTTTACGCCGACGCCATCCCAGTCGCGCTGCCACAGCGACCTGAAATGGCGGCGGAGGGAAGGAATGAAATCGGAGAAGGGCAAAGATTTTGGGGTAATAGGAAGAGAGCAAGCTCGCCTAGAGAAAAGGTCCTTACCGGCAATACCCACATGAGAGGGAACCCAACAGAAAGAGATACGCCGCACAGAATAAGCAGTGAGAAAATGGACTAATTGTTGTATCCTACGGACCAAAGGGTATTTAGGGTCATAGGATTCTAAGGACAGCAGAGCACTGCGGGAATCCAAAAAATTACATACGAACTCGGAGGAAGAGCAACAATTTGGGTTAGAGCTTCCAAATAGCAAAGAGCTCCGCTGAGTAAATGGAAGTGACATGGGGGAGATGAATACTCCGAACAGTCTTACAAGGGAGATAGCAAACCGCTGAAGCGGCTACGCCTAACGGAGAATGAGGGCCATCTGTATAGATATAAATGGAGGAAGAATGACAAGCGAGATGTTTACGGGACAAGGACAACAGAACAGCACTAGGGGTGGACTTTTTATCAAAGGGACACAAATCTTTGCAGTAGGAAATCGAATGTAGGGTCCACGGAGGGAGGACCTGAAACGAGACTGGGAGGATCTGAGGCGGAGGAAGAGCATGATGGGAAAGGAAGGCATGGACAGTCGAAGTGAGGTGCCAAGAGTCGTCCAGAGGAAGAGTTGTATCGAGGGTAGTACAAAGAAGGGAGGAAGGAATCCAATGAGCACGGTAATAACTTTTTATTTGAGGGTATGCATGACGGTACCGAGGGGGAGGGGAGTCACACTCTGCCTGGAGACTAGCCACCGGTGAAGAGCGAAAGGCTCCGGTAGCCAGGCGGAGGCCTCAATTATGAAGAGGGCACAAGATTCTCAATCGAGAGATAGAAGCGGAGCCGTAGACCTCACAGCCATAGTCAATTCTCGATTGAACTAAAGAGGTGTACAGGCAGAAGAGTGTATGCCTATCAGCGCCCCAAGACATATAGGAGAGAAGGTCTAAACGTGTGAGGGTACGCCGGGTAGAGAGTCTCAAATTCCTCAAATGATGAATCCAAGTAAGACGGGAGTCGAAAGTGAGACCTAAAATTTAAAACTGTCCCTTACCGGAATGGGATTACCAGCTAAAAATAGCGAGAGAGGGGGAACAGAAGTAGTCCTACTTCTATGAAACGACATACACATAGTCTTGTTTGGGGAAAGACGGAAACCCACAGACGCTGCCCATCTTTCGACGGCATTAACTGCAAGCTGCACCTGCCTTGCGGCCACTCGTAGGGAACTGCCTGCGCCGTAAATGGCAAGATCATCTGCGTAGAGAGAACACTTTATGGAAGTCGGTAGAAAATGGGCAACCGAGTTCATAACCAGAGAGAAACAAAGAACACTGAGGACAGAGCCCTGCGGGACTCCTTCCTCTTGCCTGGTTAAATCGGAGAGAGTGTTACCAACTCGAACTCGAAAAGTTCAGTTTCTTAAAAAATTAGAAATAAAAAGAGGGAGAAAACCCATAAAATCCATAGAATGGAGACGGCGGAGGACATAATACCTCCACGTCGTGTCGTAGGCTTTGTGGATGTCGAAAAAGACAGCCGCAGTGATCTGTTAACGGGAAAATGCGGTTTGGAGATCGTGACTGAGGAGAAGTAGAGGGTCTAGAGTGCTGCGGAATTGACGGAAACGAGACTGAGATGGGGGAAGGAGTCCTCGCCACTCCAAGATAAAGGACAGTCAGGAAGCGACAATCTTCTCCATTACCTTGCAAATACAGCTGGTCAATGCTATTGGGCGAAAATTTTGAGGAAGGGGGGCGTCCTTGTCAGGCTTCGGGATGGGAATGACTATGGCCTCCCGCCATCGAGAGGGAAACACACCCTCAATCCAAATTCGGTTAAAAACAGTAAGTAAAAAATAAAGAGCCGAATTATGCATAGACTGTAGCATTTTGTAATGGATACCATCCGGGCCAAGCGCTGAGTTTCTCCGGGAGGATAGGTCAGATTGAAGTTCGCGCATCGTCAACAATCGGTTATAGGGTTCATTGTTCGGCCAGTCGAAGTGGAGATCCTCTCTCTCCAGTGCTTCTTTTCGTAATTGGAAAGTCGGAGAGTATGCGGTGACATTTGAAGCTGCGGCAAACGAAGTAGCCACAGCATTCGCTACTTCTCTCGAATAAAAAATACCCCTGCCATCGACATGGAGGACTGGGGAACGAGAGGGAGTGAACTTTCGGGAGATGCGACGGACCCGGATCCAGACCGTAGCAATCGGAGTCGAAGATGTAATCCCTGAGACGTATTGTTACCAGGAGCCCGTCCGGGCCTGTTTAAGGACTCAACGAGCCACTGCACGAGCCATTTGCATGGCAATGCGGTTATCTGGAGATTTACGGCGGTAAAATCGACGAGTAGTAGTCTTCTTATTCCGAACAGCCTCCGCACACTTCTGAGACCACCAAGGGACTCGGGTCAAAGGAGAGGAACATTGTCTGCTGCGAATTGCCATAGATAGGCATAGATCGAGAACCCAAAATTGTTTCTTGGAGACAAACACAGGCAGGGTGGTACGTTTGTAAAAGGAGGGAAAGACCTTTCTAGTTGGCAAAAATGCCCGGACAGTTCCAGTGAAGGATAGAATTAAAATAAGCCATTATAATGGAGATATAAAAGGAGAAAGTTTAAAAGTGTAAAAGGGTAAAAGTGAAGAGTGTAAAAGTTAAAAGTGTAAAGAGAAGAGTATAAAATAAAAAAGAAAAATGTAAAAGATAAAAGAGAAAAATGTAAAAGATAAGGGTTAAATACGAAGAGGTAAAAGTAAAAGTTAGCTACGAAGAAGTAAACTTTAAATATAAAAGGGAAAAAGTTAAAAGTAAAATATAAAAGGAAAAAGGAAAATAACTACCGACCAGAAACAATGGAGTAGATACGACGGTTCTCCTGCAAGTCTGGGTCTGGCCCAACCTGTGCAGAGTCCGCAGGCGTGGATCAGCCGGGCGAGCAGTAGGGTGGCCCACTTTTCAATTTTTTTGAAAAGTATAGGTGACCGTGGTTTTTCCCATTATTTGGCACTATACTAGCACATTGGTACCATTTTTACAAAATTGATCAATATTTAGGGGTCTCGCATCGACCTTGAAATTACGAGTTTTTTTAAAAAAATGCGTACTTTTTAACTTTTTACTGAATCAAGATAAATCATTAAGTAGGGATGTTTTCTGAATCCTCTTAATGAGAGAAGTCGTTTGGTGTGCCTGCCAATGTCATACGACTAACGGTTTAAAGGTTGTGCCTGTATACAGGTAATACCAATGTGCTAGTATAGTGCCAAATAATGGGAAAAAACCACGATCACCTATACTTTTCAAAAAATGAGTCACCATACCCGGGCGGAATGTATAATGTATATAGGTAATTAGAAAATGCACTATGCCTGTGCCAGGTACCTAACCTATTTCTTTTTTGCAGATCATAACATTTTGAAATTCTGTCTGAGTTCCTCATCCTTTGTCATGGACAAATCGATGGCAACCATAACTGGAAGAACTCTTGAAGCTACAAATAGAGAGTCATCAAAGGAAAGGCGAAAATAACATCGCTACCTTCTCTAAGATCGGCCTCGGAAATTTTTTTAGTTGGCCAACCGTCGTCCTCCATCAGTGGTAGCAAATTGCCAACAACACGGCAGGTTTTGCAATACTTCTTCAGTGTTATCCAGTACACTGCTAACAGGAAAGACGCATTCAAAGAAACCGTAAACAACGTCTTAAAGTTTTGGAACATGGCCTGCATTAAAACAATCACAAAGCTCAACTGCGAACGGAAGCTAGAGGCATTGTGGAAAGAGTGGCACTTACTCCAAAAGAGCAGAAAACGAGAAACTGACGCCGGAGGAAAACGGCAGAAGTTTTTCGGACAGTGTGGACAAGCTGTGGGATATCGGAGCATCTGACGCTGTCGAAGATATAAAGAAGAATCGACTGCTGTCCGACAAGGACAAGAAAGAAGACATTGACTTCTACCTCGATGAACGTGGTCCTCGGGTGGCAACGATGAGCGGGAACGATAAAGTTTTCGCTGTAAAAAGAAAGCTACAGGAAGGAAGAAAACGTCCTCGCCAGGAGCCGCAAACCTCAAAGTGTGCATACGAAACCGGAGATGAGGCCATGGAGAATGATAATACTGGCATGCCAGGAGAGTCGGAGACAGAACTAGCGTTCCCCCTGCCGAAAGAGCCAAGTGTGTCTGTCAATCTTCCTCGCCGCATCCTTAATGCACCTGCTGTCATGGAAGTGGCTGATCGTTTCCGCATGTCCAATAATCAGGTGCGTATTGTGTATAGTATTCATCGATAGCGTCAGTTTTAAAGTGTCCCGTAACCCATGTATTCTTGACAGTTTCCTTTCCACTTTCCATTCTCTACATAGGTAGTAAGCATTGTGGCTGCTATCACACGTTCGGCGGATCCACCAGCAGACCTCAATCAGTTCAGCATCTCGAAAGAAACGGCTCGCCGGGGAAGAGTGTCACATCGCCGTGAAGTGGCGACGGCTGTGAAGGACTCCTTCACGCCACCGAGGCACACTGTTGTCCACTGGGATGGCAAAATGGTCAAGGTCAGTTGATTAAGTTTTCATAGTTATCAATTTAGTAATGAGATTCATGAAGCATAATGTCAATTAAAAAGAGAACTGAATGTGAACAAAAATAAGTTACTTTACAACCATGAAATTGAAATATATGACATGTGTTTCAGAACTTCCTTGGAACGGCGGAGCACCGCCAAGCAATTCTCATCTCCGGGCTCCTCATTGCACAGAAGGAAAGTTGCTGTCAGTCCCAGCTGTTGCTGATGGCACCGGACTGTCGCAGGCGCGGGCAACCATACATGCTCTCGAAGATTGGGGATGTGAGAGCGTCATCGGACTCTGCTTCGACACCACTTCCACCAACACGGGGAGGGTGCAGGGTGCCGTTGTCCGGCTGGAAAACATGCTCGGGCGACCGCTACTCCAGCTGGGATGCCGTCATCACGTCCTAGAGCTTATCGTGGGGGCAGTAGCCGTCACCCTGCTCGGAAGGACTACGGCACCAACTGATCCTTTGTTTCAGCAGTTGAAGAGAAGGTTAGTTCATTTTTTGTGCAAGGTAAAGTTAGGACACACATGATATTCCACTAGTTTATAAAACAGCAAGCCAAACCAGAACTTCAGAGTTTTCTCACACAATTTCTTGTTTATTATTTTTGAAGATGGGACGAGCTCGATCTCTCGACCTACTGCAAGCTGCAGGTCGAGAATCTGGCGGAGAGTACGTGGCTAATAGAACTCCGGGACGCGGCGGTCAGCTTCCTGAGCACAGCTTCTGGTTTCGTCAGAGACGATTACCGGGAAGTGGCAGAGATCACGCTCCTGGTACTCGGGAAACAACCACGCCGTGGCATTCACCTCATGCGCCCAGGAGCCTACCACCACGCAAGATGGATGGCTAAAGTTAGTATTTTCAAACAAAAATAATCTAGAGATAAGTTTAAATGTTTTCAAAGATAAACATTTCATTATAACGCAAACAAAGTAATTGGTAACAATAAACCTGTCTTACTTACAATAGTGCCTATTCTGTTTCAGGTCATCTACTACACAAAACTGCTGATGTTCAGTAGGCAGCTGGAGCTCGACGCCGAGCTGGTCGACAAACTGCACAGGATCGTGGTGTTCATCGCTCTTCTGTACGTACCAGCTTGGTTGGCGGCCCCTGTAGCAGCTGATGCGCCGTTGAATGACCTGGTACTATACCAGCGTTTTCTGAGGTATAGGGCAGTGGACCGCGAGGTGGCAGAAGCGTCACTGGCAGTGATGAGGCGGCACTTCTGGTATCTGAGGCCTCAGACCGTCATCTTCGCTCTATGCAGCAACAAGGTGGATGGCACTGTGAAGCAACAGATGGCAGAGAAGCTGTCCCACATCCCTGTACCCAAAGACTTCACATACGAGAACGTCTCAGTCGACGAGATGACGCTACTCCCCGACCTGATCGACGAGTCCTCCTGGTTCTTATTTGCAGGTCTGAAGATGTATGGGTCTTCGTGGCTCACCCTGCCAACTGATAAGTGGGACGAGAACGAGAACTTTTGTCGTCTGAAGGATGTGATCTCTAATCTCTAGGTCACCAATGACGTCGCTGAAAGAGGAGTCCAACTGATACAAGCTATGCGAACACGGTCACAAAGGACGAGGCACAGCTGCAGGATCTTCTGCAAGTGGTGGAAAAGAACCGGAAAGAGCTCGGCGATTTCAAGAAGTCATCACTCGCCACGATGACATAGCACAGAGGGACAACTTTGCAGCCAGTGACGTGTGATAGTGGTCAATACAATGCAAAAGTGATTGTTTAAGTTATTGTTTCTTTCTTCCTTATTTGTCTGCTATTTGCTGATTTTTTTGAAAAGTATAGTGATCGTGGTTTTTCCCATTATTTGGCACTATACTAGCACATTGGTATTACCTGTATACAGGCACAACTTTTAAACCGTTAGTCGTATGACATTGGAAGACACACCAAACGACTTCTCTCATCAAGAGGATTCAGAAAACATCCCTACTTAATGATTTATCTTGATTCAGTAAAACGTTAAAAAGTACACATTTAAAAAAAAAAACTCGTAATTTCAAGGTCGATGCGAGACCCCTAAATATTGATCAATTTTTGTAAAAATGGTACCAATGTGCTAGTATAGTGCCAAATAATGGGAAAAACTACGATAACCTATACTTTTAAAAAAAAATTGAAAAGTGGGCCACCCTAGCGAGCAGGGAGAGAGGAGGAAACAGGAAATGGAATGCAGGACTTCCGAACGCGACCGTGGCGTACTCCTAAAGGAGTAGGGACAGAGGCAGTTTCGGAACTAAGACGGCGGAGCCAGAGTGAACGGTTGGAGGAGAGCAAAAATATATTGGGGGCATAGGGAGATCCAACAAGGAGCGAGAATGGGCGGGTAAGGCTGACGGGAGGGAGTCCAACACCGCAAGTTGGCTCTCCAACTGGCGGAAGTTCGAAGGGCGAGAAACAGGTACAGACGACTTTGGTGAGAGACTGACGACGCCCACCCGTGAAGAAGGAACCGAGACACTAGGACCCATAATAAATACAGGGTTCTGGCCCGGAGGAGGAGGAGTCACCGACTTGGGACAGAGGGATGAAGTAGAACCTCGGGCAGGGTCTGTAAGAGTACCACCCATAGTGGCAGGGGAAGAGAGTGAAGAGAGAACCAGATCCGAGCAAGGGTGGCGGCGGTAAGAAGCTGGAGAACCAGAGGAGGTCTCCTCGGCTCTACGCTTAACAGCCCCTCGACCAGTAGGAGGGTCCCCCACAAGGAGGCAGCCCCTCAGACGCCCTTGGAGAGAGAAGGCGGCGCGGAGGCGTTCGGGCCAAGGAAGGTCGAGGAGAAACACATGGGGACTGCTGAGACCGACGCTGTAGAGAGCGGAGCTGGGCCGAAGGAAGGGAAGAAGGAACTGAGGGAGGAGACGAGGCAGAAGGGGGTTTACGTAAACGGTCAGGTTACGAACAAGAAACGAAGAATGTCCGCGAATGTGACGTGTTCTCGTACAAAACGAGCGCGAACCTGAGTTCGAGCCTCAGGGAAAGTCATGCGCTCCTTGGTCTTGAGAGTAACAACTTCAAATTAAAATTTATAAAGTATACACGAGGCTGAGGAAGCAGGATGGTTACCATCACAGTTAATACAAGAAGGGGAGTTAGAACATGATACACCATGAAAATCCTGGCAGCAATGGACGCAGACACGAGTAGGCCGGCGACAACGGGAACCGGTATGCCCGAATGTCTGGCAATTGAAACAACGGGTAGGTCGAGGGACGTAAGGCCGCACATCAAAACGAAGCCAAGCATACCAGACATGCGCTGGAGGCGACAGCTGGTCAAAAGTTAAACGCAGGCGCGGAGTGGGCTGAAGACAGCCATTAACTCGCTTCGTAAACCGATGAACAGAAGACACCTTCCACTCTGCAAAACATGAGTGGTGAGACGTGTAAGAGTTGAGGGGCATAGATCGTTCCCTGGCAAGAATGCATTCTCGAGTCGAGGGCGCAAGACACCGGACAATCGCCCAAGGCAGATATCGCAACCAGGGCACCACTCTGTTACGGAGATCGAGATTTGATGAGTACGGACCCATCACGGAGCTCTGAAATATCCTCCCGAGGGACCTGGGCAGAAACCGCAAGACTGCGAAAGACCGCAACACGGTGGACAAGCAAAGAACGAGAGGTGGTCGGTTTAATAATAAAAAAGGCGGTAGGGGAAGTCGAGAGGGACGGGAATGTTGAGGCCACGGAAACGGGCTTCCAAGACCGACTGGTTCGTCGGTGTTCATGGGGAGAAGAAAGGGTACTCCGCGGGGTAGAACCCCGAGGGAACCCCTGAGGAGCATAAGGTTCCAAAGTAGCAATGGAAGACGTACGAAGGCGAGAATCGACTGTCTTGGTGGAAGATAAGGACGAAGAGATCGAGCGAGAGGTAGTCTGGACAGGACCATCCCCTAACGAAACAATAGGGACAAGAAAGGAGATAGGAATATCCAAAACCGTAGGCCGAGGAAGAGAGGCAATGGTCATAAGCCGAGAAGAAGAAGCCATCACAAAAAAAAGGAAACTTCATCCCCCGCGAGCATCCAGCTACCATCGACTCCAACAAGGGAAAGACGAATCGTGGGCACACTCAGTCCCACCACCAATAGATGACACGCAGGGGAGCTACACCCACATCCAGTCCCCGTGCCTAAAATCCGGCCACTCTCATCCAACGCGCGGTGAGAGTTGGCAGGGTCAGAGCTTGGGTTTGGTTTAAGGGCGACAAGGGTGAAGGACAACCACCTCCCTTACCCAAGGTCCAAGGAAAGGGTCAAATGAAGGTCCAAAACAAAGCCAAATAAGAGAGAGAAAGAAAAGAAAAAGGCAGAAGTAGAGGAGAAGAGAAGGAGAAAGAAAGAAATAGAAGCAGGAGATCAGCCGGGTCCTCAGACGGGTCCAATGGTCCACGAAGGCAGAGAGAGCCCTTACATCACGGGAAGATGAATACCCACAGTAGCCAAAGAGGGACGCGCCCCATAGCTCCGGGCAAAGCAAAGGGGATATATATATATATATATATATATATATATATATATATATATATATATATATATATATAAATAAAATAAAATTAAAGAAGAATCATGAAGAGCACCTCATACGTCACTGTTCATGATTTTAAATACAAATTAATAATTAGGAGTGTTGTGGTGACTGGCCATTTATAATTTCGATGAAAATTCTAGTCTCAGTTTATTGGAGTGACATGTGGTAACTGATTCTGCAGAACAACTTTAAAGCGCATAACGAGTTTTCGTTCTAACAGTTGCCTTTTAATATTTTTGATTTTTTCTTAATTTTGAATTTTTAACGCCAAATCTTTTTTATATGTTATGCAGTCCCTCCAATTACTGTCGGTTCAATTATTTGGTTAATAAACCTATAGAAAAGAACGCAGTCATGAAAATCCTGAGCTTCACATTGCTATCCGTAATAATAATAATAATGATAATGAATAAAATCAATTTGGTGAATAAATTTAGAAAAGAATGTAGCCATTAAAAATTTTAGCTATGCATCGGAAGCAAGCCATGATAAGTAAAAAAAATGTGACAAGTTGTATTTAAAATTTAACTGCTTCGTGAGCTTCAAGTAAAATCTGTGAAGCTGCATTTAAAATTTAAGTGATTCGTGAGCTAATTGTAAATGTTAAACTCTAACTTGCTTAGAGAATATCCCGCCCTTAGGATGGGTATTTTTGCTAGAGAACTGCGAACTTTTTTATTTATGGCCGGCCAAACCAATGGCCAGATTTGAATGAGACTTGGGGGATAGGGGTAACTAGATAAAGTAAACAAATATGGCATAAAGGGAAATATGCTAAATTGGTTTAAGTCATATCTTTCTAATCGTCACCAGTATGTTGAAGTAACTGACACTTCATCAGAATATGCTGTACTGGAAAGTGGGGTTCCACAAGGCTCTACCTTGGACCCTTAATTTTCTTAATAAATGTAAATGATTTTTATCGATCAATAACATTAAACTGTATTCAGTATCCAGACGATACAACACTCAGTTCAACGCACCACGATATCACCTCCCTAATGAACGAAGTGAACAGGCAATTGGATCACATCTGTAAATGGATGTATGCAAATAAGCTTTTGCTAAACTTGACAAAATCATCATATATGATTGTAACTAAAAAAACTAATTGCGCACACTCCATTAATAATTGGAAACACTCCTCTTGTAAAAGTGAATGAAGTTAAAGTTCTTGGCATGAAGTTAGATAAAAAATCAAATTTCAAAAACCACACACAACATATCAAATCAAAAATATCTAGATTTCTCTAAATAATATTCAAACTAAAAAAAAACAGTTCCCCAAAATGCCCTCCTCACACTGTATTACTTATTTATTCATCCACACTTACAATACAGAATCACAGTATGGGGTAGTATAAAGAATTATATACGATATCCGCGAGAAGTAATCCACAAAAATGCTTACAAACTCTCAAACAATGATAACAGGCAATCTCATACCTCTCCTTTGTTCAGAAAGGTAAATATTCTAAAACTAAATAACTTATATAAACTTACTGTCGGTATCAGTAGGTACAAAGATGCTAATAATAGAAACTACTTCGCCCATTCATAAGGCGATTATGCCCCATCAGACAAACCATAATCATAATACAAGGCTTCCCAGTGGTTTCATACACAAACCAAATTATTCAATGCGAATTGCAAGAAATGCTCTCTCCTACAGAGGGGCAGATATCTGGAACGCTATACCAATCAGGGGCGTCGATTGCTCTAAAATAGTGAGGGGGACACTTCGCCTTCGAACAGTGAATCAAACAATACTTTGAGTAGCTGTTGCTACAAATGCTACGTGCAATTATGAAAATGCAAATTGACTGCTAAATTCCACGATAAATATACACTGGTGTTCATAACAATAATGCGTCCCCCCCCCCCCCCCCAATCCACGCCCATTAATGTCAGACAAGCACCATCATTAATTTCGTTTCGGAAATCACTAAAGAAACACTTTATTGACTCCTGTTAATGTATGTGTTTATATATGGCTATATACGAAGGTGGGCTGAAAAGTAATGCCTCCACTTGAATAATTCTGAATTGTGAAGAGGTATCCAGATAAAACCAGTTTTGTGTTGTAACTTGATATCCCCACCCCATTCCAGATTGTGTAGAGGTAACCAGATAAGACCGGTTTTGTGTTATAGCCTAATATAGCGTACACTTAGTCCACACGTTGGTTCAGTATCGATTACAATGGAAAGGAGTAAAGATGTTCGCTTCAAGCAACGTGCCGTAATTTAATTTTTGACTGCGGAAAGTGTTGCTCCCATAGACATTCATCGGCGAATGCAAGCTGTGTACGGCAAACAGTGTGTTAATGTGAGTACCGTTCGACGTTGGGCGAGGCAGTGTAAAGAGGGAGAAGCAGGGCAAGAAGATTTGTGAGCCAAACCGCGAAGTGGAAGGCCTGTAATGGCAACCGTCGAATCTCATCGGAACTACGTTGACGAACTGATTCGTGGAAATCGTGCCATTAAACAAAATGAAATTGCTGCAATGGTCGATATCTCCAAAGTGCGAGTGGGATACATTATCAGTATTCTCGATTACCGAAAGGTCTACGCCAGATGGATGCCTCGCATGGTCACTGCCGAGATGAAAAATGAGAGACTACACATTTGCCAAGAAAATCTGCAGCGCTTCGAAAATAAAGATGAATTTCTGCATAGCAGTGAGACAGGAGACGAGACATGGGTCCACCATTATGACTCTGAAAATAAACGGCAATCCATGGAATATCGGCACAAAAATCCACCGCAACCAAAAAAATTCAAAGTTCAAAAATCGGCTGGAAAAGTGATGATGACTGTTTTTTGGGATACTAATGGTGTTGTTCTCGAAGACTTTACGGAAAGAGGGGCAGCAATCAACTCTGCACGTTATATTGAAACTCTGAAGAAGTTGAAAAAACGGATCAGGAGGGTTCGCACTCACAGAAACGCAGTCATTGTTCACCATGACAACGCACGGCCTCACACCAGTGTTCAAACGCGAGAAGCAATTGAGGATCTGCAATTCACCGTCTTGCCGCATCCACCAAATCGCCCCGATTTAGCACTATGCGAGTTTCACCTCTTTCCTAAACTTAAAGAACATCTCCGTGGAAATCCCTACGAGTCTGACGAAGTTAAGGCCGCTGTGAAATTTTGGTTTCGTAGTCAAAGCTCAGAGTTTTACCGGGATCAATTTCAAAAACTCATTTATCGTTGGCGTAAATGTATCGAGGTAGAGGGTGAATTTATAAAAAAGTAAATGTATCGTTTTGAAGAATAAACTCTGAGGTACATATCTGCTTTTGTTTCGACAAAATCCTTCAACCCGTTTAAAATTTATTTGAGTGGAGGCATTACTTTTCAGCCCACCCTCGTATATTGCAACTTGTAGTATTACTAAACAAAGAAAATTACCTACAGTATTATACATATATGCAAAATTACAATCTTAAATTGGGTGCACTCGCCAGTTATATAAATTATATGTTAAAAGTTTCCATTATATTACGCCATAGTTATAATGTGCCTCATTTTTCTGTATTTTTGTAACTCTAAGATTGTATCATCATTTCTAATTTGTACTAATAGAAATTACTTATTTTGGTATTTCAACATGTTCAGTTTACCATATCGTTTATCATTTTTCTTATCGTATTGTTTACCATTTCCTTTTCTATTATTTCAACGATTATTTCAATTTTCATTTGCAATGACAGAGTTAACTAAATGCAACTTTATTTTATTTTTCACTAATTCTATTTATATTGCTTATTTTCATTTGCAAAAATATGAATGAATCTCAAAGATTTTTCCCTGAAAAGAAGTCATGCTTCCCAACGGCATATTCAGACACGAGTACTGTAATTAAACTACTTGCCACTAAAAATACAAAATTAAAAGTTAATACCAACATTGTGTAAACCAATATGGATGTAATGTATATCTTTTGTAATATGTTCTTTCTCAATAAAGATATTAAGATATTCAAATTTTAAGATATTATTATTATATTATTATTATTATTACCATTAAATAATTTTTGTTCCTACACATCGTTGAAGGGGGGGGGGGGGGGGGGTGTAGGCCAGGTCGAAAAATTAAATTTGTGAATTTCCACATGCCTGTATCCAAGAAATTTGTAGATGCACTATAAATGCTCAACAATGATTAAAAAAACTAAATTGATCAAGTCTTAGATGTTCCGCAAGTCCTCTGAAGATTGCAAGTAAAACGTAAAACATTACAAAAAACTTTAAAACTTTTAAAACTTTACTTATATACGTAAACTTTATTAATTATTTGGCAATTATGATTTTTTATCAAGATTTTCTTGTACTTTTTGTATTTTTGTTGCTATTAAGTTTTTTCTTAACTGTGTTTCGTCTAGAATATATATAATTTATATATATAAGTTTTCTTTTCAGAATTGATTATAATTATTTGAATAGTTAAATACGCGTTGTTACACTAACAGAGTGACTTTCCCAAATTATCCGAAATGGCTGAGGCCGTAAAAGTGAAATCAACTGTTGAAAAAAATCATGAGTCCAGCTGTTTCCCTTTTTGGGAAAGCTGAGCTCAGTGGAAATCAACTTCCCCTATATGAAGACGTTTTAAAAGAATATTTACAAACAAGATATCTCTTACTTATAGCTAGTGAGGGGTAAAAAGAGCCAAATGCTAATGATGTGGCAAGAATAGTTGCATCAAAGTAAAAGAGATCTGGAAAAGTGCATCAATTCCACAATATCAGAACAGCAAATATTAGCCAGAGTAAAGGATTGTCATGAAAAATTTAAAAATATGATGAAGACTGGTAGAAAAAGGAAAGATTTTGAATCGAAACTGACCGCGTTCAAATCCAAAAATCAAAGGCTTTTTGATATTGCTGCCTGCAAATGCCATGATCTGTTTTCTTGCACTTGTGAAAAAGAGCTAAAAGTTCCTGCCATGGACGTTCTTTCATAATTGACCAAAGAGGTGCACGAAAATGGCAATAGGCAGTATTAATTTACAGATAACGAAGAAACTGCAAATAAGATCTGAGCGTAAAGAACAAGAAAGAGCAACATTTTCTAAAAACATTGAAGCTGGAGATATCAATAACCTATCCACTTCCAGGGAAGAGCCAATGGACTGGGATAACTTTCATACAATTCCTGATTCTGACACATCAACAGATACAGATAGAGAGCGTGATGATGATGATCACATTGAGGAAGGTATAAAGAAATCAGGTGAAGCACATAAACTCACTCGCAAATTGCCTTCATTAGCAAAAACTTGTGACCGAGTCGGAATATCAGACAGAGCTGGTGCAGCCTTTGCCTCTGCTGTTCTTGAAGATTTTGGTCTCATTACCTCTGAAGATTATCACAATGTTGTGGATAAGAATAAGGTGAGACGGCAGAGAAAGAAGATCAGAGAGGAGTTGAGTAAATCAAGTGAAGAAAGTATAGAAACATTGTATTTTGATGGAAGAAAGGACTTAACTAAAGCAAATATCTGTAAGGATGGGAGGTACTACAGTACAACAATTACTGGGGAACACATCACGCTTATAGCTGAACCAGAATCAAAATATCTTGGGCACTTCACTCCTGTGACTGGAAATTCAACTAACATTTCTAAGGGAGTGATAAAGTTTCTTAACAGCAACAATAATAAGGTAGACAATCTGAAGGTCATTGGATGTGATGGAACCAATGGAAACACTGGCATACATAATGGAGTTATCAGGCAACTAGAAGTACACTACAATACTCCTTTTCATTGGTTCGTGTGTTTGCTGCATACCAATGAGCTACCTCTCCGCCATTTGTTTAATTATTTGGATGGTAAAACCAAAGGACCAAAAGCCCTTGCTGGAAATGTTGACAAAAGTCTTACTGCGTGCGAAAAGATGCCAGTTGCAAGTTTGAAGCAATCAAATCAAGTAATATGCCTTCTATTCCGGGGGATCTCGATCTAAGGCAAGATCAAAAGTATCTCATGGAAATTTGTAATGCAGTCATAGAAGGCGAATGTTCCCAAAACCTTGAAAACCGCAACCCAGTTTCTTTGAACCAAGCCAGATGGCTTACAAGCCAACAGGATAGTTAGACTTTATGTTGCGACCAAAACCGTCAGAAAACTTGAAAACTCTGACCGAATTCATTGTTCGCGTTTATCCCCCAACGTGGTTTAATATAAAACGAAATCCTTACTATTACCAGAGACCAAGGCACCTCCGGTTTATGATATCTAGTTCAAGATGAGCTTAAGGCAGTCATTGATCCTGTTATTGAAAGAGGGGTATATTTTGCTCACCCAGAAACTTGATTGGTCTCGATGTTATTTGATGAAAGGCAAGTGATGAGAGAGTTAGCTTTCCGGCGCATTCTCTTAGCCAGGGAAAGTGTGTCCTCGGGCATTAAGAATTTAGACGGCCCAAAATTAATTTCTTGGCAAGAGACTACACAGATTTAATTCGATTTGGAGACTACCCAAGACATGAACCACCTCTGACAAAAAACTTGACAAACACCCATTAGAGCTTATCGTAAGGTGTGATGAAACTAACCCTCTGTTGAAAAAGTACCCATGTCATTCAGAAGCTGTGGAAAGACATGTCAAACTTGTAACAGAAGCATCAGCTCCTGTCTGTGGCCAGGAAAATAGAGATGGTTTTATAAAGGCAAGAATTGCTTCAAGATCAAACATGCCTACATTTGAGACAAAACGCGAATACAAATGTCAATAAACTACATGTAAAAACTAATAGAAGGGAGGTTGGGCTGGGCATGGTGTGGAATTCGACCTACAACCACCTCCTCGTGGTGAATTCTGGGTGATTTGCCTTGTAAACTATCATGGCAAGTCAGCAAAGAACTGTAGTTTACTATACGGGGTATCAAAAAAAATCACTACAACTTTAAGTGACTTGTGGAACCTCAAAATATTTATATAAAAGCTTGAAACTTTGTCATGATACTTCCTATGTAGGTACACAAACTTTCGTAATACAGGGTAAATTAAACTTCCCAAAAATTTTTTCAACGAAAACGACCCGGCCTAAATTGGGGGGGCGGGTATGGAGAGGGTGGAGGAGTAGAGTAATTATAAGAATCAACGAAAAAGAAGAAAATGAATGAGAAAGTTGAATGATTGTGACAGAGGAGAAAAAGCGAAGAAAAGAAATGAGAGCATAAGAAGAGAAAAGATTCCCAGGTTCACCCAAGCTTGCTCGACCAGGTTGCTTTAGATGAGAGCAAGCACTCCATGTACATTTGGGATCCGACCCCGAGGCCTACTAACCCCAGAAGGAAGTTAGCAGAACCCCTAAAAACCTGGCAAGTAGGTTCCAGCGACGTAATATCAACACCTCCCAAAACAATTATCCCAATAAAAGTCTTATCCTCATCAATCATTTTGACCCCGAATTCTTCTACAAGTTCTGCTTCGTAATCCTCATCGTCATTTCTAACGTCGTAGGCGTTCTTAGTGAGCTGATCATTAATTAAAGCCGCTCGCTTTTTGGTACCATTCGACACTTTTAGGTTTTTGTTGGCAGCGTTCATTCTTTCTCAGTTTGTTAAAATGTTCATAATCGTCTCTTATTTTTTTCGCCACTGTTTTTTCATGCATGGGATAGACATTTTTATTAATCCAATCTCGTCTTAGTTCATTTGCAGCTATCTTGATGGCATCATCTCGAGTCATTGACTTTTTCAGTCCTTTTACTCCTTTTTTGCAAAGTGCAAGTATCCTACCAATCACAACTGTCCCTGGTGGCAACTTTCCAATCGGTTTAAATTCGTCCACTTCTGTGTAGGTTTCCCAAAAAAGTTCTTTTCTGGCAGCACTGCGTGATTTCCTTTCACCAGCTATCATTACCAATCAGCAGTCACTGAGCATTAGGATCTGCAAGTACAGTAAAACCCCATTAGTCAGTGCGAAAAATGCTCTGTATGAATTGGTCCACAATTAACCCACCCCTTATATCTCCAGTCTAACTATAGAGTAGATCAAGTCTAGCCTAGAGGGGTCAGCCTAGAGATTCCGGAAATGGTCCAGAGCGGGCAGATAAATTGAGGTCCACAGTAGGATTCCTCACCAAATCAGGTTAGGGCAATCTACCTTCACCTTTGTTAAGCTATGAGTTGATGCTGGGTCTTAGGCCACAATGTAGGCCTAACTTGTCTGACCCAGCTTAATTTAATGTGATTAAATTACTGGGTTAAAAACTCAATTAGTCACTTACTGTTAGTTATTGGAGTCTCTGTTCTCCGGTTGTGTAATTGTCGAGAGCGTACTTGCTGGTGGGATCTTTTTCGTTGTCTGTTCTCGTCCCTTCCCCGTTGCGTCCTCTCGCCCCGTTGTTCGTTTTCGTACTCCTTTGTTCTCCTTTGTTCTCCTCTTCGCGGGGCTTTTTCCACCAGCGTTGTCTTGGTTTTTTCCTCGGTTGGTTGAGCGGTAATGTATCTCCATTACCGAGCACGCTCTTCTCACACAGTATATAAATACTAGTGTGGAGAATAACTCTGGTGAGCAACCAATTGGTTTCATCCACCCAGTTATTGACATAAAAGGAATTTAATAATTGTTAGATTAACTACCTACCTACTCAGTGAACCATTTTCGTTACCTCCCAACTACCCACTCATCAGTTTTCCATATACTGGGGGCCCCGGGAGATAAAAATTTTGGTGTCATTGTCACCAATTTTTATGTCTGAGTGTAGACTAGCTAACTATTTAACTGTAAATGCCTGTTAATCTGATTAACAGTGCCTATCCTCACCTTCTCATCGAGAAGGTGTAGCATTTAATTAGAAGAGAAAATATACATCCATAGGATGAAACTGTCTATGGTCTTTACCATAAGAAAAGAAAAAATGAAAGTTAGAAGATAAAATTACAATTCCCCAGCATCTATTTTTTGTTGTAAAAATAGTCGCGCCTTTAATGCTGTTTGTCGCTGAGGTCTTGTGTCTGTCAATGTTGTAGTAGGATGCGTTACCACTCCTACTGTCAAAGGAATAGTTACTGGAAGTTCAGTGTCTCCAGTTGTTACTGTCAGTGGAGAAGGTTCTCCAAAGTCCATTGTTTTGGGTCCAGACTCTAAAGGGTACAAAAGAGAAATGTCTCTTGTTGTGTCACCCGTTGAAGTCCTTAATTTGACCACTCTTGTTACCCCGTCTGCCCTTGGTCTGAGTTCTGAAACTCTCGCCAGAGGCCAGTATTGTCTTGGAGTACTGTCATGTATGAGAACAAGGTCCCCTACCTTAATTGTGTCAGACCAATCCTTCTTAGTCATTTGTTTATGTCTCTCCCTTAGACCCATCAAGTACTCAGTTTTCCACTGTTTAATGAAATGAGCTTTAACTCTAGTTAAATGTTGTAACTTAGTCTGGAGCTCATCATGTCGTTGAGTCCAGTTTGGGTCTTCTGAAGAGTCTATATTGTAGTCCGGCAGGAGACTAACTTGTTCTCCCCGAATCAAATGATTTGGAGTTAATGGTTCCGGGTCATTAATGTTGTCACTCACATAAGTGAGTGGTCTATTGTTGATGATGTTCTCATCTCAGCCAGGAGAGTGAGCAACCCAAATAAGTGTATCTGTTTTTTGCCAATTGCTTTCTTCAAGCAATTCTTTACTGTTTGTATATTCCTCTCCCAGATAGAACCATACCAAGGAGAGGCAACCGGAATATACTTCCACTTTATGTTTGAATTTTGTATATATAATTGTGTGATTTCATCGCTTAACAAGTCGTGGATGACTTGTTCACCAGCTTTGAAATATGTAGCATTGTCAGTCCAAACTGTCTTTGGTACTGAATGTCGTGCACAGAATCTCTTAAAGACAGCAACAAAAGATTCTGCTGTAAGGTCCTCCACAACATCCAAATAAACAGCTCGTGAGGCAGCACATGTAAACAGTACAATGTACATTTTTTGTTCAGTGTCACCCACCCCTACAGTCAATGCTCCTGTATAGTCAATGCCTACAGTTTCAAAGGGTCTGTTGAGAGTAACTCTCTCCTCTGGCAAAGCAGGAGGATTTGGTTTCCTATAGGGCCTAGCATGAATACGCCTACATGTGACACACTCACTCAGGACTGTTTTAACAGTGATCCTTCCCTTGGGTATCCAATAAGTTTTTCTTAATGTAGTTAGTGTCTGTGGTACCCCCATATGATATACATCATTATGTGTTTTTCTGATGATTAATGTTGTCAAATAGCTAAATCTAGGTAAAAGGATTGGATGTTTGCTTTTGTATGACAGTTTTGATTTGTATAATCTCCCTTTACACCTTAGAAGGCCTTCCTCATCTCTGAACAAGTTTAGATCCACAACTACTGATGGTACAGCCGTACAGGTTCTTTTGTTTGTTTCCCATTAGTCAAGAATTCTAACTCTTTATTGTACTCTTTTTGTTGTGCATGGCCTATCCAGTATTTGGTTGCAACTTCTGTATAATTATGATTGTTTTTATTTAGCTGTTTGTTAATTGTAGTTAAACAGTTGTGAGCAAACCTCAAACAGTAGGCTGTAACCCTGACAAGTTTGTTGAAATCAGAATAAATTTCATAATTAGTGATTGGTTAAACCTTTTCATTTGAAAAGATTAAATTTAATGTCAAGTTAACTTGTTCCACAGGCCATTGGTCTGTATTACAGAGCCACTTAGGTCCCATAAACCAAGTTTTGTTTGACTTCAACAACTTGTAGGATAAACCTCTGGTCAGAAAGTCTGCTGGATTTTGTTTAGTTGGAACATAGTGAAAGTTTACTTGTAGGCTTTCATTAGCTTCAGCTATTTCTTTTAGCCTATTTCTTACAAAGATATTCTTACTATTAATGCTATCATTCCGTATCCAGGCAAGACAAATCTGACTGTCAAGCCAGATGTGGATATGAGTTAAGTACACATCATGGTAAGCATCCTTAAGCAATGAAATGGTTTTAATGGCTAATGTAGCAGCCAATAGTTCCAATTGAGGTATGGTTCGGGTAGGTTTGAGAGGTGCAACTTCCCTTTTGCATAAATTAGATGACTTTCTGTAGGGCTTACAAGATACGCACAGCACCCATAAGCTTGTGTGCTTGCATCAGCAAACACATGAAGTCTCTGGGGCTTATCCCTAAACCCACAGCACCTTTGAATTTTAATGTTCTGCACTTTTGTTAAATCAGCAGCTAACTTCTTCCAAGATTTTTGATTTTCATTTGTTATTGGATCATCCCACCCAACATTTGTCCTCCAAATTTCTTGGAGGAGAATCTTTGATTTTATTGTTGAAGGCAGGAATAGACCCATAGGATAAAAAATTTTGGAAGCCTCTGATAATATTTGTCTTTTAGTATTTGCTTCCTCATCAAGTTTAAAACCTTTAGTACAGATTGAATCATGACTGTTAGAAGTTGCATCCAAATACCAGTTCATACCTAAAGTTTTAACTCTGTCTGATGGCTCAGTAAGACCATTATTATCCTTTAAAATCTCTTTGTTTAAATCCTCATCATTTGAAATCCACTCTCTAAGTTCAAAGTTACCTTGTTGCATAATGTTTTGAGAGTGTTCATAGACTTCAGATAATTCAGATTTTGTTGTTGTTGAGCCTATTAGATTGTCTACGTAAAAATGTTCCTTAAGGAAGTTCAATGTTAAAGAGTTATTAAACTGGTTCAAATGATGTCCAATTGTCAATGCTAATAGGCTAGGTGAGCAATTGGCTCCAAACAACACAACATTAAATCTATAGGTTATGAACCCTTTATTCAAATCAAATGGATCCTTGAACCATAAGAACCTAAGTTGGTTCTTATCATATTCATTTTTAAGATTTATTCTCAAAAATGCCTTTGAAATGTCACTTTGTACGGCATATTTGTCTAACCTGAACCTCAGTAAGATCTTCACAAGGTCAGAAATGAGATTAGGACCCTCAATCAGGCAATCATTCAAACTGTGTTTAGCACTGTCTTTGAGGCTACAGTTATATACTACTCTGAGTTTTGTTGTTGGGGCATCTTGTCGATAAACCCCCCTGTGGGTTAAATATGACAACCATCTTTTTTAAAAGGGTTATTTGTTACTTCTTCAATGAAGCCTTTCTGTAGCTGTTCTTTGAAGACATCATTATATGATGGAATATTATTATCTTGTTTGAGTTTTTTCATTACTTTATATAAATGTCCTTTAGCTACTTTGAGATTGTCTCTTAAAGTTGGACAATTTATTTTCCAAGGTAACTCAACAAAATAACTATTGTCTTTGCACTGAATGGTGTCTTCAAATCTTTCTACCATTAACTGATCTTCTGAAGTTTGATTTGTGTCATGTATACCCACAGATTCTAGCAACCATAAAGTTTGAATTGCCTCATCCAAAGTTTCATTTGATAATGATGAATTAATGTTCTCAGTTGAGATAATATTATTCAAAGTGTTGCTATTCTTACAGGTGTTATGTAGGACTGAATTGAGGTAAATAGTATTTGTTGGTCATGAACTGTTTTGGTTTAGGTCTAGGTTGTATTTTGATAGGTCACCCAAAGGGGCTATCCCTGATGGAGTCTGAATAGCTATACCATTACCTATCTCTACTATGCCCTTATGAATAAGATTAATATAATCTGCCCTATTAGCATTTCAATGTTAGCTACTGTGTTGTTAGTGATATGTCTATCAGCTATTTTGTAGTGTTTTCCCAAATGATTTATGGTTTGTTCTAGTTTGGGTATAACCAGTTTGTTTTGTCCTACTTTAGAAATAATAACTGCTTCAATTTTCTCTAATTTACTTTCTAAATGTAGTTCCAGGTCAATTGTCTTATAGCTATTTTTGTCCGAGTTATCCTTAACAAAGGATGCAATATTGAGGTTTTGTTCATTCGGGCTTGGTGTCAAACCCAATTTATTAACTACATTTTGTGAAACAAATGTTTGTTGAGAACAACAGTCGATAAGACATCTCACTGGAGTGGTGCTACCCTCACTATTCACTAAGTCCAAAGTAATAGTTGGTAAAAGAATCTCAGTGTTTCTTGTTACGTTGTTTGAACAAACAGAATGTCCCATGAAAGTGGCATTTTCTTGATTACCTTTGTTTGGGGAGGTATCTTTTGAGTTTGAGTACTATTGTTTGGACACTTTGGTGAATCACACATTGATGAGACATGTCGTAAACTTTTACAAAACTTACACTTGAATCTTAACCTAGATTTACAGTCTTTCTTATAATGTCCCTGGCCAGTACACTTTTTACATAGGTTCAACTGTTCACATCTTTTAGCTCTTTGGTTAAAGTCTGAATATTTGTCACACCCAGTACTACTGTGTTCATTACTTGCACAAAATTTGCAATGTGGTGTGTAAGTTGAGGCAGCAGTTACATTAAAGTTCTGTAATGTAGGTGTTCGTGTATTATAGTTGGTCACATTTGATTCTACAGTATCAAGTTTTGTCTGTTTGGCTGTAGCTAGTTGGTCTCTGGGAACAGTCTTTGGTTTATCCATAGTCTGGGTCTTATGTGTTTGGAAAATCTCTCAATTTGTAATTAGTTAGGATATTGGGGAAGTGTTTTCTTATATCTTCCAGATTAGGATAATTTTCTCCCGTCTTCAGAATTAAAATATCTTTAACCCTCAAAGGAAGGCACCTAAGTACTATGCCTTGTATAATCCAAGATGAAGCTTTAATATCTATCTCATTGCTAACCAGTTGTCCTATAATAGCTTCTAATTTTGTATAAAAATTTTCAATATCACTATGGTTATCTTTTATGGGTGCAAATTCAAAAATTTGTTGAGATAATTCATATACAATCTCATCTTTATTAATGTAATTACGTTTTAAGAGATCAATAGCTACTTCATATGAATTCCCTACGGCTGGTAAATAGGCTATCAGGTTATAGGCTGGGCCTTTAAGGGAACTAGTTAAGTAACTAAACTTTTCAACAGTTGAAATATAAGGTTTATTACCTATTAAATTCTCAAATTTGTCAATGAAAGATGGGAATTGTACCGTGTCCCCTTCAAATGTTGGTACTAGCAAAATGGGTAACTGAGCCCTCAATTCTTGTGACTCAGGATTTAGCATGCCACTTAAATTTTGTTGAAGGTTAGCTCTACTTTGATTAAAATCAGAATTAGGTTTTTTTGGTGTTAAGTCAGTCAAACGAGACCGTAGTCTCCTTATTTGCTGTTCAATTGAGATTACCTGATCATCATCATCAGCGTAAAGGTCTATCAATTGTTCTTCAGCCATTTCGGATTCAACTAACTCTGAAATACTCTCATTAATGGCTATTATTTCCTTCTTTTTAGTTTCCAATTTAAGAATTACACTCTCTATATTTTCCTTACCTGGTTGTGTAATATTGTTAAAAGTGTTCACAGCCTTTGTAACAGCTCCCAACTTTGCCCCCCTTTTCTTTTTTTAACTTTTTCAATTCCGCACTGTCCATGTCTAAGTCAAAATTGTTTTAACTGGGATCGTAATGAAATAGAGGACAAGAAAATTACCAGAGAAGAGAGAGCACAGACAAAACAGTCAAGTTCAAATTTGGTTTAATCCCCCCAAGTACTTATGTCACTCAGGTCTAAGCTTATAAGAGAATGAGACTCCTTAAATGTAAATGTTTCCTAGTTAGGCCCTAGGTTGTAGACCTAATTAGGCTTGATTAGGTTAGGCTTAGGCTTAGGCTAGACCATTTAGCCTAATTCTGCAATTTTTTGTTAAGTAAGGTTAGGGTTTGTAAATTCCCCACACACGGACCACCAATGCGAAAAATGCTCTGTATGAATTGGTCCACAATTAATCCACCCCTTATATCTCCAGTCTAACTATAGAGTAGATCAAGTCTAGCCTAGAGGGGTCAGCCTAGAGATTCCGGAAAGGTCCAGAGCGGGCAGATAAATTGAGGTCCACAGTAGGATTCCTCACCAAATTAGGTTAGGGCAATCTACCTTCACCTTTGTTAAGCTATGAGTTGATGCTGGGTCTAGGCCACAATGTAGGCCTAACTTGTCTGACCCAGCTTAATTTAATGTGATTAAATTACTGGGTTAAAAACTCATTAGTCACTTACTGTTAGTTATTGGAGTCTCTGTTCTCCGGTTGTGTAATTGTCGAGAGCGTACTTGCTGGTGGGATCTTTTTCGTTGTCTGTTCTCGTCCCTTCCCGTTGCGTCCTCTCGCCCCGTTGTTCGTTTTCGTACTCCTTTGTTCTCCTTTGTTCTCCTCTTCGCGGGGCTTTTTCCACCAGCGTTGTCTTGGTTTTTTCCTCGGTTGGTTGAGCGGTAATGTATCTCCATTACCGAGCACGCTCTTCTCACACAGTATATAAATACTAGTGTGGAGAATAACTCTGGTGAGCAACCAATTGGTTTCATCCACCCCAGTTATTGACATAAAAGGAATTTAATAATTGTTAGATTAACTACCTACCTACTCAGTGAACCATTTTCGTTACCTCCCAACTACCCACTCATCAGTTTTCCATAGTCAGCATATAACACCGAAATATGATAGGTAATACAAATTATAGGCATGCTAAATGTATCATATATATTATTATTATTAAAGTAGATTATATCAAATATTGTAATTGATATATTATTTACTATTATTATTAAAGTATATATACTATATTATTATTAAAGTATATATACTATATTATTATTAAAGTAATATATACAATTATTATTAAAGTAAATTAGCACAACATTGATAGTACAAGAAACCACAAAAGAGAAAGCAGCCAAACACCAGAACAAGCCAAAACACTAAAGTAAGCCTAAAAAAACATCAATATTACGACACACTAGATACTTAACAACATTGAAGAATGGACATAACTATGATTAAAAATATAGCAAGCATTTATCAACCAATTATTTTTTTCTATCAGTTATAAAGGTTCGGAGGTGGGAGGCCTCATTCATTCTTTATGCTCGATATGGATCGGGCATTCTTCAAATTTTTCGTCATCTATCCGCTTAACCACACTCCTAATGTCTCTCATCTGTTCATTTTCGAGTTCAGCGACCATGAAAACATATAAAAAGACATATTACATGTGAAGGGTAGCGGTTTTTTTTATCATTAAAACAAAAAATAAATTTTTTTTTTGGCCGCCGTTTTGAAAAAAACCCCACTGAACCAGGTCAAAAATTCATTTTAAGTCCAAGAACTAACCGGATTCGTATTCAGCAGCCAAAATGGCCATAGAAACCACTCGTCCTAAAAAAAATGTTAGATTCCCCCACCCCTAATGATAAGCTTCATTGGCAGGATATAAATGTTTAACGATGCCTTTATTTAAAGAATTATGTTTCTTGTCACACAAATGACTTTACCTTTAGTTTAGTTTCAAACTTTCAAATAAGTAATTCGACTATTTTAAAAAGTAATTAATCGTAATTGTCATTGAATTACTTCAGAAATAAAGTAATTAGTGTTGTAATTCAATTACTTTTTATAGGCAGTGATTATAAATGTAATTTAATTCAGTTATAAAAGTAAAATTTACAGCAGTCAACATCAGGGGCGGATCTAGAGCACAATTTTGGAGGTGGTGGGCAGTCATCTTTTAATTAAAACCTCGGATTATAATACATTGGCAGGCAATTGGTGTGACAGAATTGCCAACGATTATCACATATTCGTTGTGCCTATAAAGAATGCAGGCAGAGCTGGGCAGTATTTAAATACATTTGTATTTAAATACGTATTTAAATACATTTGTGTATTTAGAACTGTATTTATAAATACATTGTTTTTCATGTATTTAAATATAGTATTTAAATACTTTAATGAGTATTTAAATACAATGTATTTAAATACTCAAAATATAAAAATGTAAATACTTTTACTGGTTTAATACACGTTCTGTACTAGCACAGTACGACGCGTCGACAGTGTAGTGCAGCATGGTTCATTTTCCAACGTGTCAGTTCAATCAGTTGTGTGCCACTCTTAGTCGAAAGCGGTTGATTTCTTTATCGTGTGCGTGTCATGGCTTAGTGAATTAGTGAATGCATATGTTAAAATTTGTATGTATTCAAAATGTATTTACAAATGTATTTAAATACAATTGATGTATTTTGTATTTAGTATCTAAATACATTCGTAAAATGTATTTAGTATTTAGTATTTAAATACATTTCTCCCATGTATTTAGTATTTAGTATTTAAATACATTCAATGTATTTATTGCCCAGCTCTGAATGCAGGAAGGTATCTGTTTTTGGTCAGACAAGTCAATTCCTTAAAATGGCAGTAAGCTCCAGTGAGGCATAAAATTAGCGCAACAACATTTACTTTACTAAACCAGCAAAAGTTAAAAATTAAATACTTATTCTACTGATTCACTAATAAAAATAAAAATATTTTTCGTGGTGATTAATAAAAATGAAAAAGTCTGCCTTTCTTTCAATTCCATGTCATTTTCTTTTGCCATTTGGCTGCTAATAAAAAATGGTCTTTACAAAGAAGGGTAGGGTTACTGTACAGTAAATATGAAATTTTGATGACTTACTTATTTTTTATAAGACTTTTAAGGAATTAATTCTACGATTACAGTGAAGTAATATTGTTTATAGTACAAGCAATTTTAACTTATGTAAGGAACTAGGGCCTGTCCGGTGGCGAATTTTCCCATTTTTCAGGGCTTTAAAGTTGTCACTTCATCTGACATATACATACTTTATACCATTCCAATCTCAACGCTTTGAGAATTAATATGCGAATTATGTTATAAGTTATAACAACAGTTTAAAGGACGATTTTAAAAAATCTTTGGTGTTATTCAGATCTAATAATTCTATAATAACCTAAGAGAAGCACTATATATACGTTTCACAAACCGCCTTAAAACTTTAAACTCTGAAGTATTTTCAACCATTGTCATTGACATTTGACATAAGTCCCGTTGTTTTCGTTTCTTTGTATGAAAATTTGTTCCTTAACAGAAATTTCGAAGAGAATTACACAATAAATATCACTAAAAACAACTTTTGTTTTCAGATTTAGACGTCAACTAAGAAAAATTAAATGCAAGCAACAGTTTTAATCCTTGCTGCGTCACTTTTTTCCTGCTTTTGTGCCGAAGCCAACCTATTCAATCAACAGTGGCTGACCTTGTAGACGGATTTGAATGGAGAAGGTGAATCTTTCACAACTTTTAACGCCCAGCACAATTTCAAATATTCAGGATTCATCAATGTCGCGAAATCAGCCTGCGGAGTTGGATTGTTGGAAGAAATGGAGAGTATTGCCGAGGACGAACGAGTGGTGTTGGGCGGGGATATGAATGGACACGTTGGTGATCATAACGATGGAGTGGTCAGAGTGCACGGTGGTCATGGCTATGGAGAGGCAAACGTGGACGGTGAGAGAGTGTTGGATATGGCTGTATCGTTTGATCTAGCGATTGTAAATACATTTTTCAGAAAGAGGGAGGAGCATGTTATTACGTACAAGAGTGGAGGCAGAACATCGCAAATTGATTTCATACTGTATAGGAGGGCGCAATTGGCCGAGGTGAGGGACTGCAAAGTTATTCCAGGAGACCATGTGACGCCACAACACCGGTTGGTAGTCATGGGTGTGATGTTGAAAAGAGGAAGAAAGACCCGAGGAACAACAATGAGGAGAATTAGGTGGTACAAACTGAGAGAGGAGGGGAAGAAACGGGAATTTAGAGAGAGAGAGTGTTGAGTGAAATCCATGTTGATGAACAGAATGTATAGGATTGGTGGGTACATAATGCGAATGTCATGAGAACAGCAGGTAGAGACATATTGGGGGAAACATCAGGTAAAGTGTGGGAAGATAAGGAAGGATGGTGGTGGAGTGATGAGATCCAAAAAACACTACGAAGTAAGAGAGAAACAAAGAAGTTATGGGAAGAATCGAGGAGTGAAGAGTGTAAGGTGGTATATAAAGAAGCAAAGAAACAGGCAAGAGAGCAGTGGCGAGAGCAAAGGCGGAGGCATATCGGCAGATGTATGAGGATTTAGAGGATCGTGAACGACAAAAGAAGATATACAGATTGGCTAAGAGCAGAAATAGAGCGACAAAAGACTTTACACAGGTAAAACAAATTAAGGGAAGGGAGGGGGCGGTGCTGCAAAGAGATGAGGAGATAAAGGATAGATGGAAGGAATATTTTGAGGAATTATTAAATAAAGAAAACCCAAGATCTTTCTATGAGGATGGATTACCAAATGTAGCTATGACAGAACAAGTGGGGAGGATGGAAGTGAGTCGTGCTCTGAATAGGATGAAAAATAACAAAGCGACTGGCCCAGACGAGATACCAGCTGAGGCATGGAAGGCACTGGGAGATGAGGGGGTGGATCTGGTGTGGGATCTAATGCAGAAGTTGTTTGACCAGGAGGTGATTCCGGATGAGTGGCGGACCAGCATCATAGTGCCTATATTCAAAGAGAAGGGAGATGTACAAGATTGCACGAATTATAGAGGAATCAAGCTAATATCACATACAATGAAGATATGGGAGCGAATAGTGGAGAGTAGGTTGAGAGACGAAGCGGAAGTGTCAGTGGAACAGTTTTGATTTATGCCGGGAAGGAGAACGACAGATGCAGTTTTTGCATTGAAACAGTTGGCAGAGAGGTACAGAGAGGGGAAGAAGGCGTTGCACATGGTTTTTATTGACTTGGAGAAGGCATATGATAGGATACCATGGCAGGAAGTTTGGAGATGCTTAAGGGAAAAGATGGTACCGGAGAAGTATGTTAAACTGATCAAGGGGATGTACAGGGGAGTAACTACTAAGGTGAGGAGTAGTGTGGGTGTGTCGGAGAGCTTTGGGGTGGAAGTTGGTCTGTAACAAGGATCAGCTTTGAGCCCCTTCCTTTTCAATGTGGTATTCGATGTGTTGACGGACGGGATTAGAGGGGAGGCGCCGTGGTGCATGATGTATGCAGACGATGTTGTGTTGAGTGGGGAGACGAAAGAGGAGGTGGAGCAGCAGTTGGAAAATTGGAGAGAGGCGTTGGAAAGTAAGGGGATGAGAATTAGCCGAAAGAAGACCGAATATATGAGATGTGATGTGCAGCAGGACCGAGGAGGGGAAGTGACATTGAGTGGAGAGCGTGTTAAGACGGTTGAGTATTTTAAATACTTGGGGTCAACAGTGGATGCAGAGGGGGGAGCAGAGAGAGAGATAAACTGTAGAATACAGTCGGGGTGGAAGAACTGGAGGGACGTATCAGGGGTGCTCTGTGATAAGAGGGTCCCAGTGAAACTGAAGGGAAAGGTATTCAAAACAGTGGTGAGGCCGGCAATGTTGTATGGAATGGAGACTGTGCCAATGAAGAAGAGCAATGAAAGAAAAATCGATGTGGCTGAAATGAAGATGTTGAGATGGATGTGTGGAGTGACGAGGAGGGATAGGGTCAGAAATGAGCATATAAGGGGAACAGTGAAGGTGGCGGAAGCATCTAAGAAGGTGCAGGAGGCCAGGCTGAGGTGGTATGGACACGTCAGGAGAAGAGAGGAGGAGTATGTGGGGAGCAGAGTGCTGGAGATGGAGTTGCCGGGACGGAGAAGAAGAGGAAGACCGAAGACGAGATGGAGGGACTGTGTGGTGGCGGACATCAGGGAGAAGGACTTGGAGGAGGACGTGGTATACGACAGAGGAGAGTGGAGAAGACGAACCAAAAACAGCGACCCCATGTAAAGATGGGATAATAAGCTGTGGAAGAAGAAGGAGTTGGATTGTAAGTTGAATTATTGTATTGTATGCGTGTAAGGGCATCTCTTGAAGTAATCTGTAGAAGTGGTGGGTCTTAAACTCTTAATAGAAATAATTTAAAAATACCTCTTCTTTCGAACAAGAACGATGAACCCTGAAATTCGTTGCAGTGAAATAATGATCTTTTCACCATCTGAACTTCATCTGAATGATCAGATGTGTAGTAGCTATCTCGTGAAAATTATGAGAGGTTTAACCATAATCGAAAGATTAACTCAGTTACTCTGTGCTTCTAGAAAATCTCATGCCTAGAAAAATACAGTCAGTTAATAAATTTACAGAACACAACCAACTTAAATTTGAGCTTCATATTCAAGACGATTATCTATTGCAGGTGTTTTTTTATACGAAGATGATTATGACGACCATTCAGGTTTTGTACACACGTTTGCCAGCTATGATGGCAAATGTGAGAACTTCAGTAGGACGATGGGTAAGCTTTGCAGACCGTTTCACAATGACAGTAATTATAGTGTTATAATAACTAGCAAAAAACAATCCGCCCTATGGGCGGGATAATTTTCCTAGTTCAGGCGGAAGGCTGTTATTACCCTTTATTACCCTAAGAAAATCTTAAGCGAGTTAGAATTTCATATTTACAATTACCTCACGAATCACTTAAATTTTAACCTTCTAATTTTCATTCCTTTTACTATATAATTTTTTATACTTTCTGGTTTATTTATATTCCCTACTCTCATCATCTCCCCCACTATGTTTCTTAGTTTTTCACAATGAAACAAGTGTTCTTTGGTATCATTCTTTTTCCTGCATACTTCACACTTCATGTCCTTATATTTTCCTTTATAGTTTTCTTTCACCTCAACCATATTTAATCAGATTTCCATTATAATCTTCATATCCTTTTCTTTCATATTTTCAATATATGATTTTCTTTTAAATTCATCAATGAATCTTAGTTTTTTTCATTTTAGTATTAATTTTTTGTCGTACACTTTTCTTTAATTCACTTTTTCATCGTTTTTAAGTCCTCTAATGTTACTTTATATAATTTGCACATTTCTGCCACTTCCTCTGCCCAACATCCTGGTATGGATTTTCCAACTGATCTTCGGTTATCATTTTAATTAATCTACAGTATCTTCATTTGAGTTTAATATATTGTTCATTAACATTATCTTCTTGTATCCAATTTTTTCCTTTACTGGCCACACTCCTAATTCAGCTAATATTCCCCAATATGGGGTACTACATTTCATTCCTGTTATTTCCCTTAGAATTCTTCCCTGTATTTGTTCCACTTCTTCAATATCCTTTGTGCTTGTTCTCGGCCATGTTTCCATTCCATAAAATATTGTAGGTACTATTATGGTTTCATACAATGTTAGTTTCACCTTCATTGCCCAATGGCCCACTTTAGCTTGATCTCCATATCTCTTTACATCTGCCATCATGAAATTTATCTTACTTTTCTTCTTTTCAATATGTGTTTGGTGATCACCTCTGCTATTGAAACATTGCCCCAAGTACTTGTATTCTTACACTCGTTCTCCAGTTCCCATTTTCACTTTGTTAATTGTTCTCATTTCAGGTACTTTTCTTCTCATCACAATTATTGTCATTACTGCTGATTTCTCTTTTTTCTTATTAAAGTAAATTTTTTTAGTATTTCCATTGAACTACAATTACAATTGTTTTTTCTATTACTCCTATGTTACTCGATGCCTTCATTATATCATCCATAAATATGTATGACTGAATTTCTATTTCTCTTATTCTTGTCAGGCATTTACCATATTATTTACCCTATCTGTGTCCAGCGAGCACAGTCTGGGTCCCAGAGACGTGCCTTGTTTGACTACCTCTTCTATATTTCTTGGTCTTGTGTCACCTACAGGTGTTTTTATTTGTAATGTGCCAATTTTGTTTAAGTTGTATATTAGTAGTGCTTCTTCTGGGCCTACTACTTTTGATGCTTCTTTGATGCAGTCCTTCAACTCTAGCTTGTCAAAACATTTTACAGCATCCTCAAACCAAACATATGTATTGTTACCAACATATTTATTATAGTCAATTATTGCATTCAAAGTTAATATGTGGTCAATTGTTGATTTCCCTTCAACTCCTCCACATTGGTTCATACTTAATCCCCGATTCTTCATTATACTATTGCTCCATCCTTATTGGCCTATTGACTTCTTATTTTTTAACTTTCTCATAACATTCTCAACATCCTCATTTATAATGCTATTTATGTTATGTTTATCCTCTGCGACAACTTCAATAGTTTCCAGGTGTAGTTCATTAATCTCAGCTTTTTTCTTTTCCTCATCGTTTGCCTTATTTGTAATAAGTAGATCATGGTAAAACTCTTCATATACTTTCAATACTTCACTAGTTTCTTCTACTATTTTTCCTTCTCTATATTTTATAGCTCTTCGTTCCACATTTGTATTTTTGTCCATATCTTTTTCAAATTTCCAAAGTGCTCCATTATTCAGTTCTCCTCTTCCTTTTAACAGTCCCATTGTCTTAATTATTTCTTTTATTTTTTATTTTTTCCTCCTCTCTCATCCATTCCTCTATCAAGCTCTCTCGCGTTCTTTCTTTCTTCTTTTCTTCTTCACTATTACTCCTGCCATACCTTCTTTTCTTATAAATTCTTTTTATCTTTTTTAATTTCTTTACAATTATATTTTCTGGTACTCCCTTCCACTTAATAACTGTCTTACATTCTTCCATTACTTCTTGAATTTTGTTTTCTCATATATTATACATTCCTTGTTTAATGATACAATTTTTATGAGGCCCGCCCCCTGAGTTAATCTATTAAATTACTTTAGTCCTTTTCCTCTTATCATTTTTTCCTTTTGCTTATTTACTTTGCATACTGCCTCATACCAGTTGATAGTACACATCATTGCACAGTGGTCACTGTGAGTAAATTTATCAGTTACTCTATAAGGGGTCCAGATTTTCTTTTCATCTATATACACTTCCTTTAAATGCGAATCATCTTCCTACTTAATGATTATATAGTCCAATACAGATTTAGAATCTCCTTCCCTTCTTGTCCACGCTTTTATAAAATTTTATATTTTGGTAACAGCCAGAAAAGTCAGCCGATCAATAAATTCACGAAAAAAAGCAACCATCAAAATTTTGAGTTTCACATCCCAAGACCAATGGGCCAAAATCTTGAAATTTAAGTACTTCTTGTTGTAAGAGAGGGTGTTCAAAAAGAAACGTAATCCATTGGAGAATGCATATATCATTGTAACCTAACCTTTTTCTTTTTTATTTTAGGTTGCGTTTCTTTTTGAACACCCTGTATTAACATAAATAAAAAATATAAGATCGCCAAATTTCTAAAGGAATTTTTCGCACATTCACAAATTTTCTTCAAAACACTTTTTGAAAAAATCAAAACTACCGCTTTACACATACGAATATATAAGAAAGGTAAGATCCAAGAAGCTTGTTTCCCCATGATGTGGGGTGAGTGTACCCCAAGGGTCACCCGTTCTGAGAGTGAAAGTACGAACGTGATGCACCAGTTTAGATGTTCGGAAGAGGGTTGTTAAACCTTTTACATTGGTTACACATTAAACACACTGCGCCTCAGAGCGCTTTAGCACAAGTTTAAACCAAGCAAAATTCACAAACATTTGAAAAAAAATTATAAAAAACCTACTGTAGATAACACGACCTTAAACAATTTTTCAATATTATATAAAACAAATGGTTTTAACAGTTTGAGAATGGCGGAATCACTTCTTATCAATTAATAAAAAAAATAAGTGTCAAATTCAATATGTTTAAGTGATAAAATTCAAATAAGTGTGCCCAGAGTCACATAATGAGGAAAGAACATTGAAATTTCGAAAAAATCTTGTTAATCTATAAAATTTGTAATATCGAATTCTACAGATACAAAAGTTTCATTTTATATTACTACTACTAATAATAAAAAAATATATACAGGGTGTTTCATAACATGTGGGACGCACTTTCAGGATGGATTCAGGACCTGAAAACAATGAAAAAAGCTTACATAAACATATGCCCGAAATCGCTTTGTTTCCGAGTTACAGCCCGTTTTGTGTTCCAGCAATTCTTTCTGCAAACTGTTTACAAACACTGCTTGCCGACAATGCTTGTGAGTATGTACGAAACTTATTTTATGTATGGCCTTGCCGATTGTAATGTTTCGTACACTCTATGACATGTTTCAGTATCGTTGAGTGTAGAGCCATCAGTCAGTCAGAGGTGCATCGCAGTGTTTCACTGTTCGTATTCGTAACTTCTTACCGTGAATAAATGCAGTCCAGTGAAAAAGAAACCTTAAAAGTTTTTGTGCTATCCAGTGACAGTGTACATATGAAGTGAGAATGGGGGCTTATTCAAACAGAGAACTGGCAGACATGCATCTCATGTATGGACTTGCCGAGTGTAATGCGGTCGCAACAAGACGCCTGTATGCGGAAAGGTTTCCGAATCGCTGTCTGCCAGATAAGAAGACCTTTCAGAGAATAGACGAGCGTCTTGGTGACACAGGTTCATTCAACAAGCGAGTTTCAGATGATGGTAGACCAATCAGCGCCAGAACTGTTGAGTTGGAGGAGCGGGTCCTGAATCGCGTGGAGGAACATCCTGGTGTCAGCACCCGAAGGATAGCAGCAGCAGAGGGTGTAAGATAGACAACTGTGTGGAGAATTTTATGGAAACAACAGCTTTACCCATATCACATTCAGAGAGTACAAGGCCTTACTGAAGCTGATTTCTCACCACGAGAAGCTTTTTGTATTGGTTCCTTCAACAGTATGCTCGCGATCCTTTTTTTCTATCCTCCGTGTTGTTTTCTGATGAGGCTGCCTTCACAAAAAATGGCGTGGTCGATTTTCACAACACTCATCACTGGGCCGAAGAGAATCCGCATGTCATCATCCAGTCAAGACACCAACAACAATTTAGTACCAATGTATGGGCAGGACTTATTGCCGACAATTTAATCTGTCCTTTTGTTTTGCCTGGAAGATTAACAGGAGAATCCTATTCCAATTTTTTAAGGAATGATTTAAGCGATTTACTAGATGAAGTTCCTCTTGGTGTCCGACGTCGGATGTGGTCTATGCATGACGGCGCTCCGCCTCATTTTAGTCGAGTAGCCAGACACTATTTGGATGACAATTTCCCTGATAAATGGATAGGCCGTGGAGGACCCATTACGTGGCCTGCTTGCTCCCCGGACCTGAATCCACTCGTTTTTACCTGTGGGGTCATCGAAAATCCATCGTTTACGTGACACCCATTGACAACGTTGAAATGCTTCGCCAACGTGTAGAACAAGGATGCCAGAAAATCCGAGCAATACCTGGAATGTTTGAACGCGTCAGGCAGTCTATGACGAGGCGTGTTCAGGCGTGTATTCAAGCGCAAGGCGATCATTTTGAGCACTTCCTTTAAAGGTAAGGCGGATACTTGCTGGAACACATAACGGGCTGTAACTTGGAAACAAAGCGATTTCGAGCATACGTTTATATAAACTTTTTTCATTGTTTTCAGGTCCTGAATCCATCCTGAAAGTGCGTCCCACATGTTATGAAACACCCTGTATATACTGTATATAATAAGTTTTTTGGGTACTTTCCTGTTAACGGGAATACCCTTAAAAAAATATATATATTTTTGCTCTCGTCATTTTCGTTTAAACTAACGAAAATATCACAACTTAACCTAACCAGTTATCAAAGGCGTACAGTTGACCTAACCGGGCATTGAATTAACCTAACCGGGCATTGAATTAACCTAACAGGTTAATATAACGGAAAATGCCCGGTTAGGTCAACTGAATGCCCAGTTAGGTTAATTGAATGCCCGGTTAGGTTAACTGTACGCCTTTGATAATTGGTTAGGTAAAGTTGTGATATTTTCGTTAGTTTAAACGAAAATGACGAGAGCAAAAATATTTGTTTTTTTTTTAGGGTATTCCCGTTAACAGGAAAGTACCGTTTTTTGAAGATGCTCGAATGATATGGGCAAAACGTTAAATATATATAGGAATATATGTAAAAGAACAGTTTTATCTTTAAGAATTGTTTTGAAGAAAATTTGTGAATGTGCGAGAAACTTTTAAAAATTTAGAGAAGATTTCTCAAAAACACATTAAATAACATAAATAGTAAATAATGTTTCTGTAATGTTATTAGTCACAAGTATATAAATATGTAAAAGAATGAGTGATTAACAAATTTGAAGTGAATCATGCGTGTATGCAGATATCCTCCGTGCGCTATGCTGGCACTGAAGATGTTGATGACAATTCTCTGATGTTGTATCAACATTGTAACTCGTGCGGGGTAGAGTTTCTCATTATGAGAGACATGGACGCGTTGAACACCTTCGATAACAGACCCGCAACCTTCGCGGCCACGGGCAATTCCTCTCGGACCCTTGACCAGTAAGTTATCGCTGTTTACTTCCAGAATGTTAACCACCCACAATATCTAACTTTGGCTGGGTGTAATACCCTGAGCATTTTATCGCGAATAACCTTTTATTTCGTTTGGGCACTCGTGCCCAGTTACATTGCTTCACCTCAGAAATGGGAGATAAGACCCTTGAGAATATTACGTGTGAACAGTGTCGAGCGTGATGGTCAATATGCCCGTGTGATTCCCGTATTTAGCTAAACCGAACTGGTAGAAATACGAGTAACCATGTTCGTAGTCATGGTTATACTTATTGTTCTTTTTTACACTTTTGCC
Source organism: Bathynomus jamesi (assembly GCA_023014485.1). Lineage (NCBI taxonomy): Eukaryota > Metazoa > Arthropoda > Malacostraca > Isopoda > Cirolanidae > Bathynomus > Bathynomus jamesi. Next base: position 736,994 of record JAJOZX010001337.1, read on the forward strand.
ATTTTCTTTTATATGCCCCGAAGACATACATAAAATTCTCCTTTATGATCCATCAGGAGCAAGAAGCACAATTATATTAATTGCGTACAATTTTAACCTAAAAATATATTTTCCCATATGCTGCAGTTGGCTTGAGCTCTGCCATGCCATCTGTTGACGCTCGACGGAGCCACCTTTACAACATGAGCGCTATACCAGTTTCTGGCCCTCCTGACTCTTTATTATTATTATTATTATTATTATTATTATTATAATTATTATTATTATTTACTAGCTCAAATGAGTAAAGTTTTTGTTTTTTGTCTCGTACACACTCACAAACATTGTCGGCAAGCAGTGTTTGTAAACAGTTTGCGGAAAGAATTGCTGGTACACAAAACGGGCTGTAACTCGGAAACAAAGCGATTTTGGGCATATGTTTATATAAACATTTTTAATTTTTTTCAGGTCCTAAATCCATCCTGAAAGTGCGTCCCACATGTTAAGAAAAACCCTGTATATAAATTTTGGGGGTGTTGAAGGGGGGCCTGAAGGGGGTGGAGGGGGAAGCGTTAAAAACACTCTCATCATGTTGCATTGGAATTGCACTCTAACATTTTGCTAGAGTAGTACTACTAATATCACACTATCTGTATCTGTGAATAGAATCCTCCGTCCAAGAGAATGAAGCAGACTCCAAAGTTTGATGCGGGCGTATGCTGTTGTGAAACTGGCTACATGTATGTTTGTGGCACGTGCTGTATCTGTAGCCAATTTGGTTTTGTTGTATTTAATTATGTACGTATTACCCACATTCACGATCTCCATGACGTCTTTATCGATGGCGTTGGCGTAATCCCACACTTCGTTATAAGTTTGAGCTAGATGGACGTTCCCCTTGACTGTATTCTGGGAAAATTTCCCCCAAAGACTATTTTGGCACAAGTTTGCACTACTGTAAAGTGCTTGCCATGGTTCCTCACAATTTGTCCCCTTCAAGTGGTATCCCTTCACAATCACAGTTGCGTTGAATATATGCATTTTTTTATTTTCTGTCTCAACCCCTCGCGGGTATCCTGATGCTTCTATTTTATCCTTCAAAAAAGTATTTATATAAGGTGTGAAAAGGTTGGGGAGCTTTCGAAACCTCCACACTTTATATATCCAGGGCCGCGGAGAGGGCAGAGAAGCCGGGTTAAATCCCCGGTGCCCGGACCTATACGGTGCCCGGAAAGAGGGGAGATAAAATCTAAAAATATTAATAAAGCAATTGGTTAAATAACAGAGGAAATATAATTAATGAACATATATTTTATAGAGATTATTATACTGTATGTTTTGAATAGTGACTTGGACATATAACACTGCCCACAAAAAAATTTTTTTGCTGCTGATTTAATTCTAAGACCTGTTTCTGGATAATATTGATGTGCTGATTTAAAAAATCACCTTAGATTTTGTCCATCACATCAGGTTTTCGTGCCATGCAATATGCCTATTTTGGGTGATCCATGAAGGGCACTTATCAAAATTGATGATTTTTGAGACCTGTTAACAGCTGTTTTGCTGCAAAGAGATTGTCTTGACATCTCTCATTCTAGGAAGTCCTATAAGAGAAAATTTATGAGCACTGAAAAGTAAGAAAACAAGAAAAAGACAATGTTAAAAAAACTGGTCCCGTGCTTGCTTATTTAAACACTTTTAATCACTTTATGTGTCAATATTACCATTGTATATTAAAGTTCACTCCCTGCACAATTGTTTACTTTTCCATGCTGATTCTGAGTATGTAAAAACTTATTTTTTGAAAAGAAAAAAATTGGGCATAACCCTGCCAAAATGCGATATCTCCAAAATATCTGCATTTGATTGCTCGAAAACCTGACGTGATAGGCAAAAACTAAGGTGATTTTTTAAATCAGCACACCAAAGTTACCTAAAAACAGGTGTTAGAATTAAATCAGCAAAATTGGTGTTGGGCAGTGTAGTTTGCTCGTTATGTACACAAAAAAAAATTCATAATAAAATACTGAGTAAACAGGGGGGCCCATATACCAATCGTTCCCCGGGGCCCATCCGTGCAGCTCTCGCCGGCCCTGCATATATCTTCAGTATTCTGTACCCGTGACGAATGGCTAGGGACAGCTCTGGACTTGTATATACGGCTCTGATCTTCCTCTGGCTGATTATGTGATTACAGTCCCCATTGTTTTCCTCTGCACACTTCACACACAGAGGGAACATGAGTTTGTGATCTATAACAACAGGCAAGATTGGCATCCATAAGTTGCGAGGGGGAAGCACATCTACGAAACAAATACCAAAGTAGTTCTGGTTCAAATTAGCTAAGAACTCTCCGATGACAGACAGGGTGGGGCCCACGAGTTTTTCAGGTGCCCCTACGGGATACAGATTGTTGTTCATCACGTAGAGTATAATGAGCAGAAATCGTAGTAATGAATCTTCACCCCTTCCGGAGGTGGAAAGTATAGTTTGAAGGGGTTTGTGCCTCCTCCAAACAAACTATCGCCACATTTGAGGGGGTCCAGCACCATTGTACGTTTGATAGCCTTATTTCTTCGCGATACTGCTCATCGGCACCAACCAGGCATCATACTCGTGTTCCCACAAAACCTTGTGAGTGAACTGGGAGCTTATAAATTGGTCACGGGTACGGGTCCATGCGAGACTGTCCGCAGGAGATCTGCCATGGATATTTCCTATGATACCACACTCAGGAGGTGGGCATCCATGCCACCAGCATCCGTTAAAGGAGTACACCGTCTTCTCACCAGTGGCGGGGTCTTCGCTTAGACCATCTACCCAAAAAACACGGCCATTGATCTTGCCACCTTCCCTGTGTTGCGAACATATTTTATGTATACACCTGTCTGCTGTTGTATGTGTGTGTGAGCCAGTAAATAGCCTTATTCTCGTAACTGCGCGGGACGTTTCGGAGAATGACGGCTAGCGTGTCTTTAGACATTAGGGCGGCTCGTTTTTACACTTTTTTCGATATTTGATTGGGGGTAGTGCGGAAAAGTTGCGATTTGGAAAGAAAATAAAGTGTGTAAAATTTTTTTGATCTACGTCAATACCTTCCGGTGGCGGCGAGTCCTTAAAATCGAAAAATAGGCCTAAAAACATAAAATTTTATATAATTTTATATAATTTTTATATAATGTTCATTGTTCAATGACTGCTATTAATTTATTCAAGCCTATAATAGTGTTCTCAGGGTTGTTTGCACAGAAATATACCGGAATTAACATTTGTATAACATCTTGTTAAAACTTGCTTTAAATCAATATTTTGGATATTTTAACGGCTAAGACGTCACCGGAAGTTATTAACAGATTGTGCTGAAATTTTTATTGTTTATTTTGTAAGTCTTTAAAACCATTTTCCAATCTACCCCGTTAGGCCTATTTTTCGATTTTTAAGGACTCGCCGCCACCGGAAGGTATTGACGTAGATCAAAAAATTTTACACACTTTATTTTCTCTCCAAATCGCAACTTTTCCGCACTACCTCCAATCAAATATCGAAAAAAGTGTAAAAACGAGCCGCCCTATTAGACATGAAGTTATTCTAGAATACAGTAAAACACAATGAAGCGATCGTGATTGCGGCTTGTAGCAAGTTGCAGTTGAATCGGACTATGTACGTCCTTTTAAAGGCTTGAAAGCATACTCTAAGAACTAGTACGTCATTCACGCAATAACGCTCACATTCAACCGCTATACTGTAAGGATTATCTTCATTAAAACTGTTGTAGTAGCGATCAAAGTCTTCAAGCTCTCTATCACTATCGCTCATGTTGTCATAGTTACCGTACCTTGGGTAGCTTAGCTAATTTACAAGACGTGAATAAGAAAGTGTCTTTAAACTGAACATTACCGCTCATTAGCATCTGTATAAGCTTGTTTCCTCTTTTCAAGGGATCACCTGTAAATATCTCAGAGGACTCGTGTTCAAGCATCTCCTTATAAAGGAATTGTGTATCAAATTTTACGGCGTTGTGGGCAAGAATATACACAGTCATGTTTTTGAACTGGTCCGCTAACTTGACAATATAGTCCACAAAGAGCTTCACAGGGGAATCTCTTGCAGACACCTTAAAAATGTTTGTTCGTTTACCACATTTGCGACATTCATCACACTCGACGTTCATGCACTCGTCACAGATAGTCTAGCTTACAAGTAAATGTGGGATAATCTCTTTTGTTTCAGGATTTGTGTAAGTCTCTATGTCTTAGTATATAGTTATACAAGGTTTATTTTTAGGCTTAGCATCTTTCATATAGTAAACATGTTTTATACCATTTGCCTTATATTTCTCATAACATGTAGTACAACAAATTTCACCACATCTATGCCCGAACTCGCCGCTATCATTCAACGTATGAAACCGCACTCGCAAATTCTCATTTTCCACACGTCCCATTTGATTTATGGAATTCAAAACAATTATTATTGAAAAACGCGTCTACATACATTACCGCTCCTCTCCTCAGCCTCAACTACTTGACTTTCACATTTGGAGCTTTTACAGTGCTCGCATACCATGTGGCAATCCTTACAATGTTTAAACAGATCATTCGTAAACTTGAAACAGCCTTTACACAAATCGTGATGCTTACCACATTTTACTTTTATCATAACTCGCGTAAAGAACCCTTATATTACGGATGGGGAGATACGTTGTCCTGACAATCCTAAAAAGGCTTTGTACGTTCTCTCACACTGCTTTTCAAAATACACAGTCCTACGACGATCATCCAACCCAAATACAACTATACGCACATCCACTTTCCGCTCTACCCTTCTCAACTCCTCAGGCCCCATATCACAGTCAAATTCGAGCCTGCCGTCTGTGGCCAATTTACGTACACGCTGCACAACCGTCGGCAACCAAATTTTTTTAGCCACTGTATTTAGCACAGTAAACATATGATTCAAGATTTTGCTATAACGCCGCAACCACGGTCGGAGTTTATATGCCCTCTGTAAATAGCCTGAGAATTGAAGTCAAGCGTATAAGGTGTGACCGTGTGTCCAGCAACGCGGAAAACGTGGTCTATATCTACCGTGAAGTTGTTCATATTAAATTCGGTACTGCTTTGAGAGGCCTGCATTATACGACTCAAAATGTACTCCACATCAACGGCAGCCAGACGTCTGTAGGGTATTACTACCCAAAATCACCTCTAGCTCCATCATCTGACCCGAACCCAAGGAACAGTCGCGTCCTGGCTTCACATCCCTTACTACTCTGAAGGGGAAACTCCACAATACACTCAACTACGGGCCGCAGTACGTGTTCAACACCGTTGCTATACATGGTTCGCGGGTCGGCCCTGACTACGTACCGGTTTCTAGTCACGGCTACAGTGGGAGTGGCGCTGTGCACCAGCTCGAATGATATGCTACTCTCTCCAGATTGAGGTGTTGCTGACGAGGTGGAGGGCACAGCGGGGTGTGGTATTGAATAGGAATAAGGGGGTACAGTTTTATTTATAGAAGGAGCTACTGTAGGGGTTGTGCCGTAAGACGTAGAGGGATGGGGTTCTTTTACAGTTTCAGAACTTACTGTAGGTCTAACAGCCGACGCACTCGTAGAGAGTTTTATGTGCTTTACACCTGACGTGGAAGGTGCTTCAGCACCGGTTATGTTGTTATGCACCCGCTTTCTTCTCGAATTGTCGAGTGGGATGCTGCAATTGTCGTTCCGTTCCGTAACGCTAGCGGCGGGGGTTATGGTACAGTCTGTAGCCTCAACAACAACTACATTATCATCGGTATCCTCAACCTCATTTGCAATATTACCAAGGACATGTTGCTGGTACAGTACCTCATTCTCGTCATCATTCACGTTTCTGGGGGAAGAAGAAAAACAAGACTGTAGAATATAAGGAGTATCACTTAAAATTTTATTATATTTTGTAAATATTTCACTTAAGAGTGTGACGTATTAGAGATGGATTCTGTAGAAAAATTCAGGTTCACGAACCCTGCAGGCTGTGGGCAAAACCGTGTTTATGTTTAAAATCATTAAAGATAAGGGGGAACTGTTCTCAATTTTGTGCATAAACTCGTATGGTGCTATTCGACATACCAGACCGTATTCAACGAGTACCAAGATGATATTTTATTCCACAAAGGTGTTTATGATGTTGGTTCGATAAAGGGTAATGAGCACACGGTTATTGTAATTGACGATCTCAGGTTAGAAATGGATAAAACGTTTGCCGAGACTTTTACAGTGTTCTCCCACCATCTTAACATAAGCGTATTCTTCATCAATCAGAATCTATTTTTCAAAAATAGATACATGGGCGATATATCGCTAAATACACAATATCTAGTCTTATTCGCACAACGTAGAGATGTGGCACAAATTGGGGTATTAGCCAATCAAATGTTCCTGAATCAGCATAAAGAGTTTTTGGAAGTTTATAAAGAAGCTACAAGGCAACGTTACGGATATTTGGTTTGTGACTTTCACATGTGAAACACGTTTAGGGTGCTTCTAAGAATGAATATATTCCCAAACGAGGCTGAAACTGTGTATATATCCCAGAATGACAAAGAGGTTAAAGAAATACTGTGAATTAATAAAAATCTATCATCGGTTACCACGGACTCTCCAGCACCTGGTTGTTAGAAATACTGACACCGTCTTTTTAAAATGCATCTGCGAAATCTATAACGTTATAAAATGCAGTGTATCGATGAAACCTTCTCAGAAGTCTCGCTTACGTTGTTACAAGAACATAATACATGCACTCGCTCGTAAAAGTCAAAATGTGGGAAGAAAATGCGAATTATTATACAAAAGGGGGCTCATTCCTACCCATCTTATTTTCAGTTTTGGGCCCTTTATTGTCGAGTTTAATATAATGAAGAAAGTAGCTGTGATTTCACACAAAGAGTCCAGATACGGTTCTAGAACCCCGTAAAAGAAGGCTTAAAAGAATGGAAAGCGAATTGGTAGGCCTATTAAACAGTGAAAAGTCTCCTGATGAGAAAAGAATCTTATACTAAGAAACTCTGCAAAATTTCTTCATGAGTATGAAAATTATAAGAAACCCGTGGAGTTATCCGTAGTTATCAAACATGGGGGCGATACTGACCATGGCGAGCCTATAGACGAACAAGTAAAGAAACAATGCGAGTCCGCAACATCTCGAACATGTATTAAAAAGTAGTCTCTCACATACATTGAGGAATAGAGGACTAAGTATTTGTAATCTATTGAGTGAGGACCCCACTATACAATGGTCTGATACAGTCAAGGTTATTGGTGAAGGGTCAAAGGTACAGGGTTCGAACATCATTGATATCGTACATGATTTGGTGAGAAAGTGGGATAGGCCCTCACCAGCAGGATGGGAGCATATTAATGCTAGACTACAGCAAATAAACATTCTAAAAACTCTGGTAGGTAACAGGTTAAAATACTTGGGACAAGCAACGCATGTACCACAGCTGAACACGCCTTTGCCTCTGGCGGTAACAATTCTGAAGAGGAAGAAGAGACCAAGCAGCAGCGCACAACCTTACCCGCGCGCCTCTATAATACGCAAATGTCTAACATATTAAGAAAAAGTTATTATGACATTTCTAATCCAGCCTCCTACGGGGGTGTTAATAGACTGTATAATGATGGAATAGAGAAAAAAGATGTTGAGAGGTTTTTGCGTGAGCAGGACGCTTATACACTTCATAAACCGGTGAGAAGAAGGTTTAAAACTGCCAAGACATTAGCCGCCTTGGTTGATTCTATTTGGCAGGCTGGTTTAACAAACATGCAAAGGTATTCGGTGTATAATGGCGGCTACCGTTACATCCTTTTAATAACAGATGTATTCTCTAGATATTTGTGGCTAATTCTATTGAAAAACAAGTCGCCTGAAACAGTTGCTAAATTCGCAAAAGCGCTGATGTTGAGGGAAAACAGGATTCCTAGCTATTTTTGTATGGACATGGGGAAAGAATTTATAGGCCGAGCTTTTCAGAACATGTTGGCATCGTTCAATATCAGCTATTACACTAGCAATTCTATACATAAGCCATCTTTAGCCGAAAGAGTTCAGCGTACCATAAAGGAACGCATGCATCGCTATTCCACACATAAAAACACATACGGATATATAAACATTCTGGAGTCGCTGGCTTCATCCTACAATCGTTTACACCCCGAACGATTGGTACATCACCTAATGAAATTTTAAAAAGAGGTACACATACAGAGCGTGAGATGAGAAAAGATAATCGTAGAGTACCACTACGCTCTATGCGTTTCAAAATCAATGATTATGTAAGACTGTCGCGTTCGGAGAATAAATTCGCCAAAGGAATTGAGCAAGGTTGGACTCATGAGATTCTTAAAGTTAGAGCTATGAGGCCTAAGGATACAACATGGCATCTAACCACTTCTACATCACACTCCCGTTCCCTGCCTCTCTGTCTGTACATCCTAACAATACCCTGTCCAACTTTATAACAAAACTGCATGGTCCCATTGAATTGGGTTGTGTGTGAATCATATGGGGTTGGAATATGCGAATTTCAACTGGCCACCAAGTTTTTAAGTATTGACAAGAAAGAGCCTGTTTTTATAATTCTTAGAATCGGTGATGAGTGTGAAAAGGCGGGAGTAACTCAGGACGGTACTATGCGTTCCGCCCGGAGTGGGGAGATCCAGTACTCCACTACAGAAGTAACACTGGGACCGGGTCATTATGACACAACCGAGGATATTGTGAGAGACTTAAATGGGAGTTTCAAAAGTTCAAATCTTACTTTCTGATTTAGTATACGAAATCGTAAACAAAGATACCCTGGTACATACTTCGACGCTAAAACCGAAGGCTAACAGAAATTTTAAAGACAGAGCACTGTTCAAAATTATAACCGAGGGCAGATATGGACTAGCCTTCCAAAGAGATACTTTTCACTTGCCACAGCATGACTTGTGAAGCTTATTGTATCAGCTAAAATTGGAGAAATTGAACGATGGAGACCCTCCACCGGACATGTATTATATTTGCAGCAAGGAAACATAAGGAAACATAAATGAATAATTAAATAAAAATTCAAGAAGAGTATATATATATATTAACAAAGGGAATGTCAATGAAGTGAATAAAAAATGGTCTTGTAAAAACTAAAACAAACCTTCGGACGTGATGGGAGTGTTCATGGTATGGATCGTCACACGCTGGTTCTCTGATCAAAGAAATATCGACCTTCTGAATTGACCAAGTAAGGGTTGTGATATGAATCCCATCAAGAATAAATGGGCCAATATTTTAAATGTGTGGGAACCAGCGGAGATGCGAACAACGGACCAGCTTTTACAACACATATTTAGTGAGAGGGAGGTGCTGAGGAGAAATCAACAGCTGGTATATAATCATGTTACTTCCGTACCACATCGACTGCAGGAAGTCATAGACAACAACGGTGTTTGGAAAAGACATTAAATTTATTGTGTTCATGTATAAAATATCTCTCAAATACTAGGGGCATTCAATATATTTTTCCCCACCCTTTTTTCTTAGCAAAATAATAAGTCATGGGGCTGAAATGTCTTTTGGGCCGTAAGTTTGAACTTTCTGCGCTTCACATAACTGCATTTTTCCAGTTTGAACCTCCCCTCCTTGTACAAAACCGCTTTTAAACGCCCTTGTATAAAACCGATGGTTAACGAAGTTTTGAAAATGGCGTCTGACAGTGATGTGCGTCGAAAACAGAGAGCTGTTATCGAGTTCTTAGCCGCAGGGAAGGAAACAGTTGGAAATATTCACAAAAGTTTACAAAACGTTTCCGGAGATGCTGTTGTTGATCAAAGCATAGTTGGACGCTGGTTTAAACGTGTAAGATCATCGGAGAGAGGGAGAGCCAGCCTCGATGATGAGCCACGCAACGGTCGCCCAGCATCGGCTGTGACATCTCACATTGTGCAACGTGCTAACAGCATCATTCGATCAAATCGGCTCATCACATACAAGGAGCTATCACAGGAACTAGGAATTAGTGAAGGAAGTGTGAATACGATAATTCAGCAATTGGGATACTCAAAAGTGTGTTCACAGTTTGTTCCTCACGAACTGACTGAAGATCACAAAGCCCAAAGAAAGGAAATTGCTTCTGAGTCGTTGGTTCGATACGAGACAGAAGGGGATGACTTCCTTTCACGAATTGTGACGGGATGAAACTTGGGTACACCACTTTGAACTTGAAACAAAACGCCAATCCATGTAGTGGCATCACACAGACTCCCCACGCAAGAAAAAGTTCAAAATGGTTCCCTCTGCAAGAAAGGTTATGGCCACCATCTTCTGGGACATGAAAGGGGTGATTCTGGTCGACATTATGAAGAAAGGACAAACATTGAACTCAGGGGCATATATTGCTACCCTACAGAGACTCCAGAGACGTATAAAGCGAGTTCGACCGGAGAGAAAACTGGAAGACGTCCTTCTTTTGTACGATAACGCAAGACCACACAACAGTTTGCAAACAAGAGAGGCCATCACAAAAATGCGCTTTACTGTGTTACCCCCACTCTTCATACAGCCTGGATCTGGCACCTTCAGACTTCTATTTGTTTGGGCCAATGAAGGATGCTATTCGCAGAAGAAAGTTTCAGAGTGACGATGAGGTTGTTGAGGAGGTTAAGAGGTGGCTCCAGCGGAACCCAGCGGACTTTTACCAGCAAGGAATAAAGGCCCTTGTTTCGAGATGGAAGAAAGCCATAGAAAAGGATGGAGACTGTGGAAAAATAAAAACTTTTAAAAAAGGTATGTAACTACTTGTGTACAAAATTTCTGGAACTTACAGGGAAACTTGGAAAGAAAAAAAAAGGTGGGGCAAAATATATTGAGTGGCCCTCGTACACTGGTAATAAAGAATGTGTAACACCTTTGCAAAATTGTCAAATATCATCGTTTAAATGGTTCTGTGTTTATTGATATGAATCACTGTAATAGTTTTATTTTCTGTAATTCTCTCCTTTGAGGTGAGAGACCGCCAAGAGTCACAGTTGCAGTGGCTCAACACTTAAGTTATAACATGGAACTTATTAATACAAAAAAATTATATGCATTTATGATGCTGCCTCAATACAAAACATTCTTCACTTCTAAATAATATTTCTCTCAGTGACTTTTATTACTATATCAGTGCTGCTGATCTAGAAATAGCATTTGCCTCGAATATAACAATGCTATACCAGTAGTATCTATTCACCTGTCGTCCATTTGCCAATTAGAGGATATTTTAAGCAGTGACGTATGAAACTTACAGATACCGATCAATTTGGTAATATTATAATGATATTAAAATTTAACATGCATCAGAACATTGTTTTTTCATTCATAAACCGCCTATATATGTATTTATATACAGTATATGAGGTTTTTACTCTGTCTTTGTTATAACACAAAATAATATCTGAATCTATGTTCAATATTAAATGTAAATAAATAAATAAATAAATTAATCAATTTGGAATTTGCTCAGGGCGCAATAATGCCTACCAACAGCTCTTTTTTCATACATTGAAACTTCAGTTCGTTCAGGGTGACAGGCTTGCCAATACCATGAACACTGTCATCACGTCCGAAGATTTTTTTAGTTTTTACAAGACCATTTTTTATTCACTTCATTGTTAATATATATCCTCTTCTTGAATTTATATTTAATTATTCATTTATGTTTCTTTAGTAATATGTAAACCAGAGTGCTGAATAGAAATAATTATATTCTAAAGACATTTGGCAATGAGTCAACCAATCAATCAACGCTCACTCACCCAGATTCATTCATAAAATGTTACAACCGTTTGTAGTACACACAACCAACAAATATATGCCAGGTGTCGCTATCTGTTCTCAAGAGTGTCCTCCGAATGATGAGCGCAACTGTACATTTTACGATCACACCTCTGATCAAGTAGAAACTGTAATTCCTCTTTTGGTACTTTTTTATCTCTCCGACATCTGCAATCTACAGTATGTGAATTTCTTCACAATCATCACTGCATTTTATGTCTGTATGAGATTTTAAATTACATTTACAGGCACATTTATCAAACAAATTACTGAGACTATTCATACATTCACTTTTTAGTTTCACTGATGTTTTTGATCTACTCAACGTTGCTCCTCTTTCTATGAATCTTGTTACCTTTTGACACAGCTTTTTCCTGAACTGTGGGGATTGATGCTTGCTGCCAAAGTTTTAGTAGCTCCTGAGTCATTTGTCTGATGATTGGCTTGTTGGCTGCTTTTTTCCTTTCTTTGAGATAAAGTACCAATCCATTTGTAAATTAGTTGGCAAAAGATTATGAGGCAACTTCTCAAGAGTTTCAAACATGCGATGTTGCTTAGAATGCCTCGTACTCACAAATTTTTCCTTGCTGAATAGCATGGGAAACTTGAAAGCGTAGATGCTGCTGCATGGAAAGCTGTTGGTGTAGAGTCGCTGCAAGAGGGGATGTTGCTAGCTTGATGTGAAGAAGGATGTTGTTTCATTTGTGGAGACACTGGTGTGTGGGATGCTGATTCTATCTCTGCTCTTCCATAGGTGAATTATTAACTGAAAAATAAGAACAAAAACTCAAATAAATTTCAGTGAATTTTAATTGCTTAAGGAAAAACAATAAATATTTACTCAGTTTACGCAGGTCAGTCAAATGTATATTGTAACAATTGTAAAAGAATAATTTTTATGTCATTTCTCGTAGCATGTTCACTAGCTTCTTAGCTCTGGATTCTGTAGCTGGGGAACAACTACTGCAGCTGGCTGTCAGACTATATATGAAGTATATATGATATTTCAAGGTGAGGTGACGCTTTTCTTTTCGACGCTTTTCTTTTCTCTCTGCTCCAGTACAAATTCTAATACTAAATTAAAAATGACTCATTAGTGGGCTGTTTAATTTGTTTACATCGAAGTGATTAAAAGTGCCAGTGCATTTGCCGGTCATAATTCATTGAGTGAAGGTAAAGTGCGACATAGTATAGCCAAATGAGTTAATATATGAATATATTCGGATTTGAAAACATATCGTGAGCTTAAACGCATATATATATATATATATATATATATATATATAATATATGGAGAGGGAGAGAAAGAGCGAGAGAGAGAGAGAGAGAGAGAGAGAGAGAGGTGAACTCCCCGGTACTCCCCAAATAATGAAAGAGAAACAAGAAAGCAGGAAAAGGGTGAGAGGGGAGAGAAAGAGGGGTTAGAACGGGAGGAAAGAGGGAAGAGGAAGAAAAAACCTAAACTAAACTAAATCTATTGATAAAAAAAGAAATTAAATTATGCACGTAAATTACAATAAGTGGAACACAGTGTGATGAGCTGTAAATGGAACGGTCTTTATTTTATAAATGAAAAAAGGGTTTATTTTATAAATGAAAAAAAGAAAAATAAATTAAAAACGTCCCAAGACAAGAAAATGTGTATAAATTCTGAATCAGTGACATCATTCACTTTCAAAGGTCATATCGCCTGAGTTCACTCGAACGAGGAAAGACTTTACAGTAAAAACTTACCGCCTTTGAGAAAGGCATCGCCGAAAAGGGATGTGTGGCGTCATTCGGGATCATTCGAAGTAGGAAAGAATTTAATTACCCTCTGCCCTTGAAAAATTATTGCGATATTTAATATAAATATATTTATAAAAGGTAGAAAAGGCATCGTAATCTTGTTTAACCTTTTCATGCCTGATTTTAGTTCACTTTTCATGCCAAAAAAAACAACTTGTGTTATATCTCCAGAATGACTATTATCTTACAAAATTTGATGGTTTCATTTGCGCCCATACGGCATGAAAGAGTTAATGGTTATCACTTTCGACGGGCTACGTCGTAGCAAATGTCGTAACACCGCTTACCTTCGATGAGTGAAGTTAAGAGAGATTGGGTCTTGGCCGTAGTTGGATGGGTGACTGTCTTCTCCGCCCAGATTATGTAACGACCCGTTGTTCGGATCCCACGTAACGTTGCAGTTCCCCTTCGTCACATGACCTTAGATGTTGTGGAGGACGTTAATTAACACCATCACACAGCAATACTGGACACTGCGTTTAAAAGATTGGAGGTCATAGATAGAGGGAAAGATATATTGAGGAAGAGTGTTTCAGAGTTGACCGGTTGAGTAGATGAAAGATTGAAAATACCGATTAACTCTTGCCAAATTCTAGTTTGGTAGTGCGTGTTCTCATTAAAGGAGTAGGCATGCAGTTAGAGAGTTCAGAAGGGCAGTATCATTATAATAGCGATAGTAAAGAGAGAGTGAGGCAACATTAACAGTCAGTAAGAGGCGAGGGGAATTGATGAGACGAAAAGCCTTTGATTCCACCTGGTCAAGTAAGGCTGTGTGGGTTGAGCCATCCCACACAAGAGAAGCGTATTCCATAGAGGGACGGACAAGACCCCTGTACAGAGACAGCAACTGAGTGGGGTTGAAGAAATTGCGAAGCCGGTAAAGCATATCGAACCTATTAGAAGGTATTTTAGGAAGAGAATATACGCGATCTTTTCAGGAAAGATCAAGAAAACAGGAAACGCTAAGAATGTTAAGATAAGAGGAAGGATTGAGTTGTGTGTTGTTGAAGGTACGAGGAAAGTCGTGTGGAAGATTCTGACGAGTAGACAGATGGAGAAACTGAGTTCTTGAGGCATTGAAAGCCACAAGATTTTCTCTGCCTCAGTTAGAGATGGAAGAAAGATCAGAGGTCAGATGAACCATAGCCGTCCAACGCGAAGCATGGAGTGATTGTTGAGAGGGACGCTTTGTGAAATAGGTTGGAAAGTGAAGAGTGGAATCATCGGCAGAGGAATAGATAGGACAGGAAGTGCGACTTAACAGATCATTGATAAATAAAAGGAAAAGAGTGGGTGACAGTACAGAACCCTGAGGAACACCACTATTAATAGCTTTAGGAGAAGAACAGTGGCCATCTACAACCGCAGCTATAGATCGGCCAGAAGGGAAATGTATAGAAACCGAAAGAGGGCAGTTTTGAAATTAAAGATTTGTGCCAGGCTCTATCAAAAGCTTTAGCTATGTCTAACGCAATAGTAAAAGTTTCACCGAAATCCCGAAAGGAAGATGACAAGAGTCAGAGATATATGCAAGAAGATCACCAGTAGAGCGTCTCTCGCGGAACCCATACTGACGATCTGAAAAAGATTGTGAAAAGAGAGGTGTTTAATAATCTTCATATTAAGGATACATTCAAAAACTTTAGAAAGGCAAGAAATCAAAGCAATTGGACGATAGTTGGAGGGTTGAGAGCGGTCACCCTTCTTTGGGACAGGCTGAATGAAAACAAATTTCCAACAGGAAGAAAGAGGACGAGATGAAAAGCAAAGAAGAATCAGTTTGCCTAGGTAAAGTGGCAGCACAAAAGCAAAGTATACGAAAATAAAAACGAAAAAGTTTAATGGCAAACTATTAGCCATTTGACAAATATTAATAATACGAACTGACAATAGAATACAATGAAATTAAAAATACTAAAGATAAAAATACAGTGAAGAAAAAAGGGTAGAGTAATGTCGAAGTTAAGTGGAGCTACAGACAAACGTTTTCGTACCATGAATTCCATAGCTTAGAAGACATATGGAAACGCTGATAGCTTGGATAATGTGGTTGATTGATTTTTTTATTCTTTGCATTAGACTGTATTAAGCATGTCTCGTTACCTCCGGCAAGCTCGGGACATTGTGAGTAGTAAACATTTGCAAAGCTAAGCATCTCGGGGGGTATTTTATGTAGGAGTTTAAAAGATCTGTTGTATAGCAAATTTAGGGTTCTGGAGAACCTTATTTATAATTCACCCAGAGTTGCTGTCCGTATATATTACTGCAGAAAGTACGAAAGAGAGTGGTTTTAGCTTCTCTTGTACAGAACTGGAAGTTCCTTATAATCCTATTCGCTTTAGCACAGAGGCTTCGATATTGTTTTCTTATTTCTGAGTGTATATATATATATATATATATATATATATATATATATATATATATGTATATATATGGTGTGTGTGTGTGTGTGGTTGTGTGTGTATTAATATATATATATATATATTATATATATATATACTGTGTCGCGTTTTTTGCTGTTGGTGTTGGAAACGAAAATTTCATTCTATTTTGCCTCGTCTTAAATTTACTGTAAAACTAATTTTCTTGGAGAATTCTTGAAATTCTTCTTGTGTTAATAACTAAATTTTGTTGCGTATAAAAAGGAATGAATAACATTTTATGCATCAATGCAAACACTCTCAAAAGGAGAGATTTGTTTTTCTAGCCAAGTTTACTCGCCTTAATATTGTAAGTTTATATTTTCGAGTTTTGTGGTAATTATTATTATTATAACCAATGACGGCGATGGAACTTATTTACATTTACTTTTTGGATTAAACTTTATTTTACGTATGGCAATTATTTTTTCGACGACAAATAGTGTTTTTCTTTTTGGATTTTCAAAATATTTTAAAATAAATTTTCCTTCAGTGAAGTAGTATAGCCGCAAAAAGGTAGAGTGCAGGAATGTTGCAAGAGCATGGAGGTTGATGTAAACATTGTGTATTTACCTGTTGAGGTAATTTAATTTAATTTTAATTTTAATTTTTTTGTAGTGATGTAATTTTAATTATTTTAATTTTGTATTGATGCAATTTTCATTTTGTTTTAAGGTTTTAATTTTAATGGTTTTAATATTGTATTGATGTAATTTTCACTTTTTATTTTTGTTTTAAGGTTTTAAAACTTAATTCACTGATGATGACAAAAGATTTGTCGAAACGTCTGAAGTACAAAAAATAAATGAAAATGTTTGCCGTTGTGTTGGTCCTTTTGTTCACCTGTAATCTCCGTTTCCCTAAGGAGAAGTCAATAGCTTTGATATATATATATATATATATATATATATATATATATATATATAAGGAATGACGAAATTAAATAGACACAGTTAATATGATTCTTTATATATATATATAATATATATATATATATAATATATATATATATATATATATATATATATATATAAGGTAAGGAGAAAGTTGTTCAAGTGTGTGTGTGTGTGTGTGTGTGTGTGTGTGTATTTCGTCTGAACTATTATTTTGACGATTGTACGTACTATATTATTTTTTGGGCAGTAGAAGGCAAATTCTATTTATTTCATTAATAAACATTTTATTATTGTCAATTTCGATTTTCAAGAGAAAGTCTGTATGCTTTGGTAACGAATTAAAATAAATGGTGGTATCTAGCAACTCACCCTAATAATGTATACCTGTGCAATTAAAATAAAAAATGGTATCTGGCAACTCAACCATCATCTATATAAGAACCGCTTGGCTTCGGAGCTGGCAGTTTGATGGAACTTCGGCCGAACAAAGATTTCTTTCCTTCCCTTCTTAGGTTAAGACTTAGCTTAGTTTCCCTTTGGGGTTAGAACATCCCACCTTGTCCCCCAAAGTCCTCCTCCGTCTATCCTTTCTCTCTTAGGCTAAGGCAACCCCTTTGGTGGGAGGTCATCCTTCCTTCTCCCCCCTTCAGGTGTACCCCTCCCCCCTTGGCTCCTTCTAAGCCAACTGGCTGATTAGGGGTCTATAAGAGGACGGGCGGTGTCCGCTTGAAGCGTTATTATGCACTTGGCAGGAGCCAGGTGAACACCTCTCTTTTCTCTTCTCCTGTCTTTCTCTTGGGGGATAACGCCGCCTCCAAGTTTCATGACCCCTTGTGTGCACCTGCAGCATCCCCACCCCCCTTTGCAACATTGAGTTGTTGCATACTCCTTCATTGCATACCCCACCCCCTTTGCAACACCCACCCCTTTTGCAGCCCTAGCCCCCGTTTGCCAACCCCTACCCCATTTTGCAACATTGATCATTATCTCTTGCAACATTCCTGCACTCTACCTTTTTGCGGCTATACTACTAGTGACAACGTAGTTCACGGTTATATTGTGTTTTTGTAACGTGAATTTTATAGTAAATTTTTTAATTACGACAAAATTTATCACTTATTCCCATTTAGAAATGTGAAAGAACAGTCGCCTACATTTATCAACTAAAAATGTAAAGATTCCCGAAATAAAACCGGGAATTGGAATAATTTTGTCTGTATACGCAGTACGAAAGAATTTAGTCCATTATCAAAGCTAAGATTTACCTCGATTTTTTATTTGAGATTTGATAGGCGTAAACATTTTTATTCCTCTTTATTTTATTGTTTATATTTATTTTTGTATTACCAATTTTGTCGTTAGCTTGAGCTTGAGCTTTAACGGATCTGACATTCTATAAATATACATTCGCCATTTCGCCATTTTTGTTTTTTTGTTTTTACAGTGACTGTTTGAATATAAACAATCAAAATGCGTGTGTTCAACCACTTCTTCTTTGCTTTCCTCGTGATCCTCCTGTTTGCTTGTGGAAATTTACTTCCTGGACTTTCTGGTGCTGAGGCCTACCCATTGGCAGGCGGAGGCAGTGGAGGAGGAGCGGGAGGAGCCGGATGCGGAAGCGGGGGAGGAGGAGGAGGAGGAGGAGGCGGCGGCGGCGGAGGAGGAGGAGGAGGAGGAGGTTGGCGAGCAGGAGAAGGAGCGAGAAGATACTTATCCTGCCGATTGCAAAAACGATGTTGAAGTGGACTTTAAAAGTGTTGAATGCTAAACTTAATCCTCATAACTAAAAGTTTACCATCAATAGTTTTATTATGTTTAAGGTCTTTTTATTTATTCTGAATTGTTACCCATACCCATACCCATTCCATACACTACTAAATCACTACAGTTATATAAGGTAAAAATGTGTTAAAAATCATTATATATTTCTTTTCAGTATTATGACAATGATTCTAAAACAATCGATGAGAAAATCCATTACAAATAAAAGATGTTAATATTAGCTTTTGTATCTTTTCTGTGCAAAATTTTAAGTGTTATTTCTTGTGTGTGTTAATTCCTAATGTGTTTGTGTCAATTAATTTATTATCCGATTATCTATATAGTGTATCTCCTGTTTTTATAAAATCTGAAATTTAATGAATCTCTCTATTTTCTCCACCACAATAAATCGTTGACTGTTTTCACCTCTAATTAACATTTTTATACAGCTTAAACCACTTAATGTACACGATTAGTTATTAATACTTTAAAACTTTAGATATATTCTCTGGCTATTTTAAGGTCCGTGTGCATAATCCATCAGGTACAAGATGTACAGCAAAGTTGCGTTGTAAGCTTATAACTTATTTAAGAGAATGAAGGAAAGTTAGTGGTAAGAAAAGAGATTTTGTTGAAATTGAGGCTATCATCATTATGTCCACACTCCAACACCAGATATATTTAGTTATACAAAAGTACCTAATCGGAATAATAACACCAGTACACATTTAAAAACTTGTCGATCGATTTTTACAAACTAGTTGGTGATTCTATATAATTTGAGTGCGCTGATCTCAAAAATATAGGTAGTTTTTCCCTATCACGTATGGTTTTCTTACTACAGGGTGTGTCATAAATCCCCCATTTATCCCCAAATGTGAACGATCTTATCGAGACCAACATTGGATTGCACATGCTAAACCATAAATTTTGTTGTTATAGACTACAGTAACGCTTACATAATAATGTAGGGTAAATATATATAACAACCAGTCCCGTTCCCACCAAAATACTCTCTCCCCTCCATCAATGGGTGGTTAACATTTGGGGACAGATGAGATATTACAACACCCCTTGTAGCACGAAATCTTTAGGTGATAGAGTAAAACCTAATTAAAGCAGAATTAAATAGCTCCTAGCTCTTGGACAAGCATATTGCTTGTTTATGAAAGAATAAAAAAATAACTGAAAGAAACAAAATATATTTAACTTCTTTACTTGTACCAAGCGAAGTATGTGTCGGATGCCAACAAATTGTTCTCCTGCAATCTAGACCCCAAAAGTTCTGCAGAGTCCTTAGGCAATTCAAATCCCTGACTAAGTCATTTAGTTCGGCTTGGGTTAATGGTTTAGGATCTCGGTCAGCTGTTGGCTGTTCATAAACATCATCATTGTCTGGATTTGGAGCTGAATCAGAATCTGAAATGTATTGATCCAGACTCTCGGGTGGGCGGGGAATAGGAACTTCTGGACCATGGGGTACCGGCCTTATTGCAGATGGAAGACTTGGGTATTGAAGGCTCTCTTTATTCTTTGCATTACAACCTTTAACATTGCAAGAACAGAAGTAGCAGTCGTCGGTATGGTTTCTAGGCTCGCGCCATACCATAGGGATCCCAAATGGCAAACTTTTCTTTTTACCTTTGCTCCAATTCCTTAGTGCCGCAACACACGTAAGACAAACCTTGTGTGGAGCCCAACTTTTGTCTTGATCTCCTAATTTAATTCCAAAATAAGCATGATAAGCTCTCTTAATGAAGGTCGTTACATTTGTCCTTTGTTTTACAACAACATACCGACCACAAATATAACAAAATATGTCTGGACTATGGGTACATCCTCTAGAAGCCATTATTAAAATTTTAAAGACGTAATGTTAGAATTATCTATCTGAAAAATATGAAAAAACGAAATTAATTAAAGATAAAAAAGGTAAAAAATTACAAAACGCCCCAAAATTGTTTTGCTAATAACTTTAAAACTGTGGGTGATAGAAAAAAACTGGTTGCATATTTTAATTCATCGCAGCGAACTGCTTCAGAATCACAACTCAAAATAAAGAAATCGATTTTCATGCAGACCGGTGAATTAATAGAGGTGACAACCTTATATGATTGTACTACTTAAATGTTATTCCGCCACTAAACAAAATATATTAATAAGTTTCTTTAAAAAATATATTTTCCAACGCATTTTGTTCAGAAACAATTCCGAAATTTCCTTAATAACTTTTAGAAACAACCATTAATTCGTCAGTCAGACTGTACTGAACGGACGCATTTCCTGAGCTCTCTGATATTGCATCTACTTTTGTATATTGCTGAGAATTTTACTTTTGGACAGATTTGAATTTTATATACTTGCGTTTATATTCACGTTGTTATAGTCAAGTAATTGAATATTAGTGGTTTTTAGCGATTTAGAAGATTTCAGTGTGTGCCGGCTTAATTTAACTTATACCTGTGACGGTTTAAACTAATTTTTAACTGCGCAATGCCGTCGCAGAAAGCGTCTGTGTTAAGTGTAGGGTAAACCGGTGGTATTCGGAATTTAAGGATTATAACGGCGGTACAATGGCGATTACCGATAGATCAGTTTGTTTCTTTTGCGAGTTCATGGAGGAAATAGTTGACAAAACGCAGTGTACGTGAGGTAGCGGAAAGACTTGCAACGCTTGATGAGGGCAGGGTAGGGCTACGGTTGACGGAAGCCGAACCAATACTAACGTTGAAGACGTTAGTAATTTGAAGGGTGAGGTGCGTAACTAGTTTCTAGTTTAGGTAGCTTGTCGGGAAGGTTAGATAGAGTTGAGGAAGAGGTTAAGGTTAGTCCGAGAGTAGTAGATAGCGAGGGATTTAGAGAGGTTAAGGGTGGAGCTAGGCCGCGTACGTTAGGTGATAGGAATCCCCCCCTATCGAGGTTTCGAACCCTTTCGCCCATTTGGAAAGGGACGTGAATGAGGGGAAACTATTTTAATTGGGGACTCTTTAGTGCGCCACATGGACAAAGAGTTCGTTAAACGGAATCCAACCAAGAGGAGGAGGGTCTGTCTCCCAGGGGCCAGGGTTGACAGAGTTAGAGACGAAGTGGATAGGATTGACGTTGCCTCCCGTCACTCAATGTTGGTGACGATGGTAGGAGGCAACGACTCGTATAGGCCCGATACGAGAGTGCCTGACCTTTTGGAGAGATATAGGGGGTTAATTAGGTCCTGAAGGCGAGGTCAGATAGGTCTTTAGTTCTAGGTATTACCCCTAGGCACGGGTTGGGTCTTAGAATTACGTCAAAAACAATATTTTTGAATAACAAATTAGAAGAGATTTGTGCTGAGGAAAATGTACCCTTCGTAAAGCTGTGGTCCGAATTCAGTGATCCTAGCCTTTTTATAAAAGAGGGTGCATTTTAATGAAATAGGTAATGCTAGGCTAGGTAGGTTAATAGACGAAAACGTGCGAAAGCTGTATAGGTCGAAGCCTTCTTTAAACGTTGTGGGTCCGGGAACGCGGGCCCGACGTGATAAATAGTTTAAAACGCGGGCCCGTGGTAAAAAATAACTTAAACGTCTTTTATTGTAACGCGCGTAGTATTAGAAATAAATTAAATGAATTTAAGG
This sequence comes from Bathynomus jamesi, assembly GCA_023014485.1. NCBI lineage: Eukaryota > Metazoa > Arthropoda > Malacostraca > Isopoda > Cirolanidae > Bathynomus > Bathynomus jamesi. Next base: position 759,294 of record JAJOZX010001337.1, read on the forward strand.
CGATAATTTATTCCGGCAACTATGATATAGTTGCTATCACTGAAACTTGGTTAAATACCGTGACTCGGGACTTGTTGGGGGAACTTGATATACCGGGTTTTAAACTCTACTAATGATAGGTTACATAGGTTTGGTGGAGGCGTTTTGCTGTACATTCGTAATTCCCTTAGGGCTATCGAGGTTAAGTTAGATTTTCCGGCAGCAATTAATGCGATGTGTTGAAGTTAGGGCGCGTAGTATTAGTTTTAATTTTGTTGTTTATAGACCTCCCGTTCAACCCTCGATACAGATACTAGATTTTACTCACTTCTTGGTAATTTTATTGACAATCGGAATAGTATAATTGTCGGAGACTTTAACTGCCCTAATGTTAATTACGAGAATTTTACTGGTAATGAGGAGGGTTTGAGATTGGTTGAGTTTATGGACGATAACTTTTTACGACAGATAGTTACCGAACCAACGCGCGGTGATAATATTTTAGATTTGGTGATGACGAACGGCGAGAATATAGTCGAAGGTTTAGAAGTAGGCGAGAGTTTAGGATGTAGTGATCATCAAATTCTTAGGTTTAAGTTATTGATAGAAAACACCAGGATAGTAACGTAATAGAAGTCCCTGATTTTCGTAGGGCTAATTTTGATAGTTTTGCGGATAGGATGAGAGTAGTGGACTGGGATAACTTATTTATGGGTAATGACACAAATTTGCGTTGGGTGGCGTTTAAAGAAAGTTTTAGGAATATTGAAAGGGAGTTTATTCCTCGTAGGCCCAAGCGCGTTAGAAATCGTGGTAGGCCGAAGTGGTGGACTAGGGAAATAGGCGAGTTCATAAACGAGCGTAATAGAGCGTATAGACTTAATAAGCGCAATGGCACGGCAGCTAACTTTAATAGATATATCGAGCTTAGACGTCAGGTTAAAAGATCAGTTAGGAATGCTAAGCGTAATTTAGAGATACTTATAGCTGCGGATAGTAAACATAATCCAAAAAAGTTTTTTGAATACGTAAATAATCGTAAGCCGGTAAAAGATAACATAGGCCCTCTAGTGGATGTTAATGGCGCTTTGGCTTCTGACGCTCAGGCGATGGCGGGTATTTTCAATAACTTTTTTGCGACAGTTTTTACCGTAGAAGACGTAAATAATGTCCCCGACGTGGACGATATCGTTCCATTTAGTAGCGAGACTATTTTGGATGAAATAACTGTTTACGAGGCTGAGATTGCGCATTATATCGATAGGCTAAAAGTTAGCAAGGCTCCAGGCCCTGACGCTTTTTATCCCAGACATTTGAAAGATTTGAAAGACGTTATCGTAGGCCCCTTAACGAAGATTTTTAATCAGTCACTCGAAACGGGATTATTCCTGAAGACTTCAAATTAGCTAACGTCACGCCTATTTTTAAAAAAGGCGACCGCGCAGTAGCTAGCAATTATAGGCCCATTAGCTTAACGTCAATTGTCGGTAAATGGAATTTTTATAATCACTTAGAAAGTAGAGATTTGATTAATAGTAGTCAGCATGGGTTTCGACGCCATAGGTCTTGTTTAACTAATTTGTTAGAATTTTATAACGAAATAGTGCGCGAATACGATAGGCATAGAGCAGCTGACGTTATTTATTTAGATTTTAAAAAGGCGTTCGATACAGTTCCGCATAGGAGACTAATTGCGAAGGTTAAAGCGCACGGTATACGCGGTCAGGTAGCTAACTGGTTAGAAGAATGGCTTCGTGCTAGGAGGAGCAGAGGGTCGTAGTTAATGGTAGTGAATCGGGTGGTTAGATGTAGGTAGCGGTGTCCCACAGGGTTCAGTGTTAGGCCCATTGCTATTCGTAATTTACATTAACGACATAGATGTAGGATTGACTAGTAACGTGTCAAAATTCGCGGACGATACTAAAATAGGCGGTAAGGTTGTTAACGAGGACGATAGAAATAGGCTCCAAGACGATGTAAATAGGATTATGGAGTGGACAGATAAGTGGCAGATGCAATTTAACGTAGACAAATGTAAAGTTTTGCATATAGGTTCTCGCAACAATAATTACACGTACACGATGGATGATAGGAAGTTAGCGAGCGTTGACGAGGAAGTAGATTTAGGCGTACGCGTATCTAAGGATTTAAAGGTTAGGAACCAGTGCCTGGAGTCTTGCGCAAAAGCTAATAGGATGTTAGGTTTCATAGCGCGTAATTTCGAATTTAAATCGAAGGATATTATATTGCCCCTTCACAAGTCTCCAGTCAGGCCTCATTTAGAATATGCCGTTCAGTTTTGGTGCCCGTACTTGCGTGAGGATATTGATAGGTTAGAAAGGGTTCAGCGTCGTGCCATGAAACTTATTCCGTCGTTGCGCAATAAGCCTTATGAAGATAGGATTAAAGAGTTAGACCTGTATTCACTCGAAACTAGGAGATTAAGGGGGGAGCTTATTGAAGTGTTCAAAATCGTTAATAACATCGATAACGTAAATTTTGACAAATTGTTCACTTTCGATAATAGTAATACTCGCAATAACGGATTTAAGTTGCGTGGCAGACGTTTCATTACTAATATCGCTAAAAGCCCCTCTACGTTAAAGTAATTGATAAATGGAATAATCTTCCCGCGTCAGTCGTTCATTCTACCAGCGTTAATATGTTTAAGAACCGTCTTGACAGACATCTTAAAAGTATTAACGTTGTTTAATATAAATAAAACAAAGTTAGCAATAGGAGCTCTGGTGGTGGTGCTCGAGGATGAGTATGTTGACGATGAATGCCAGCTTGTGACATGCCAGCGTGTGATACCAGCAATAAAATTATAAAAAAAAAAAAAAAAAAAATTCGAGTAACACGAACGTAGATGTAGCTCGTAGCGTAAACTAACCCACTTTTTGTTTTTTACCTACTTTTTTTTACTTTGCATGTCTGTAACTCTCTTCTTGCATGTTTGTAGATTGCATGGTATGACTGTGAGTTAAGACTGTTTGCATGGTTTGTAAGCGTTCTTATTTTACTTCTTTTCATCTTTCACCCCTCTCCTATTCTCTTCGACTATTTTTGTGACTTGTCGGCAGTGGCCGGCGGATGATGATGGTGAGACTTTTTTCCTCTTTTTCTGAAAGAATGTTAACCCACGAGTGGTAGGTGTTGCTCCTTACTTAACCCCTTATTCTCTTCTCTTCTCTTAACCCCCTACTCTTTCCTTTCTCTCGGGCTAACCTTAGAGTGGATCTTAGGGTCTTTGTTAGCCTTAGCTTCTGTAGATCTGTAAAGATACGCGATACGTAAGATTTTCTTACTATGAAAAGACGGCTTACGAATCCAGAAAAAAGACCGACAAACTTATCACTTGATTATACCCGCGAGTAAACGTTAAACTCGTCTTTTTCAGTAATCACTCGATAAAGTTCCTGAACATAATTAAAAAAGCAAGAAATAAGAAGACGAGGAGACGGTTCATGTTCATTTACGGACGTTTCGGAAATTTCAGTTTCCATCATCAGTGCTAAAAATTTAAAATCAAATAAAAAAAATGAATAAATATGATAAACAGAAACATAAAATATATTTAAATAAACGTGTGATAATTAATAGTATAATTACAGTATATATTTAATTAATTAAAATTAAAGGATCACCTGAAGATCAGGGCCCCCATGTATTCTTGTTTTTAGCTTTACAGTACCAAATATAATAATAAATTAAAATGAATGCCCGGTTAGGTCAACTGTACGCTCTTGACGATTGGTTAGGTTAAGTCGTGATATTTTCGTTAGTTTTAACGAAGGTATCATTTGGTAATTGAGGCTGGGGACCCTGATCTTCAGGTGATCCAAACTAAAAATAAAATAATATAAAATATAGGAGTGTGGTCAATAGTTAAAATATATAAGAGTTAAAAGGTGAATCGAAACTGAGAAGTGTCTTACTAGGTTATTCTCGGGATGAGGGACAAATTGAATACCAACGTACCAATTAAAGAAGCCATTGACATCTGTATCAACAACTTATTTGCCAACAATCCGAACACAGTCCTTAATTTAATGAAACAGGAATTCACCAAACTGCTAATGCTTGCCGCTTCAGAAACCTATTTCTTTTTTAATCAACAACTCTACCAACAAACCGACTCACTAGCTATGGGATTCCCACTAAGTGCCACATTAACCAACATTTTTCTCTGTCACCATGAAAATAACTCCATTGCTTCACCCACTACAAACCACACCTATATGAAAGATACAATGACGACACCTTTCTCCTTTTTCACAATGCCAACCACGCCCCCCTTTTTCGTAACGATCTTAATTCCCAACACAAAAATATTAAGTTCACCAAAGAAGACGAATCCAATAACACCGTACCCTTCTTAGATATAGCAATAACAAAACAAAACAACATATTAAGCAGCTCCAATCCTCCATATATCGAAAACCCACATACACAGGCCTAGGCACTAATTACGTAAGCCAAACCACTTCGCCATATAAAATTAACAGCATTAAAATCTTAATCCACCGCGCCTCTCAACTTTGCTCTTCGTACTTATCCTTCCACAACGAAATAGAACTCATTCATAATTTCGGCATTAACAACTTCCCAAAACATCTGCTACAATCTTTAACCAGAAATTTTTTTAATAACATTTATCAACCCCTCTTTAAACTCTCCACTGTTAAAAAAGACGTACAATACTTTTTCTTTCCCTATTACGACCATATCAGCCACAAAATGCTCTCAGAACTCCGCCTCCTACTCATCCCGCTTTACCCCCAAATTAACTTTCAATTCGTTTTCACGAATTTAACAGCATCAAATCATACCTAAACCACAAAGAAAAAACACCCCATCCCCCTTGCTTCGTCCTCTATCTACGCTTTTAACTGTGTTCGCTGCAAAGCGAACTATAATGGCAGCACCATTTGCCAATATCAAACAAGAGTAGACGAGCATCGCAGTATTTCTACTAGAACATCGTAGTCCTTAAATAAACCACTACTTCCGTCCAACTTCAAAATTATTAACTCAACCAACCAACTAACCGACCTCCGCATTCTAGTCCCTTTACGTTTACATCATCAGTATTAAACCAATCCCCAACGACTATAGTTCCACCTTCAACTTAAACATCGCCAGATAAACTCTCATACCCTACCACCGAAAAGAAATCCACCATCACTCAGTCTGGCTCCAACTTTTCTAATATGGATTCTTCCAACAACCAATTCCCAACGTTCTGTTCAATTAGTCCCTCACCCCGATAATAACCTGGTGAGACTCTTCTCAATTTCGATTCACCTTTTAACTGGTTTATATTTTGACTATTGACCACACTCCTCTATTTTATTATCTCATTTTTAATTTTAATTAATTAAATATATACTATAATTATACTGTTAATTATCATACGTTTATTTAAATATATTGTATGTTTCTGTTCATCATATTTATTCATTCTTTATATTTGATTTTAAATTTTTAGCACTGATGATGGAAACTGAAATTTCCGAAACGTCTGTAAATAAACATGTACTATCTCCTCGTCCTCTTATTCCGTACTAAGTTACGGTTCCCCAAGAACAAACCCTTCAATCTAATTAAAAAAGTTTCTAAAACAATAAAATTTTGAAGTAAAATGGCGTGTGGATATGTTGAGAAAAAAACGATTATGTAATTCCTTTTTAGAGAAAAGCGAGGCTGACTAAAATAAAATTGAAACTCTAATCTGATGTATTTACGTATGCATTCAAACTGTACGACCATCTTCCTCGGTGGGTGTTACATACCATCCTTCAAACCATCAACGTCATCCCAGTCCCGTAGTCAGGACTTCCCAAGAAGGGGGTTGAAATTGTAGAAAGGCGGACCTTTTGATGCAACGACCTAATCACTGCGGATGGGATTTAGAGTAGTTAAGTTGAGAGTAGTTTAGAGTAGTGTGTGAAGTTAAAAAAAAATGCAAAAAAAATGCAAGTGTTTATTTAATAAATGATGTTATAGATTATAATATCACATCATCAGTTATAACTATGGTTACAAAAGTGGACCTTTCCTGTCAAGGAGGGAGGGTCGTTCGACCCCCCGTCGGACTCCGATCTTGGCTACGGGCCTGCATCCTGACGTGGATCTCAGACATAATGACCATCTCCAAACAAACATGAGACAATCTCATTCTAGTAGAAAGGCCGTATCACAAGTCGCTCTCCTACTATGAAATAATCTTCCTATTCTAATCAAACAAGCATCATCCCTTTCCCAGTTCCAGCTCTCTCCTAAAAAGCCATCTTGGTAATCTTAGCACCGCATTAAGCAGACACCTTCCCCAATTTTAAGACTGCAACGATGCAATCTTCAGTGCTCTCTGCGTTATATAATCTTCGCTTATCGTGTAACCCAGGGGTCACCGACCTTTGTTTTGTTCACCGCCCACTTTTACGATTTTTTGAAAATTAAAAAAGCTTATCGCTCACCTTAGATCAAAAAGAATAAATTGACATAATCGATAAAATAAATAATGAAATAAATGTTTAATTACCTTTAATGTGAGTCCACTAGTGGGCGCTACCGCCCAGGTTGGTGACCCCTGTAACCAGTTCAGTGATACGATGTAATTTTAAAGCACATTTGTAATCAGCCAGGAGAGCCAGGGGATGGCACAACGCTCAGGCCAACTAATGCGGACCATTAATTTAAGTCCGGAATTTCCGTTAAACCCGATAATACACACACACACACACACACACACACACACACACACACACACACACACACACACACACGAGGGTAATTCATTAAGTATCCGCACTTTTTATTTTCACAATTTTATTTTCACATCTGATAGATTATAAACACATCACATCTCAACATAGTCTCCCTGTTTCTCAATACACTTTGTCCAGCGATCTACAAGCTTCCTAATGCCATCACAAAAGAATGTTTTTGGCTGTGTGCATAGCCAGTCATGCACCGCCTCCTTCAGGTCATCATCGCCTTGGAATCGCTGACCTCTCAAAGTGTCTTTTAGTGGTCCAAACAGGTAAAAATCCAAAGGTGACAGATCTGGACTGTAGGTTGGATGGTCGAGAACTTCAAATTTAAGTTCTTGAAGGCATTTACTAGTCTGTGCAGCGGTATGAGGGCGCGCATTGTCATGTAACAGAATAACAGTGTTAGCATAATTTTACCTGCTGACGGCTGCGCTTTGAACTTCCTTGCACAAATTTGAACTTCCTTGCACAAATTAAAACTATCTTCTTGTACTATGTATAGAACAAGAAGATAGTTTTAATTTCTGCGAATGTACTTATAAGTGGGACCCTGTAATAAAATGCCCTTCCGGTGTCGGGAGAACGGTATCTAACCTAGGTGCGAATTTCTCAATGGTCTCTGGATTGTTTCCTTCTCGCCTTTTTCATTCGTTTTTCGGTTTATAATTTCTGTATAATAAACAACAATGTAATAACCAATGTAATAATAAATTTATAATTTCTGTAATAAATAATAATGCAATATTAAATGTAATAAATTTAATAATAAATGTAATAATTATGTAAAAAAATAATAGATGTATGTTTATAACAGGAAGATAGTTTTAAATTTGTGCGAATGTACTTATAAGCGGGTCCCTTTAATGAAAATGCCCTTCCGGTGTCGGGAGAACGGGATCTAACCTAGGTGCGAATTTCTTAACGGTCGGTCCATGGACTGTTTCTCTCTTGTTTTGGTTCATTCGTTTTTCTGTATCCACCCGAGGAGGATGCCAGTGGGCATCGAAACTGTTGTGGAAATAAACTCTGTCTATTAGAATGGGTTTTTATTTTCAAACTTTTACAAGGAACCACCCACCAGAAGAGACCTATATGCATGGACCAAGAAATTTGAGGAGACTGGCAGTGTTCTAAAGGAACACTCTGGAGTGCGAACAAGATTGGAAGATGATGTTGAACGAATACGCGGCGCGTTTGGTAGTAGCCCGAGAAAGTCCATCCGTCGTGCCAGTGTCGAACTGCAGATTCCTCGTTCAACTGTGCATAGAGTCGTGCGCAAGCGGCTGCAGCTCTATCCATATAAGCTTCAAATTGTTCAGCATATAACATGTGAAGATCTTAACAAAAGGAAACATTATGCTATGCACAATGTATCTAATGTATCTAATGTATCTAAATGTTATAATTCACATATACCATATGAAACTTTATGACATTGATTATTTACTATGTGAATATTACATTATTTGCACCATTCAATAAAAAATTATAAGGTTTCAAAGTTGTTTCATTTCGAATGGGACACCCGGTATATATATAAAACGCATGGTCCTCAAGGTTAAAATAAAACCGCTGGTACCAATTCATTTTTGTTTATCGCTTTCTTACATTTAGACTTTAATAATCATCAGTAATATTTAATGGAATGTCTAAATAAAATATTAAATATTATGTGCAATATATTTCAATATTTATTTGTAAAACTTAATTTACAATTTTAATTTACAATTGTATAATCAAAAAAAAGCATTCAAATTTTAATGAATAAACAATATTCAGGAATGAAAATTATCAGTATTTGTAAAACGCTTAAATTTTATTTTTCATCAATTTTAAAATAGGATTCACAGTTTTTAACTTAATTAATCAATGACTTTATGAGCCAGTCAGTAAATGCTGAACATTGCGAAGATACCCGGTCGGTGGTCGGTTGATTGTACGCTTCTGGGTCAGTGGCGGTTGTAGTTATGACGATCGTTTATTTTTCTTGGTTGTCAATACCAAACGCTCGGAGGAGGTCTGAAACTGTACAGTAAAATGGGGAAAACTGTAATCAAGATTTATTAGTCATTAATCACTAATATTGGAACGTATTTATTTATAATTGGAAAAGGAGTAACAGTTTCTGATTTGAAATAGAAAGATTGTGAAGTATGGTTATCGTGTTCTTACATCACGAGGGCTTTTACGACAATACATATTGACAGAAACATGAGAAAAGATTTTTCATTTTTAATTCAACAGGGTGTTCCATTTAAATGGAACCATAAGGAGTAATTAATAATGTCTTTTTTTCAAATTTGTGAGGGTAAACGTAATAGAGGCAATAATAAGGTAAGAAAGGTAAGGTAAGGTAATAAAGGTAATAATAAGTTAAGAAAGGTAAGGTAAGGTAATAAAGGTACCAATATCCTTTTCAGTCTTTATTACTCCCTTCGGTTCCATTTAAAAGGGAGTAATAAAGATTGGAAAGGATATTGGTACCTTTATTACCTTACCTTGCCTTTATGACCTTATTATTACCTCTATTAAGTTTACCCTCACAAATCTGGAAAAAAAAAGACATTATTAGTTACTCCCTATGGTTCCATTTAAATGGAACACCCTGTAGAGTTTATCTAGCTTCGAGAGTAACGACAGTGTGTTCAGAGGTCACCAACACCGCTTAACATATATGGAGTAAATTCATTGACTAATTATAACGGAATACAGTCTTAAATACTAATTATAAAGGAGATTTTCTTTGCGTTTCCAACTATCTGAATCATCGTATGTATTCATGAAAATGAAAAGAGAAAATACTTACGGACCACCTCATCGACATCTTCGTCCGGCTCACATCTGTAAATTTAGAATTCAGTAAAATAATATACCAATATAATCATCACAAAAAAGAACTAATGATGATAATGATAATGAAAATCTTTATTAGCACGATATAAATCCCATAAAATAGCAATGTTTTTTAAAGTAATATATATATATATATATATATATATATTATATATATATATATAATTATATATATATATATATATATATATATATATATTATATATATATATATATATATATACAGTCTGCCAAAAAAAGGGTTCACTCTAAAAACAGCCATAAAATCAACATTTATTAACCAATCATAATGAAACTCATAGAGAGCAAAAGTATGAAAACAGTCTATATGTACACCAATTTTGATATTATTATATTGAAAATTAATAATTTAATGAGGATTGTTTATGTTCAACAAATTTTGTTGGTGAACATCGCTCCAGTTTTGAATTCTGGGAGTCCACAAAGGCAGTAAAACTTTGGTAATAAAATTTTTATTCTCGTTTTAGTTATAAAATACATCATAAGATTTATAAAATATGGGAAATGCCTCCATTAAAAAAACCATGAAAATAAAAAGAGGATTTTGAATTTCGAAACAGAACTTAAATCCTAAGTTTACAAAAGAATGTGACAATAAAACCCACACTAATAGACGGAGTTTATTTTCACAACATTTTCGATGCCCACTGGCATCCTCTTCCGGTGGATACAGAAAAACGAATGAACAAAAGTGAGTAAGAAAACAATCCAGGAAAGGTAAGGAACATTCTAGAAGGGCAGAGACCATAATAAATTCACACCTAGGTTAGATCCCGTTCACCCGACACCGGAAGGGATTTTTTGACCAGGAATCTCATTAAAGGGTCCAGCTTATAAGTACCTTCGCCCAAATTAAAATTATCTTGTTCTATACATAGAGATTCTATTATTTTTCTTTTGACATAATTATTACATTTATAAAGTAACTTACTTGATTCCCAATCTATGGCATGATTATTTTGGCTGGCGTGATAAAAAATTGCATTATTAGTGTTACAACATCTGAAGGTATATTTGTGTTCTTTAATACGGGTTTCAATATTTCTTCCAGTTTCTCCTACGTATACTAAATCACAATTTTTACAGAGCTGTAGACACCAGCTTTCTTCTGTTTTGCAGTTATTCATAACCAATTTGCTTTTTACAGTAGACGAATATTTGAACGCCAAATCAAACCTAAAATCCTTCGTCAAAGGTTTTACACTTTCTAAGCCGGAAATGTAAGGCAAACTCAAATATTGTTTTTGGTTAGCTAAAGGTTCCCGAGGGGCATAAAAAACAATATTTGAGTTTGCCTTACATTTCCGGCTTAGAAAGTGTAAAACTTTTGACGAAGGATTTTAGGTTTGATTTGGCGTTCAAATATTCGTCTACTGTAAGAAGTAAATTGGTTATGAATATATATATATATTATATACTATATATATACATTATAACTGCAAACACACAGTATAATTAACGTAAAGAACGACGCTTTGTATAGGAGACTTATCCGCGCAAGATGAGAGCGAAAGAACGAAACAATTGAAAAAATGAGGTACCCACCCGGGAATCGAACCCGGGATCTTCCGATTGCCGGTCAGACATGCTAACCACTACACCATAGGCCTCACCCAAACAAATGCTCGTAATTCCTCTACATAGCGCAGAAACCAATGCCCCAAAGGGGCACCTCCCGCATGCCGTAACATTTATACATTATAACGTTCGCTCTCATCTTGCGCGGATAAGTCTCCTATACAAAGCGTCGTTCTTTACGTTATATATATATAATATATATATATATATTTCTTATGCAGGAAGCAGGGTTCAAGGGCAAATGCCCCCAAAACGCCCCTCCCATAGAGGAAGAAGAATCACAAAATCAAGGTCCAAGGTCTTGAAGATACTTGGACATTCTGCGTTTTAAAAATTGGAGGTCATAGACAGGGGTAAAGATGGATTGGGGAAGATTGTTCCGGAGTTGACCGGTTGAGTAGATGAAAGATTAAAAATACCGATTAACCATTGCGTTACAGAGTTGGACAGAAAAGGAATGAGAAAGTGTCGAAAGTCTGGTGCAGCGTGCTCTCCTTAAAGGAGGAGGCATGCAGTTAGAGAGTTCAGAAGAGCAGTACTCGTTATAATAGCAATAATAAAGAGAGAGTGAGGCAACATTGCGGCGAAGAGAGAAGGAATGAAGACAGTCAGTAAGAGGCGGGAAAGTGATGAGACGAAAACCTTTGATTTCATCCAGTCAAGTAGAGCTGTATAGGTTGAGCCACCCCACACATGAGAAACGAACTCCATACAGGTGCGGACAAGAGATTCCTGTACAGAGCAGTAACTGAGTGGGGGGTGAACAAACTGCGGAGGTGGTACAACACACCTAACCTCCTAGAAGCTGTTTTAGAAAAAGCGAAGGACTAAGTTGTGTATTGTTGAAGGTAGGAAGGACTGAGTTGTGTATTATTGAAGGTAAGGGGATAGCCGTGTGGAAGATTGTGAGGAGTAGACAAGGAAGGAATTGGGGTTTTGAGGCATTAAAAGCCACAAGCTTTCCTCTGCCCCAATCAGATCAGAGGTTGTGTACGTCCCGCGCGACGCACTGAGTGTCTGTTGAAAAGAGATGTAAAAAGGGTGGAATGAAGGGTGGAATCATCCATAGGAATGGATAGGACAGGAAGTGCGACTTAATAGATCATTGATAAATGAAAGGAAAAGAATGGGTGACAGGACAACCCTGAGGAACACCACTGTTAATAGCTTTAGGAGAAGAACAATGGCCATCTACAACCGCAGCTATAGATCGGCCAGAAAGGAAATTAGAGATGAAGGCACAGATAGAAGATAGAAACCGAAGGAGGGCAGTATAGAAATTAAATATTTGCGCCAGACTCTATCAAAAGCTTTTGATACGTCTAGCGCAATAGCAAAAGTTTCACCAAGTTCCCGAATGATGGATAACCAAGTCAGAGAAGATCGTCAGTAGAGCAGAACGCATATTGATGATCTCAAAGAAAATTGTGAGTAGAGAGGTGTTTAAAAATCTTCCTATTAAGGATAGAATTAGAAACTTTAGAAAGGAAAGACATCAAAGCAATTGGATAATAGCTGAAGGGTTGAGAGCGGCCACTTTTCGTTGGGACAGGCTGAATGAAAGCGAACACCCAGCAGGAAGTAAAAGTACCAGATAAAAGACAAAGATGAAAGAGTTTACCTCAGCAGGGTGTCAGAACAGAAACACAGTTCTTGAGTACAACAGGAGGGATACCATCAGGACCGTTCGCCCTCCTAGAATTGAACCCAAATAGGGCAGAATAAACATCTTTGGAGAGATTCAAACATAATTAAATCAGAGGGAGGAGGAGATGGAAGAATAGCACCAGAGTCGTCTTGGGTTGAGTTGGAGGCGAAATTTTGAGCGAATTATTACAGTATATAATTGCAAAGAGTAAGTGTACAGCTTTTAAAATAATGGATTTCTCTCTTAGCAATTATTTAAGCAACATGTAATTGTATTATATAGCTTACAATTTTTTAGTTTGTTTCGCATGTTTTGTGTTTCCTAAACGTTAATGAAACGCAAATAATACCACAACTGTTGGTGGAATTTTTAATCAGTTAATTTATACCGATAATTCAGTTCGAAACTTTTAATATTATTATTTAACTCTGCCTTACTTGCAAGTTTCCGAGTCATAAAATACCCAGAGGAACATCTTTTGTCAAGGCATTCGCAAGAGCAACTTGCCCATACCATTTGTGAGTTCTCGCTTTGAAAGACACTTCATTTCGGCGAGTCTGTAAAGTAGAGGAGTAAATACTGTAATTAATGAAACTTATCAACTACCTAAAGTTAAACTTTCAAGTTAAATGTGAAATGACAAAAATAAATGCCTATTTTAATCAAGCCTACTTTTTTCTCAGTAGTGACTGTTGCAAATTTATCCACTGATAGCTTTCATTTACATGGAATCACGCATTTTGTGCTAATATTATTCTGTGTTCGAATTTTAATTATTTTTACAGTAATATCCCTGTAATAAATGTGATTCTCTTACTTGTCTTTACACTTGCAGCTGCAATCCAGGGCACTGTAATCATGGTAGGGACTGATGCAGCCAGTCTGTGGAATCTCGCAGTTACACTCACATTTTTCGTGGTTCGTTACAGTCCTGTTAATAAATGATGATTTCGCAATATCCGCGTCCGTGATGGCTGAAGGAGAAGATGCAGTAATTTCCATGACCTGAAATGTATTGATATCATTTTAATCCATTTTCCGTGGCATTTCAACTCAGTTGATACGAATACGATGTGTAGTTGAAAACAATTTTAAATTGATATTGATCGTCTGCAAAAAGCAACTCAAACCGAAACAGAAGAAACTACTTACAGAACGTGTATACAATTACAACCATACATGTGCGCATGCACGAAATTCCAAATGAGTCAGAAGTCATTTATATCCTACTGTATACTACAGTATGTATAAATATTCTTCTACGAATTGAAGGGATATATAAGATAACTTCTCACCCACTGTTATTCTTATTCCTCTCCGTGGTCCGTATATAGGAATGCTCGAAGTCAGAATTCCAAATTTATGGAAAAATATTTTCTCGATTTGGGTAAAAGGGTAAAAAAAAAAAGGACCATGAAATAAGTGAGGCACCGAGGGGTATTTTTTATGAAAATATTTAATTTAATGAAAGTGGGAAATCCTACAGTGGAAATTTTAGAGTTGAGACTTGTCTCATCTGAAATTCTCAATCGCGCTCTTCTCACTGTTGGAAATGGACAAGTTTGGAAACCTGTGAGTAATGAAATGTATAAAAAACACTTATACAGGCTTACCTGGATCACCTGTTTTTCCTCTTTCGTTGGTCTGCATCTCCTCACTCCAAGGCAACAACCGGTGCATATTTTCACAGTCGTGCATGTCGGGAAATAAATCACACCTTCTTTCACCGGTAAATCCAGCATTTCCATTCTTTTCTCCAAACGACAGTTGGCCTTTTCGAGCCTCTTCATTCCATTCGAAGCACCTATGAACCGGGCCATAAGTAATAATTCATGAAGCATCATTTTATATTAGGACACACCAACTTTGCTATTTTTAAGTTTGTGAATTCGCAAATTAGTAAATAAGTAATATAGGAAAAAATTCGAGAAGTTCTTGGTTATACAATCGCAAGTTTGCGATTGCGATTTGTTCACAAATTTTCATTTCTACTCAGTACAAGTGTAAACTACGGATTGAGGAGACAGAAAAGGAAGTACGATGATATTATTGGAAACAGAACAGGGAAACACGGGGAACATAAAAAGCTACACACCCACACGGGAAATTTCTGACACGTTTGAAGGTGTGAGGGTTATTACCCACACTGAAGCCTATGACGAAGGCAAATTAAGGTTAGAAAACCAAACACCCACAAGGGAAAAAGTTGATACGGTTGAATGTGTGAACTCTCGTACTCACAACAAAACCAATGACAAAAACAAGTTAAAATCAACAAACAGACCACAGAACAGGGCTATTCTATACATACTGCGCAAAAATGGGCCACATTTACAACAAATGTTGGTTCAACAAACCACGGGAAATCTGCAATGGGAAAACAGAGGGAAAACCTACAAAAAAATGGGGTTTCTGCACCTATTGCAAAAGATGGGGCCATACAAAAGTCAAATGTTGGTTCAAAAATCGAAAAGGAAACCGGAACGACCGAGCAGAAAAGATACCTGAAAAGAAATGGGTATTCTGCACCTTCTGCAGAAGGGCCATATAAGACAAAATTGTTGGTTCAGGCAACGAAAAGAAACCCGCCGAAACAGAACCGGCAAAGAACCTGAAGGAAAACGAGGGTTCTGTACTTTCTGCAGGAAGAAGGGCCACCATCGGAAAAATTGCTGGTTCAAAGGACGAAAGAAAAACAGCAAAGGCCAAACAGATAAAAGCCCAACAAAACCTCCCGAAACCCCAGCAATGGTAGCCAAAGCTAGCCAAACCGTCAAGAAAAAGGACGCGGTGGGGTCGAATGAAGAGTCACCCCAAGATGGGACTCGACGAGATGATTGGGTAATTACCCAATCGAGCAAAAGCTCAAAGGACAACTCAGGACCTCCAGAGAAGGATACAAACTGTGTTGTCAATCGGTCCAAAATTGGACCAATGAGAAGCGAAAGCTCTCAAAAAGGGTCACCCGAAGTGGGACTCAGGAAAAAATGATTGGGTCATTACTCAATCGAGTGAAAGCTCAGATGAAAACTCAGGACCTCAAGAGAAGGTAAGCCACTGTGTTGTCAATCGGTCAAAATTGGACCAATGAGAAGCGAAAGGTCTCAAACAGAGTCAACTGAAATGGGACTCAGAGAAAATAATTGGGTCATTACCCAATCGAGCAAAGGCTCAAATAACAACTCAGAACTTCAAGAGAAGGTAATCACTTGTGTTGTCAATCAGTCCAAAATGGGACCAATGAGAGGCGAAAGCACTCAACAAGAGTCATCCGAAATGGGACTCGACCAAATTGTTTGGGTATTTACCCAATGGAGCGAAAGCTCAAGTGAGGACAACTCAAAGACCTCGAAGAAAGGTGAATATGTTGTCACTCGGGTCCAAAATTGGACCTTTGAGAAGCGAAAGCTCTCGAGGTGAACAAAAAGCTCACAGGAGGAGCAAAGAAACCTTCAAAATTGGTAACTATGTTGTTACTAGGTCTAAATTGGACCACTAAGAAGCAAAAGCTCTCAGAAAGAGTCATCCGTAAAGGGACTCGATGAAAAAGGACTGGGTCTTCACTCAATCGAGCAAAAACTCACAGGAGTAATGAAGAACCTCCAAAATGGTAACTATGTTGTTACTAAGTCCAAAATTGGACCACTGAGAAGCAAAAGCTCTCAGAAAGAGTCATCTGAGAAGGGACTCGTCAAAATGATGTAGGAGAGAGTGACGCAATTGGATAGGAAAAGTTTAAATAGCTCCTTCATGGTACACCAAACTTCACATCACAACAGGGGATCTTACAGGAAGACAACCTGAAAACTCTCATAAACCTAAAAAAATTTAGGGAACAAACAACAGGGGGGATCACTTCACCTCTGGAGTGTTAAACATATAACACATACACCCACAAAACCTCCACACAAAATCACCACGATCAAAAGGGGTATTAAGTTGGTTTCATCAGACACAAAGAACCTGATGAGGGTATACTGTTTTTCCATTTTTTTAAATAATAAAGATGGAACAATGGGATTCCATATTTGTGTTCTTCACAAAAGAGCAACAAGAAAGTCTGTTTGAGTTAACTTATGGTCATGAAGTCAAGGAACCAATTAAGTTCTTGTGTAAAGCTGGCTATGGAACAAAACAAAACTTGTCCGTACTTTAAATACGTCAAGAATTTAAAATAAACTTTGTTGGTAAATCAAATTGTCAAAAACCACTTAAGCGCAACTCGGGGAAAATAAAAGAAACCTTTGATAAAAATGTTCATTGTAAGAGTTACAAAGTGGAGATAAAGTTTCGACGTTCCTACCAGTACTAAAGACTTATTGGACACTAGATTTTGGTCCGTATGAGGACATACAAAAAAATCAGTGATCAAAATTTCTAAATTAAAACTCCTAACTGAAGGAGGAAAAATTAGTTATTGTCACTTATATATCTTTTAAAAGATACTGAGCGCATGGACAATAATTCTAAGTTTATGGTGAAAAGGTGCTACTAAAATAAATGTAGTCGCGGATTTAAGTGTCGCCAGTGAAGGGAATACTCTTAAAGAGGAAATTATTGAATTATGAATTAAGTGTTAAGCCAAAAGGGTTAATTAAATAACACAGCCACACGAAAGTGAAAATCAAATTAGGACATTGACACCTAAGCCACAAACTCACAGCTCACCAAAACTGTTTTATCAATTCTCCCTATTCAGTGACGTACTGACTACGTCCTCTCTCATAGCGTATGATGTACAGCTTAAAAAGTCGATCCATCAAACAACTTCCAAATCGCACGAGTCCACAGCGGCAACAGCTCGTCGAATCTGATACGTCATAGTCGAAGTCTAGACGCTCCAACCTTGGCAATGACTTTGCCCAAACTTGGGAGATGAAATTTCCATTGGCCGATCTTCTGAGCGACAAACTGAAGTTCCGGTGAGACGAAAGGTGCCAACCGGCATTGAGGGGACTAAGCGATTCCTGGGGGACTCCGATCATTCGAACATTCGACTTCCAGCCGTTCCAGATCCAGGTGGACGCGAGCGAAACGGAAGTGGGATCGCACTTGCTCCGGAGGAGGACCTCCATCCTATCTGCATGCTTCCTCTAGGCTGGAGAAACATCAAGAAGACTACGCGACGATTGAGAAGGAGCTATGAGCGATTTTATTCGTGTTGGAAAAATTCAGAAAAGTGAATTGTCAAAAACTCACCATTAATTAATTAAAATTATAACGACCATAACCCAATAACATTTTATCAAAATTAAAGATAAAAACAGACTAAAGGTGGTCTCTAGCGTCTAACCTTATAAAATCTCTACATCATGTACTCTAAACTGAAGGTAATCGCCAATGCATTCTCTAGGATTAAGGATTGAAGGATAAAGTTTATCTGACTTACTAGTTTTAAGACATTTAATTCTAGATACTTATCGTGTGACTGTTCCTAACCGCCGCTTGGTAAGGGAGTTTGCATGAACAATCTCGCCTTGTCCTATGTACAAGGGCTCTCTCAGGGGGGAGTGTTATGTATGGGAATAATATAATAAGGTTAATTAATTACTGGTTATAAATTAAACCACGAACAAATTGATCATGCAAACAAAAGGAATTGTATGTATAAATGAATGGTTCATGAAAACAAAGAACGAGCCAAAATGGCGGCTTCGCCTTTTCGTTTCTGAAACGACGTTTTATAAATTCTTAAGTACATGAATTAAAACATATGCATGTTAAATACTCGTGTAATTTAGGGAAAAAGACATGAATTCAATTGTTATTTAATTCTGAATAAGTTCGGATAAAAATACCATATAAAGGTTACCCAAAAACTAAAAAACAAATAATGTAAAATTACAAAAATAAAAACATGTGATCCATTCCTTCCTGCGTGGTTCCCGTGCTTTCACTCCAAAGAAAGAATGCGTTATAAAACTGAACGTTCATTTATGTATAAAATGGGAAAACTCGCTAAAATTATACTGCTACATTATTAACAAGTTAAATGGCATGTAATTACACCTAAAAGGCTAATAATAATTCTTACAAATAAGATTAATCAAAAAAGAGAATCTTAGTTGGGTATATATAAAACTTGCGCCTGGCAGCCGCGATGAACCATAGGCCGACAAAGAATGTATTATACAAAGAAAACGCATAGAGATCAGTGCATTTCAGAACGTGGTAAAATAAAGTTCACTCTCACAAACCCTGTGTTGAAATTAAATAAGAACATTAGATTTATTTCTCTTTTAAGAACAAAAAACTAGTTCTTAATGGAAGTTTGCTCAAGTATATAAAAATACACATATGTGCCGTAAGATAAAATTCAAATTGTGGCACTTAGAAGCGAAATCGTTCGTATAAAATTGAGTAAACTTCTCGCCAAGCTAAAGTGCAAACGAAAAATCGCGTCTGTTTAAAAGACTCCCAAAAGAGTCTATCCTATATTCGGAGGAAGAAAACGGAGACACTCCGTATATTCTGTTCGTGTCGGTAAACACTCGAAAATAGTGTACCCTTGATTCACTGGAAAACGGAGTCCGCGCATTCAGTAGAAATATAAAATATACAGGATTATAATGTACAAATTCTCAAGAGAATAATTAGCACTGTCAAAAGGAAGTGGTAAACATGTATAAGGCATGCAGTAAACATTATAATTGGAATGGTCAAATAACCAGATAGGATTCAAATAATTCTGTGAAATTGTATTATATACACGATACGGTTAAAAGGGCGGGTAGAGAACCAACCGTTGTTCTAAAAGATAAGTCAATCAAAATTGTAGTATGTATGCGTTATTCGTTTAAATGATCTGGCATATTATATACGGCTGTATTCAGTTAATTGTAGATTAAACTTGTCTAACAGCCAAATTTAAAGTGTTTATGCATTTTACTTAATTGTCTTATTATCAAGTGTCCTTTTTTTCATTCTATTGATTCCATGCCAAAATTGGCTACAATCATATTTTAAATGGCTTATGCATTTTATTTTAGTGTCTGGTGTTAATTCTAAATCAAATTCTTGAAGAAGAATCAATGTCTCAAGTGTCATTTCTCAAACAAATATTCATGATTGCCAAAATTTCATTGTTGTATTGTATTAGTTTAATAAGATCTGATGAATATATTATTTTTGTAAAAGGTTTATAATTATCCCCCTACACGAATTGACAAATTGACAGAGAAATAAGAATATATATAATCAGTGATATATATAAACCTTGGGTTAAATCTATATGATGTGGTTTAAATGAAAACAAGCTAAAATAAAGGTATAATTCATACCATAAATATAAAAAAATAAACCACCTCATGTAACATATATACACACACACACACACACACATATATATATATATATATATATGCCTCGGTGGTGTAGTGGTTAGCGTCGCTGACTACGAATCCATCGGCCCCGGGATCGACACGCGGTGACGGCAGGCTGCGCGCAGCAAAACCCAGCTGTTCATCCTTCCACACAATAAATAAATTGGTTGGTAGATAAATGGGTACCCTGGGTAGCGTAGTGGTTCAAACGTTGGGCTGCTAGCGGGGCGTGTTCGGATAACACGTTAAAGTGTAGATCTAAGGTGGAGTGAAAAGCTTGACCTTCATCAGAATAAACAATTCGGGCGGAAGCAAACAAAGGTTAACCAAAGATTTTATATATATATATATATATATATATACAGGGTGGGCGGAAAGTAGCTCCCTATTTTGGATTGGTAAAAAAATACGTATATTATCCATTTATTTCAGAAGAAATAATATGAAAAGGTAGGCATACATGGTAGGTTTTCTCTAAAATTCAATGTGGGCTCCAACTCTTTCCACCAGCTTCTGGAGCCGCCCAGGAATGGCGTCCACTGACTTTAGCAGGAACTCCGGCGGGATGGAGGACATGACTTCCCGAATTCGGTCCTCCAGTTCTTCCAATGTCCTCGGTTTGGTGCGGTAGACTTCTTCCTTTACCCACCCCAAAGAAAGAAGTCACACGGTGTCAAGTCGGGGCTCCTGGCTGGCCATTGATGTGGACCACGACGACCCATCCAACGCCCAGGGAAGTGGGCATCCAGCCACTCACGGACAACAAGAGCGAAGTGCTGAGCGGTACCTTGCTATGTTGCGAAACGAGGTCTGGCCGGTTGTCAGCACATGGGAGAACATCGACGATCGATATTTATGCAAGATGGCGCCCCTCCGCACTTCGCTCTTGTTGTCCGTGAGTGGCTGGATGCCCACTTCCCTGGGCGTTGGATGGGTCGTCGTGGTCCACATCAATGGCCAGCCAGGAGCCCCGACTTGACACCGTGCGACTTCTTTCTATGGGGGTGGGTAAAGGAAGAAGTCTACCGCACCAAACCGAGGACATTGGAAGAACTGGAGGACCGAATTCGGGAAGTCATGTCCTCCATCCCGTCGGAGTTCCTGCTAAAGTCAGTGGACGCCATTCCTGGGCGGCTCCAGAAGCTGGTGGAAAGAGTTGGAGCCCACATTGAATTTTAGAGAAAACCTACCATGTATGCCTACCTTTTCATATTATTTCTTCTGAAATAAATGGATAATATACGTATTTTTTTACCAATCCAAAATAGGGAGCTACTTTCCGCCCACCCTGTATATATATATATATTTTAGAAGGGGATCCGAACCACGAGTCGCTACATAATCTGAACGCAAAGGATGGACTCTCATCCAACTATTTCTGAGACCTATTGTCGCTTAACTGACTGACGGGAAACGGTGTTACAACACTGGCCACGACGATATATATATTCATAAACGCCCAAGTTGGTAAATTTTCGTCCGTGATCATTCTTTACCCAGTTGGTCGAACAGATTATATATTTTATAAATTAAAATTTTTTATCACTTATGCTTGTGTTAAAGTAGGAGTGGAGAGAGAGTCTAAAAAAAGTTTGAGAAAGCCCTTTTTTACCGTTTACAATGACTGTTTTTTCGAATTTCACCAGCGTTTGGCTTTTAATTAAAAAAATTTCGCAGTCCAGTAAGTCGTCCTTCATGCTTCCTCAGACTTTACACACCTGATTTGTTTTAGGTTAGGTTAAGTTGACCTGAGTTAACTTAATCTAACTCAGCCCAACCTAGCCTGGCGTAACTTAACCTCAAAAAAGTAGATCGTGCAAGAAAATCCGACTTACTTACAAAGTTCGACCTAATTGGTAAAAATAGTGGCTTACAATTCGTGCTACTTGTTGAAATCGAACATAATTTTAGTGTATGGAACATATATACTGAACCTATTAGGCTTAAACTCCAACCTTCAGCCCCTAAATTCTGATCAAACCATTTTCAACTTTTCTAATAGAACCCTAAGTACTAATGAAAAAAGATTCCTCTCCTTAAGCCTAGATTTTAAACTGCCAAATTTTAAGATAAATTATTTTAAACACGTTTTATCCTTCGAAAAACTCTTTCATAGTTTAAAAAAATTCTCAATAGTTGACGAGTCAAAACTTCCGTTTTTAAAGTCCTCACTCACCCACATCGCTAATAAACATTTTTATAGTTTTAAACCTTATAAAGTTTCTTTCCCCTTATTAATAGAAAAGACCTCTCCTGCCTTAAAGAACTATCTAAAGACGACTCCATTATCATTTCACGCCCCGACAAAGGCAAAGGCACTGTCCTTCTTAATAAACCAGATTACATTAATAAGGTCAACAACGTTCTTAACGATCCCACCAAATTTAAAAAGATTAATGATAATCCTTTAACCCTTTGCCTAAAACTTGAAGATAAAACCAACCGTTTCCTCAGAAAACTATATGATCAGAACCAAATTTCAGAAGGCACTTATAACCAAATACGTTCTTCCGGCTCATCCCCAGCCTTTTCGCCAGTTTTGAATCTAACAAAACAAGAATTTACCAAACTGTTTACGCTTGCCGCCTCAGACACCTATTTTTTCTTTAACCAACAACTTTATCAACAAACCGACTCAATAGCTATGAGATCCCCCTTAAGTGCCACTTTAGCTAACATCCTCAGCCATCACGAAAATAACTGGCTACTTCATTGCCCCACTCATTATAAACCACACCTATATAAAAAATACGTTAATGACACATTTCTCCTTTTTCACAATGCCAACCACGCCCCCCCCCTTTTTCTTAACTACTTTAATTCCCAACATAAAAACATTAAGTTCACCAAAGAAGACGAATCGAATAACACCTTACCCTTCCTAGATATTACAATACCTAAACAAAACAACAAATTCAGCACTTCCATATATCGAAAACCCACGTACACAGGCCTAGGTACTAATTTCCTAAGCCACACCCCTTCGCTATATAAAATAAACAGTATTAAAATTTTAATCCACAGCGCCTATCATCTATGCTCTTCGTACTTATCCTTCCACCATGAAATAGAGTTCATTCATAACTTCAGCATTAATAACTCCTTCCCAAAACATCTGTTACAATCTTTAATCAGAAACTTTCTAACCCTTTAATGCCCAGTGTGTGAAATTTTCATCGTTAACTTTGGAAGCAATTTTAGACCTTCCAGTTCCCAATGTGTGAAATTTAACACATTTCGTATTTTATTAATTATGAACAATAAAACTTTGTAAAATATATTTTTCAGTTATTTTGGGTCCAATTAAACGATTTTTATATCCCAATTTTTTTTTTTTACTTTTCGACTTAATTTGGGTATGAAAGGGTTAATAATATTTATGAACCCCCCCTTTAAAGTTCCCACTGTTAAAAAAGACGTACAACATTTTTCATTCCCCTATTACGACCACATTAGCCACAAAATACTTTCA
This sequence comes from Bathynomus jamesi, assembly GCA_023014485.1. Taxonomy (NCBI): domain Eukaryota; kingdom Metazoa; phylum Arthropoda; class Malacostraca; order Isopoda; family Cirolanidae; genus Bathynomus; species Bathynomus jamesi. Next base: position 782,943 of record JAJOZX010001337.1, read on the forward strand.
GAACTCCGTCTCTTACTCACCCGGCTTTACCCCCAAATTAAATTTCATTTCGCCTTCACCAACAACAATAATATCAAATCTTACCTCAACCAAAAAAAAAACACCCCAGGCACTTGCTTCGTCCACTATCTACGCTTTCAATAGTGTTCGCTGCAAAGCGAACTATATTGGCAGTACCATCCGCCAATATCAAACAAGAGTGGACGAGCATCGTGGGATTTCTAGAAGAACTTCACAGCCCTTCAACAAACTCTCCAAATCAGCAATAAGGGATCATTGCCACCTTCACAACTACCCGTTACTTCCCTCCAATTTTAAAATCGTTAATTCAGCCAACCAACTAATCGACCTCCGCATACTTGAGTCCCTTTATATCCTCAGTATCCAGCCAACCCTCAACGACTACAGTTCCGCTTTCAATTTAAACATCGCCAAATAAACTCTCAAACTCAAAAGAAATCCACCATCACTCCGCCTGGCTCCATCTTTCTAATATGGAATTTTTTCAACAAGCAACCATTCCCAATTTTCTGTACAATTAGTCTCTCATTACGTTAACAATTTGGTAAGAACCCCCTCAATTCTGTTTCACCTTTTAACCGTTTTATATTTCACTATTGTCCATATTTTTATAGTTTATATCATTTCATTTTTAATCTTCTAATTTAATATATATTGTAACCGTACTATTATTCTCGCTAATTATCGCTAATTGTCGCGCCATTTAAATATATTTATTGCCTCAAGATGTTTCTGTTCCTCGAACAGTTGGTCCTCACTGCGCGGGAGCGGACCGGTCTCAGGCGATTCATCAACTTCGCCCTTGCCCTCTACGTCACGGCCTGGTTCGCTTCACCGAACCCCGCCGCCGCCCCGGCGAACGACCTTGCCCTCCTCCAGGACCTCGTCGGCTACGAGGACAAGGTGCTCGCCAAGGTTCTGGCCGACGGCTCCGCGCGCCGGCACCTGTGGTATCTGAACGAGCCACTCGTGTCGCTCGCCTTCTTCGACGACAACACATCTGCGGAAACAAAGAGGATGATGGTGAAGGCGATCGAGGAGCAGGAGGGCTCGGACAGCCCACCGAAGTGCGTCGTCGTCGAGCCGAAGCCGGCTGTGGTGAACGGCAAGACCCTCGCGGACTTCGTCACCCAGTCATCGAGTCTCTTGTTCCACGTGCTAGGCATCGACGGCGCCTTCCTCTTCTCCGATCCAGCGGAGTGGCCCAGTGACCCACCGTATGCCGCTGCCGCGCGGAGGGTGGCGAGTCTCGGAGTCACTAACGACTTCGCCGAGTGCGGCGTCGCTACGATGCAGGACTACAACCTGGCACTGACAAAGGACGAGGACCAGGTCAGTTCCTCCTCCAGGTCGTCGAGGCGCACCGCCAGCGCTACCCTGACGCCCGCAAGTCCACCGTGACTTCTGTAAACTAGGCAACAATGAGTGGGAGATGGGCGCCCATTCGACCCCCCCCCCCAATTGAGGGACTAATACTCGAGTGGAGGGGGACCTAGTATACAATTCAACTAGAAAGTACTGACATGCCGAAGATATCAGTTCCATCCAACGGCATTCCGCAACGACAATTTTCAAAAAACATACAACACTCTCCTATGATTCCCCCGGGGGAAGTAGTAAAAATTATGCGATCGCTCTCAAACTTTACAGGATTAGTTTTTATAGCTATTCGCACAATATCCGAGGGTGCATTCATATAATATGTATATGTTCCATATATTAAAATTATGTTCGATTTCAACATTTAATCTTCAAATCTTGTAACATTCCTGAAAGAATAATTCAGAAATGTTAACAGATGAATGTTAATATCTAATAACATTTCTATACTGTTTTTATGAAGGTTTATGAGTGTTAACAATGAAGCACTTTGAAAAATGTTAAATTATATTTTTAATCATTTGCGGAGATTAAAATGTTTTTCAAAACATTTTATTTACCAACCGATTTTAATGAAATTTTCACTATTTTTCCATCTTTTCATTTGTTCATAATCGACTTAAATTTCTGTAAAAATTGTAATTTTATTAAGAATTTTATTCTCCCCTCTGAATTTTTAAGATTTTCGTATATTTGAATGGTAGTGCGCCCTTACCTATTTGACTATACTACAAACCCACTGTAAAACCTTTTACAATTTATTTTGGCGTGTTCATTAATTCCCACTCAATGTTAGTCCCATTCCAATACGAAAATGAAAATGCACAAAATGAAAAATCCACATTTGAGAAAAGAGATTTTTTATTTGGGAAACGGCGTCACTCCATTCCCATTCGTGGTAAAGACACCGTTGGAGGTCCGGTGCTTGCGTCTCCGAGAAACTGATACAATGAGAAAATAATAGGAATGACTAATATTCCCCAAACTAACTTAATTTAGGCTAACCTAGCATTAGCCTAACCTAACCTAACCTGGACTAAAATGGGAAAGCCGTGGATAAGAATGAGAATGGCATGAAATGGAAATACAACTATTTGAAAATAACTCTTCTAAAATTTTCACACTCGTTTTTCCACGGAATGGAATAGGAATGATAATGAATGGAATGATACGATATTGGTTTGAGCTTGAAAATTTGAAAACTTTTTGACCCGCGTCCGTCCACTTTTTACCCAATAATTATTTTTCCTACAATGATTTGCTGTTGGTACTATCCACTAATATAAGAGTACTATATATATCCTGTAAGCTTGAAGAACATTGTATGCTCAATTATATTTTATGGCCATCTCAATAATGTGCTATTTTCTGGATTTCGAGTTTGAGAAAATTGAACATGAAGGTTGAATTGTCTATAAAATAAATTTCAACCATTAGATTTTCCGAAACATTTTTATAAAATAAGTCGATTATATCTAGCAGTTTTTGGTCTCACACCAGATTATTGCCCAGGCAATGGCATTCCCATTCGCGGTCCACGAGTGAAAACGGCGCTGAGTGTGAATGTTTAATATTTCCTAACTTAATGTTTCCTAATGTTTCCTTTAATATTTCTTAACTTAATCAATCAGAACCTAACCCGGACCAAAGTGGAAAAGGTCGTGGATGAGAATAAGAATGACATGAATTGGGAAAAGACCGATTTGAAAATATCTCGTTTGAGTTTCTCACTTTCTCATTCCAGTCCCATTCGTGTCCGGATTTACTCCCACTCAACGTCATTCCCATTCTCATCCACGACTGTCCCACTTTGGTCCATGTTAAGTTAACTTAGGTTAGGTTACGATCGGTTAGGTTAGGTTAGTTTTTAAGATTAGGTTATACTAATGTTATGTTATGTTAGGTTAAATTAAATTAGGTTAGCAAATATTAGCCATTCCCATTTGGCGCCTTTGCCGCGAATGCGAATGGGTATGGCATTGAATGGGCAGTAATCCGTGTCCGCGAATGTAATTCCTCTTCTATGCCATTCCCACTTCATGTTATTTTCATTCCCATCCACGACCTTTCCCACTTTGGTACGGGTTAGGTTACGATTGGTTAGGTTATGATTGACTAGTCTAATGTTAGGTTAGGTTATGATTGGTTAAAATAAGTTAGGTTAATAAATATTACCCCTTCTCATTTGGCACCGTTGCAGCGACGAAAACAATTTTGTGTTCCAAATGAAGACACGCTTTTGTCAAATATGGATTTTTCACTTTAGGTCATTTTCGATTGAGGACCGAAAATGAGAATGGGAATGGGAATGGGAATGACGTTGAATGGGAAGTAATCGCAGTTTTTGAGCAAGTTTGAAAAAATCGTACGAATTTTTTATTTTTTTTTTACTAATACTACTTGAACTGGACTGGCCTAAAGTTTAGAATCCCATACACTTTTTTTAAATAAATTTGAAAATTCATTCGTTCTAAAAAAAATTATTGAACCAATTGCATTTAAATTTTAAAGAGCTAAATACAGATTACAGACGAAAGCGATATCGTAAAATTTAAGCAAATCGTGGGAAAAGTGTTTCGTCAAAAGGTATTTGAATTTGAACATCATAGTTCAAAAATGGGGTCCCATAAATAATTGATTGCTTTTATTTATTTCTCCAAAATCACAGACAGCCACGTCAATTTGGTGTTTTCTGAATAAAACTAACCAAAAGACCGAATAAACTAACTAAGCTAACCGAATGAAACTAACAAAAACACAATTTCAAAAAACCAACATCCGTCTGTACATATAGGCAAATTTCATTATTTTTGGGCACAAATATATGAAAACTAACTACATTTCTGAAATCAATTACTATTTATACATTAGAAAATACAAAAGTCCAGAAAACACTATGTTTCATCAATGTTTAAACAACAACAACAATAAAAAAACAGTTCATCTCCCCTTAGTTACTGTTACGTGGGTAACTTATTTGGTGGTTACTCGTTACTTAAAGTACTCCTTAATTAAGTAACTTTTTTAGTGGTTAATCTTTTTTCTTACTCGAGTCATTTTTTCACTGATTACTTCTGCTTTTACTCAAATAACGAAATTGGATACTATTCACGGCTCTGGTAAGGTACTCAGCATTTTGCCACCCTTACGCAAGGATTAAAGTGCCCAATAGTTGCGTCATTTGATATCACTAGTTTGATATTAAAGACTGCTCTTCTTTTTTATTTTAAAACTTATTTGTGAATCCATTTAATTTGTTAGTGCTTTTATACGTTATTTATTTTCTATTTTTTGTTTTCTTCGCCCTATTTAGGTTGAAATACAACAAAATTTGCCGCCCTAAGCGGGTGTCTACTCTGCCTATACATAAATCCGATCAGATAAAGGTCTTTTTTGACGACAAAAGATTTGTTCATTACGAGTTTAAACCACACAGAAGAACCACAACCAAAAAGATTTATAGAGATAGTCTTCATCGTCTCCGAGACACCTTCTGCAGAAGGCGACCGGAGCTGCGAAGAGAGAAAAATTGGATTCGCCAACAGGACAGTGTTCCCTTTCGCCGATCGCTGTTGGTGACGCAATATTTGACTGAGGTTGACACAGATTTTCAATCACATCCACCGTACTCTACAGACCTTGCTCCTTGTTTATTTTTCTGTTTCCACGACTGAAAACTCTAACTCGTTCTCACTCTTTCTAACTAACTAACATATATATATATATATATATATATATATATATATATATATATATATATATATATATATACAGGACTATTCAAAATTATTCATCCGATTTCAACTGAGAATACTTCCGTACCTATCAACCGTGCATCAACTGGGCATACACCACATGAAAGAGAAAATCTCCGAGTTTTACAAGATCACCGCGAGAGGGCTCCAAAGTCACGCCATGGCCTAGCCTAGCAACAAACAGTCAGTGTGAAAATGGCGTCCGCACAGCAGAAGGCGTTTTGTGTGTTGCAGTTTTCGAGCTGTAAATCGGTAGTCACAGTGCAGCGTGAGTTTCGTCGACGTTACAGAACAGATCCACCGGGTGCTCAGAGCATCCGTCGGTGGTATCGGCAGTTCGAGGAAACAGGATGTTTGTGTAAAGGCAAGTGCACAGACGACGCGCGGTGTCTGAGGATAATGTGCAAAGAACGGCCCCTTCTTTTTCATGGAAAACACAGTGACTGGTCACTCCTATCTGGATATGCTGCAGAACTGGTTATTTCCCCAATTGAACGAAGATTCCGGCGACTACATTTTCCAGCAAGATGGGGCGCCGCCTCATTGGCATTTGGATGTTCGCCGTTTTCTCAACGAAGTGCTCACTCGCCGTTGGATTGGTCGAGTGGGCCCCATGACTTGGTGCTCCACAGCTGGCCCCCTAGGTCGCCGGATCTTACACCGTGCGACTTCTTCCTTTGGGGGTACGTTATGGATACTGTGTACGTGCCACCGTTGCCCACATCTTTGGATGAGCTCCGAACTCGCATTGTTACTGCCGTAGAGTCAGTGACAACGGACATGCTGGAGCGAGTATGGGAGGAATTCGACTATCGTGTCGAAGTTGCTCGTGTAACTTGGGGAAGTCACATAGAGCATTTATGAGGTGAGACAAAATTTGGACAGTTTTTGTTTTGGTTGATGTATCACAAATCACTCTGTATTTGTAACATTAAAAAATATTCTCATTTGAAATCAGGTGAATTGTATATATATTATATATATATATATATATATATATATATATATATATATATATATATATATATATATATATGAGGTTTGTTCACAAACTATCAGGGCAGGGTGTTTATTTTTAGAACAAGGTTACGCTTGCAGTTGTGACTGTGCTAAACATGTCTCTGCAGTCTGCATGTCGAGACGAGTTGACTGATAGGGTTGCACTTCATTGTGTAGCAGCGTCAGTCTACTGTGGTGAACCGATAAAGTTAAGCGTGTTTTTTTAGCTGAGATTTTTTTCATGTTACTTGTTTTTGTTTTTCACTGTGAAGGTGTTATGCGCCATGAATATGCTACACAGGGACAAACAATGAACAAGGAATTTTACATTGAAGTTTTGGAACGTCTACGTGAAGCAGTTCGGAGGAAACGGCCGCAGAAGTGGGAGTCCGGAAACTGGATGCTTCATCACGACAACGCGCCATCTCACTCGTCGCAACTTGTCCAGCAATTTTTGTCCAAAAACGCTATCCCCACAAGTACAGCAGCCTCCATATTCACCGGATTTGGCTCCATCGATTTTTTTGTTTCCGAAGTTCAAACAAACCTTGAAAGGACACCGATTCGATGATGTTGAGACCATTAAAAGAAATTCGACGGAGCAGTTTTTGACGATTTCGAAAAGTGTTTTTGAAACATGTTTTCAACAGTGGCAGGATCGTTAGGTAAAGTGTGTGGCTTCAGAAGGAGCGTACTTTGAGGGAGATTAAGCCCCAAACCCCTGCAAGTACCATATTCTGTCTATAATCGCATCAGTCCGGATACTTTTTCAACAAACCTCGTATATATATATATATATATATATATATATATATATATATATATATATATATATATATATATATATATATATATATATACAGTATATATACCTCATTTTTCATTTGTTCGTTATTTCTCTTCCTCGTGTGCAGAACGCTCCTCTATACTTACGTCGTTTCTATACATTAATATACTGCATGGTCATTGCAGTTAAATGTATATATATATATATATATATATATATATATATATATATATATATATATATATATATATATATATATATATATACAGAGAGGGAAGAGGAAAAGGCGGTAGAAGCAATAAAGGAAAATCCAAAATACTTCTATAGCTATGCAAAAAGGAAAACAAAAACGCGCGCCGCTATTGGGCCCTTAAGGAAGGGAAATAATGAACTAACCAACGATCCAAAAGAAATATCTGATACATTGAGAGCTCAATATGAATCAGTTTTCAGTACCCCAAAAAGTGACAAAGCGATACCTGACATAAATGTATTCTTTGAAGAGGAATTGCAAGGAGAGTATATAACAGACTTTGATTTTACATCAGAAGATGTAGCGAGAGGTATAGGACAAATGAAACTACATTCAGCTGCAGGTCTGGACAATTGGAACGCATTATTGATTAAAAACTGTAAAAATGAAATAGCTACACCTTTATACTGGATATGGAGAAGATCCCTAGACACTGGGGAAATACCGAGCATCTTGAAAAGAGCAAACATTGTCCCTATATATAAAGGAGGGGACAGATCTCAAGCAAAAGAACTATAGACCAGTGTCATTGACGTCCCACCTCACCAATGTATTTGAAAGAATAGTTAGAGAGAAAATTTATGATTTCCTGGAGACACGGGAAAGATTCAACGAAAATCAGCATGGATTCCGATCAGGTAGATCATGCCTATCACAACTAATAGAGCACTACAACAATATCCTAGATGCATTGGAAGGCAATGACAACTACAATGTTATATACACAGATTTTGCTAAAGCTTTCGATAAATGTGACCATGGTATAATAGCACATAAAATGAAAGACATGGGAATAACAGGCAAAGTGGGAAAATGGATCTACAACTTCCTTAGTGATCGTCTGCAGGTCGTCAAAATTCAAGGTATATCATCATCAGAATCGGAAGTAAGCAGCTCAATACCACAAGGGACAGTACTGGCCCCACTCCTGTTTATTATCATGCTAACAGACATAGACAGCAGAGTAAACAGCAATAGTATAGTAACATCCTTTGCAGACGATACAAAGATCAGCAGAAAAATCAGCGATGTATATGACGTGGAGGCCTTGCAGAGGGACACGAACAAAATATACAAATGGTCAGAAGACAACAAATTGTCATTCAACGCCGATAAATTTCAGCTCTTGAGATATGGTAGAAAAGAAGAACTTAAACAGACTGCACATTATGCTCCAGATAGACAAGAAATTCAGAGAAGCATGAAAGCGATTGATCTCGGGATAATAATGACAGATGATGCGAAATTCGAAACACAAAATCAGATAGCGATAAATAAAGCAAAAAGAGTCGCCGGACAGGTTCTAAGAACGTTCAAGAGAAGGGACAGGACAGTAATGATTCCCCTGCTAAAAACACTGATTATACCAAAACTTGAATACTGCTCAGTTTTGACGTCCACATATAAAAAGAAGAAACTAATAAACTAGAAGAAACGCAAAGGCATTTCACAGCCAAGATTGATGGCTGCAAAGAACTCAACTACTGGGAAAGACTATGTAAACTAAATCTGTACTCACTGGAAAGAAGAAGAGAGAGGTACATCATAATCTACATATGGAAAATGATCGAAAAACTGGTACCAAACCTAAAACTAAACCCAATTACCATTCAAACAACACTGGAAAATAGGAAAGGCAGAATGTGTAGTGTTCCCAAATTAAAGGCCCGACAAGGGACCTCCTCAACCCTGAAGGAAAATAGCTTGGTTGTCAGGGGGCCAAGAATTTTCAACCAGCTTCTTAAGGACCTCAGAAACGTAACGGGGGTCAAAGTTGAAGTCTTCAAGAAAAGACTGGATGCCTGGCTCATGACAGTACCAGATGAGCCGGGCGTGCCTGGCTATGTACGGTGGAGAGCGCAAGAAAGCAACTCGCTCCTCCACCAGGCCAGACCTAGAGGCGGGGCCACCAGCTTGACCTCCGTGTGAAGAGAGACCAACGCACGAAACAACATAAGGTTCATAAGGTAAGGTAAGGTGTATATATATATGGGAATGAACTCAGAATGGTTCCCTGAGTTTTTTATGCTACACACAGACCGTGCATGGAACAAGGAACTCTTCTGGGATAATTAAATCCACTATAGTCCGAATAAGTAATGGTAAATGACAAATACCATAGTTTTTCTGTTTCATGATGCAAGTCCGAAGAATTCCTTGTTCCATGCACGGTCTGTGTGTAGCATATATATATACACATTTCAACTGCAAACAACACGCAGTATAAATAACGTAGAGAACGAAGCTTGTATAGGAGAACATTCCGCGCAAGATGAGAAGAGAGAACGAACAAATGAAAAAATGAGGTAACCACCCGGGAATCGAACCCGGGATCTTCCGATTGCCGGTCAGATATGATAACCACTACACCATGGTCCTCACTCAATCAGAAGTCGTAATTCCTCTACATACGCGCAGAAACCAATGCCCCGAAGGGAGCACCTCCCGCATGCCGTATCTATATATACATTTCAACTGCAAAGAACACGCAGTATAAATAACGTAAAGAACGACGCTTGTATAGGAGAACATTCCGCGCAAGATGAGAAGAGAGAACGAACAAATGAAAAAAAATGAGATAACCACCTGGGAATCTCTCTTCTCATCTTGCGCGGTATGTTCTCCTATACAAGCGTCGTTCTTTACGTTATTTATACTGCGTGTTCTTTGCAGTTGAAATGTATATATAGATACGGCATGCGTGAGGTGCCCCCCTCGGGGCATTGGTTTCTGCGCTTATGTAGAGTAATTACGACTTCTGATTGAGTGAGGACCATGGTGTAGTGGTTATCATATCTGACCGGCAATCGGAAGATCCCGGGTTCGATTCCCGGGTGGTTACCTCATTTTTTCATTTGTTCGTTCTCTCTTCTCATCTTGCGCGGAATGTTCTCCTATACAAGCGTCGTTCTTTACGTTATTTATACTGCGTGTTCTTTGCAGTTGAAATGTATATATAGATACGGCATGCGGGAGGTGCCCCCTCGGGGCATTGGTTTCTGCGCGTATGTAGAGGAATTACGACTTCTGATTGAGTGAGGACCATGGTGTACTGGTTATCATATCTGACCGGCAATCGGAAGATCCCGGGTTCGATTCCCGGGTGGTTACCTCATTTGTTCGTTCTCTCTTCTCATCTTGCGCGGAATGTTCTCCTATACAAGCGTCGTTCTTTACGTTATTTATACTGCGTGTTCTTTGCAGTTGAAATGTATATTAGATACGGCATGCGGGAGGTGCCCCCCTCGGGGCATTGGTTTCTGCGCGTATGTAGAGGAATTACGACTTCTGATTGAGTGAGGACCATGGTGTAGTGGTTATCATATCTGACCGGCAATCGGAAGACCCGGGTTCGATTCCCGGGTGGTTACCTCATTTGTTCGTTCTCTCTTCTCATCTTGCGCGGAATGTTCTCCTATACAAGCGTCGTTCTTTACGTTATTTATACTGCGTGTTCTTTGCAGTTGAAATGTGTATATATAGATACGGCATGCGGGAGGTGCCCCCCTCGGGGCATTTTTCTGCGCGTATGTAGAGGAATTACGACTTCTGATTGAGTGAGGACCATGGTGTAGTGGTTATCATATCTGACCGGCAATCGGAAGATCCCGGGTTCGATTCCCGGGTGGTTACCTCATTTTTTCATTTGTTCGTTCTCTCTTCTCATCTTGCGCGGAATGTTCTCCTATGCAAGCGTCGTTCTTTACGATATATATATATACACACAGGGCGTCCCAAAAAAATGTATACACACTTTAACAGCTGATAGCTCAATTGATGTTTCTTTCTTTCCAAGTTAAACCCATTAGAATTAATAATGGCAGTCAGACTAAGCTTTGAACAAAGGAAATTCATTCTAAAATGCTACTGGAAGTGTGAAAACGCAGTTGAAGTGCAAAGACAGTTTAGGAGGGAGTTTCAAACAGATCCACCAACGCGACTTACTATCACTCGAATTAGAGATAAGTTTGAAGCCGATGGAACTGTTCAGAATGTCCACAAGAAGCGTTCCGGAAGACCACGGACATCGACAAGCCCCACAAAGCAAGAAAGAGTACTGGAAACGTATCACCAAAGTCCAAGAAAATCTGTGCGGCAAGCGAGTCGTCAGGTAGGAATTTCAGAATCGTCTGTCCAACGCATTTTGAAGCGCTGTCAATGGAAAAGTTACATTCCAAGATTAGTCCATGCTATTAATGAAGATGATCCGGACCGAAGAGTGGAGTATTGCGAGTGGTACTTGGCACGATGTGGATGTGGATTGGACGAAGGGGTTTCGTAGAATACCCTCCGCGTTCACCAGACCTCACACCACTAGACTTTTTTTATGGGGATACTTAAAAGACAAAGCCTACGCTATAAAACCTGCAACAGTCGCTGAATTGAGAGCAGCCATTGAACGAGAATGCACACAAATACCAAACGAAATGTTTCGTGATGTTTGCGATTCCATTGCTTCGCGTTATCAGCAGTGCCTGGACCAGAACGGACGTCAGTTTGAAAACAGGCGTTGACAAAACAATTAAATAATGTCTGTAGATTCTATTACATTTTGAAAATGAAATGTATTTTAATAAACACTGCCTTTATAAGTATTTAAAGTGTGTATACATTTTTTTGGGACGCCCTGTATATATATATATAAGCATTGTCACAAGTTTATCTCTGCCAGTACCCGAATGTTTCAGATATAAATTGCTCTGTAGAGGACAGTAATGTAGTCCAAAGCAAAGTAAGTTAGGCTGCCTGTTACAGTCAGTATTCATAAGTAGCCCATAAATCAGAGATTACGTAATTTGAATTTGGCAACATAATAACTGAGCGTAAGATAATGGGACGAACATAAAAAGCTTCAGTGCTTCC